>CANTUQ010000008.1:4427500-4441391 GCA_947683425.1 Excoecaria cochinchinensis | reverse complement strand
ATTAACAAATATCTGAACAAATTGATTTAAATAATTTAATTTTTCATAACTTATAGATATAAGTTAATGAATTATATTAAATTAAATTTTCATATTAATCATTATTTATAACATGAAATTATTTTCTTGCAAATAATAATTTTTTTTTAATTATCATATTCAATTGTATTTATATTTTGTGCTACAGTTATTCAAATTAAATTCAAGCTATTTTATAAAAAAAAAAATTAAATTGCAATATCTTACCTTTAATGTTCAAAATCAATAATCTCCGAAAATTTCACCACCTAAAAATTATATATAAATATAAAATTAATAAAAATATAAATTCTATTCAACAGTTATTTTCCAACCCATAGTTGACAAACAAAAATGATTTGCGATTTTGAATTTTTAAAATTTAATAAATTATAATTTCATCGGTTGATTAATCTGCTAGCTGTTAGCCTCTAGCTAATTATTATTGAGTTCTTTTCAATTCCCTCCTTTTTAAATACTCTAGCTTTTTGTTTCCATAAAAAAAAATAATTCATGAAACGACCTTTACCCTTTGAATATCAAATCTATATGTTTTTTTAGAGAATGATTAAATATATTATTATATCGATAAAAATTATTATTGTTATGATTATGCATGATTTGATCTAATAATAATAATTATAATAATATTTATTATGCATGATTGGTTCCATTACCTAATTTTTTTCTAAGGAAAGTACGAATAGCAGGCATGGAAAAATAGTTATATGACAGATTCGCTTATATAAATATTTAGTAACTTATAAACTTTTTTTTTATATATAATGCAATTTTTTTATGCAAAAAATTATGTGATTTAAATTTTGATTGATTAGAAAAATAGTCAAGCTATCAATCGTTTAATGATACTGTAGATATTTTTTATAAATTTTGTTTTATTTTTAGTGAGTCCCATAAACCTTAATTTAATGATATTTATTTTATATTATAACAGTGAGATTTTAAATTTGAATATTAAATGAAACTTTATAATAATAAAAAATAATTAATGACGTTAAAGAGAACTGCAAATCCAAAAATGATGTCTAACAAATACATGATCACATTTAATTGAACAAACAATGATGTATTTTTTTATGTATATTTAAATTTTATGATTTGTAATGTTTATACATAGGGGTGAGCAAACTTCGGGTTTAACCGAAAAACCGAATCAAACCGACCGATTTTTTTATTTTGGTTCGGTTTTTCGGTTTTTCGGTTTTTCGGTTCGGTTTCGGTTCCTATTTTTCATAATGTTCGGTTATATCGGTTCGGTTCGGTTTTGGAGGGCAGAAACCGAGCAATAACCGAACCGACCGAATTAGTTGCAAAACGACGTCGTTTTGCATATCACATTAAACACACCGTTTTTACTTTGATTCACTCTTCCTCAGTCCTCACTTTTCCCGTCATTTGCTAATTTCCCTCAGTCCCTCGCTTTCCCTCTCTGTATACCTAAAATCCTATTCCTCTCACCGCCATCACCTTCCACCACCAGATCCGCCGCTCTTCCTCACTCCGATCGCCTCCCTCCACTCCTCCTCTGTTCCTTACTAAATCTCCGCCCCTCCACGCCTAGCAGCCCCTCGGTTATTTGAGTAGCAAATCAGCATAGTATTTTCCAGGTATTGATTTTAATCTCAAACTCAAGAATAGTTTTTTAATTGATGCTGCGTTGATCTAAACTTCATGATGCTTCGATGATAATTTTGTTCTTAGTTCTCAATTTTATTTTGTTTTAGCAAGCATTTGGTCTAATATATTTATCATGTTTAAACTAGATCTACGAATTTTGGAGGTTTTATCTGTGTAGGAAACTTAGAATTGCAATTTTCTTTACACAATACTTATATAATTTTATTTTAATTTCTAAGAAAATTAGTGTCTGCTGCCAGTGTTCAACTCCGGTGACGGTGATCTTGCTGCCCCTTTCCGATATTTGTGGGTATTAACTATTTGTTTTTATTATTTTTTAATAGCACAGTGGAATATGTTGCTTGTGATTTTCGCATTGGAGAGCTAGCTTTTTCCTTGAATATGAATGATTGGTTCTGTTCTGTTTTTAGAATTGATCTTTCTAATCCCATTTCATCTGTTTATGTTTCATTGATTTTGAATTGTATCTTTTTAATTTGGACAATTGAACTTGTATTTTTTTTCAATTTGTATGTTTGATTTTAGATTTATAATTTGTAATTTTGTATCATTTTTAGTTAGATTTTTTTAATTTAAAATTATGAAATTTCGGTTAACCATATAACCGAACCAAACCGACCGATAAATTCGGTTCGGTTAGAGTTCGGTTATATGGCAAATTTCGGTTCGGTTCGGTTGCGTAAAATACAGTAATTTCGGTTTTCGGTTATTTCGGTTCGGTTCGGTTATTGAACTGAACCGACCGTTGCACACCCCTATTTATACATAAAAATATATCATTAGTATTAATGTTTAACAATTATTTACAACATAAAATTATGTTATTGTAATTAACTATTTTAATATTTATTTTTCATACTTAAACTCAAACTATTTTCTTTAAAATAAATATTAATAACTGCATACTTTTAATATGTTGAAAATATTATATAACTTTTAAAATTATCAATACCTGTAGATTAAATATTAATATAAGACTAATAAAATTATAAATTATGTTTAACAAAAATAAATATTAAATACTAATAATATTACCTTTAATGATATGCCTATTACAATAAAATTAAATTGAATGCAAATTTTGTTAACAAACTAAATGAATTGAAAGAGAGAAAGAATGAGAGGGAAAAAGAAAGAAAGAAAAGAAAAGGAAAAAGAAATGAAAGTGTGGGTATAAAATGAAAGTGCATGGATGTGAGGGGATGGGTAATACAACTATGCACGGGAATAGAGGAAAACATATTTTAATTTTTTTTACTTTGCCAACTGCATTTCAGTGCCAGAAACCGGCACTGTATGTGCCGGTTTCTGGCACTCCAGCCCCTGTTCACACTTGACAAAAACCGGCCAACAGTGTGCCGGTTTTCAACACCCCATTTCCCTAATTATCTTTACTGTAGCACTATTTTTACAAATTTTTTACATTTTAACACCAACTTAGAAAAAACCCCTTTATTACTTCCCTTATATGATCCACTCCTGAATTGTGAAACGGGCTTAGGTCACTTTTTATGCACCAATGGCACAAAATTTGCGGGTCAAATCAAAATTTGCCATCCCTAAATTTATTAGGTAAAGATTAATGGTGAATTAAAAAATGAGGGATAGTACTTAAACATATTAATGTAATAATTGATTTTTCCCAATTTTATTAGAAAGTGGTACTTTAAAAAGACTATAACACCATCTCTTAATTTAATAAGGATAAATATAATGAATAAAAATGTGTAAAAAAAAAAGAAAAATTAATGAAAACATTAATGTAGTGTTAATACCAATATGACCATGAAATTGGAATAGATATAATAAATGCTGCTTGATTTTATAAAGTGGCATTTAAGTGAAACAAATTTTTTCAAAAAATGTGACAATTTACCTAAGAAGGAGGGAGTAACTTTTGACATTATAAATTTATAAATTAGTGAAATATTCAAATTGATTTTAACATTAGTACATAAGATACTAAGTATTCAAGTTCATTTATATATTATGATTAATTCCATAATATTAGTTAAAAGAAATAATGCTCATGAGATTGATCATACGTACATATTGAGCTGGTCTATCATAGAAGAGAACTGTATAATCCAAAATGTCATTTACAAGTTGCAAGTCAAGGCCTTCACATCATATCATATCTTCTGTTGCTATATCCAATATCACAAAGTCAAGGTCAGTGTCCTTTTTTTCAAAAAGGAAACAAATAACTACTATCTGAATTATTGAGCTCTAATGTCCATAAACTTTTGAAATTGAAAATGATTCCTAGAAAACACGCAATGAAGGACTTTAATTTCTGAAGGCGCATATTACTTGGGTTGGGTTGGTTTTCATGTATGATGGGTAGGGCTGTGCATCGGTCGGGTTCGGGTCAACCCGAACCGAACCCGACCAACCGAAAACCGAAATATGCCCCATATTCCAAACCGAACCGACCCTATTTCTTAGTAGGGCCCCGAACCGAATACCCCGATAATTTTCGAGGCCCGACCCGATTAACCCGACCAACCCCTCTCTTCCTCTTCCTTTTCGCAGATCATCAAGCACAAACCCAATCTAACACAAATAAAATCAGATTTGAAGAAAATAAACAAGAAACCTAACAGACGTAAAATCAAATACAAACCCAATCAAATACAAACCCAATCTCTCACAGATAAACACATCCATCAAAGATTCAAAATCAAATACAAATCTCACAAAAAAAACAAATAAAATCAAATTTGAAGAAAAGAAACCGATTGAAATTCGAAACAGGAAAAAGAAGAAGACGAAGAATGAGAAATAAAATATAAGGGATAGATCGAAACCCCAAGAAGAAGAAGAGGAGGACAAAGGAGGAGGGGACATCAGATCTGACTATTTGAGGGAGAGAAAATGAAGTTCGAAGAAGAGAAGATAAAGATGAAGGAGAAGGAGAGAGAGAAGGGGAATCGGTGCGGATCTTCAGCGACGTCGGCGATGGAAGTCGGAACAGAGGGGGTAAAGGGAGAGGGAGAGATCGTAGGTAGGTAGGTGGGTGGGTGGTGGGAGCTGAAGAGAGAAGGGCAGAGGGAGAGGGATATCGTGAAGAGGGAGGGGGCAGAGAGAGAGAGAGGGGGAGGCAGAGAGGGTATGGGCAAATGGGGAATGGGAAAAAAAAAAAAAAAGTGTTTATATACTCTTTCGGTCGGGTTCGGGTTTTGAAGGGTTTAACCCGACCCGACCCGAACCCGAACAATCACTTTTCTGTAGAACCGACCCGACCCTAATTATCCGAATAACCCTACCCGAATAGTTAATTCGGGTCGGTTTAATCGGTTTAATCGGGTCGGGTCGGGTCTTGCACACCCCATGGGTTTAAGATAATGGTTATTAGCTTTGTAGAAAATACTAGTCACTAGGGTTTTATTATGGGATCAGGATCATTTCCTCTCCCTTTACAAAATAAATAAATAAATAAAAGTTACAAAAAAAATGATATAAGTTCTTGCACTATTGGAAAAAAAAATAAGGCTATGTTTGGTAAAAAAGAATTGGATTGCATTGTAATGGAGATTGTAATGTATTAAAAAATGTATTGTATTGTAATATAATTATGATTACATTACTATATTTGTTTACATTAGTAATGTAATGTAAATATTAATACATTCCTATATTTGTTAAATTATATACATGTATTAAAATATAATTATATTTATAATTATCAACTTATTTTTTATATAATTATTTTATTTTTTATTATTATTTTATATATTTATTATATTATGATCTCATAAAAAAATGCAATTATATTTAATTGTACTAATTCATATTAAATTTTAAACTTAATATTTAAAGTAAAATTAATATTACAATTGTAACTATAAACTATAAAATAAATTGTTTCATAAGACTCAAACTATCAATGCTCAATTATCCACACTAAGTAAACTTTTCACCCAAAGCTCTTTCTCATCATCAGGTATAGTGAAAAATATATCAGTTGTTTCGCGGTCACAACCAATTTTTCTTGTTGCCTGTTTTAGCATCTTTTCTAGTAGCACGATCTTTTTCAAAAACAATATAGAGCTCCTCATAAAATGGAAAAGATTTGAACCTGAATGGTTCAGCATCCGAATGACTCTACAAGCACATACAACCATTCTTAGATTAAAAATTTTTAGATGTAAAAAAATATTTTTCACAAAAACTATAATGAAAAGTTTATAACCATACCTTCAAATATTCATTCCAAACTGCATTTTCTGTTGTAATACATTTTCGATCTGAGTCCCAACCAAATCCACTGCAATTACAACCAGCCAACATGTCATGCACAGCACCAAAATTGGCTTTTAAATTTCTCACTTTTGTCTCGATGTGGGGTTTCGCTTTAATTCCACTATTTGGTAATTTTCCCTTAAGACTGTCTTCCACAGCATTAAAATGTCCAGGTTTGAAACCTCTTTCAGCTTTAAATCTTCCAGTATTATGTAACTCGAGAAGAGTTTCAACTAGTTTCGTCTCTTCCATATCCTTTTATTTGTTCCTGGTCTTTTGGGCTTAATAGAACCTGAATATGTACCAATGCTTGACATTTTTACAACAAAAAAATCAGCAGCAGCAGCCTATGTAATTGAAGTCTATATAATCTTACTAAATGCATATGCTTTTACAGCAGAAGTAAAAAAAAGAACAATCAAAATAAATGAATGCATAAAAAAATGTTACTTATATTCATTGTGATGTATCAAATGAAGAAGATGTGATCTGTCCCCTATGCCGTAGTTAATAGAATAGAAAATGTTGTAGCCGGTCAATAAGAAATCAACTTTCAGGTAAAAATCAAAATAGAGAACAGTTCATAATCTCATTCTTGCATAAAAAATCCCAACTATACCCACTTTGAGAGCAAACTTAAAAATGCATTTATGGATATTGCATGGATGATACAGAAGAAACATTACAATTATGAGTTGCCTCAACTATGAATACACACTATATATTCTATCTGGTTTTGTTCCATGTTAAGGATTCCAAATTAGGCAACAAGCCTTTTACATAATTATTTTAGCAAGAAATATTTTCAACAGAATTCTGTTTTAAGGATGAGTCTGCTATATTTAGTATTCCAGGTAGATAACTGTAAAAATTGGAATGGTTTTGGTGAAGAAATTATAAGGTCTGTTAAATCTTCTAGCTAGATAATTATAAGGTCTGTTAAAACTTCTAGCATGAGACAACAAAAATATATGATATTATGATTATCTAAGAAAAACAACCACCAGCACCACTATGTCCAAGATGAGGTACATTTTTCAGAAAGAATAGAATTTTGATGTTGTGCTTGATCAAATAAGAAAATAAGTAATGGTTGATATCCCTCACTTTAAGCTTAAATTCTGAATTTTTTATTTGAAAGGCATTTATTTATTTTGAAACCCAAATATTATAAAGGGAAAATCCTAAAACGAGATACAGAAAGAAGGGTGAGTATAACCTTGAGCCGACGGTTTTTCCATATACCCAAACTAACATTGTTTAATGTTCAGACTCGATGTAAGACGACAAGAATATGAAATAAAAGCCAAGAGCAACAAAGCCAATAGTTCAGTTTCAAACTTGAAAGGAATACAGTCACCAATAACTACACTTGAGAAGACTCATATATAACTCTTCACAGACCATTTCAACCACCACATTTCTGAATTTTTGATCCTTGAGATGCAATGGACTCAAATAAAAGCATTTGTTTTGTTTTTAGTTATAGAATTTTGTTTGAAAGAGGTTAATTAACTTATAATGGCAATTAGAATATGACAAAATTAGCCTGAACACTATAGAAGCAATTGAATAGCGGCCCGATTGCATCTCTCTGTTATATATCAGTGACATAACTAACTAACAACTAGTTTCCCAAAAACCACAAATTGCTTTTGAGTTTATCTTTATTATATAGAAGTTTATAAGGCCACTTCCACTGGTTTCTAAGCTCATCCCTTGCAAAGCATATCATATATTGGGGAAAAAAAATAACTGAAACATAAATGTCATAGAAATTGCAGAAATAGAATAACTGCTATCTGAATTATTGAACTCTAATATCCATAAACTTCTGAAATTGAAAATTATTCTCATATATTACTAATTCCTAATAAACACGCAATGAAGGAATTTAAATTTCCAATGGGCTATATTACTTGAGTTCATTTTAATATAAGGTGGGTTTAAAATAATGGTTATTAGACTTGTAGAAAATATTAGAGTTACTAGGATTTTATTAAAGGATCAGAACTATTCTCTTTCCCTTCAAAAAAAAATTACAGTTACAAAAAAAAAATATACATTCTTGCACCATTGGAAAAGATTGAAGAAACGTCAAGAAAAGAGTAGATTTGTTGATGGAATCCTTCAATCGAAAGGAAGAAAGATAGAGATCGAAATTGCAAGCTTCCAAAATATAGTGCAAACATTAAAAAACACCCTATAATCCAGGTCTAAATTTATAATTAATCCTTTTTTTTAATTGCAATTTTAAGTTATAGCCATGATAAAAGAGGTATATACAAGTTCATTTATTTATTAGGTTTAACTAATAATACCTCCATTTAATTGTATAGTAAAAATGATATAAAAACTGATATATATATATATATATATATTATCATCTCGCTTCCAAATCAATTAAGTTTGCAGAAAATTATTCAATACTATAAAGAACAAAAGAAAACTTATATATACATATATATACAGAAAGAAAGTTTTCCATTTAACAAGGTCTTGAAGCTTGCCAATCAGCAAATTCATATGAAAAAGAAAATAAACAACCATGCTCTAAATCTAATGCATTCCTACTTCCAAATATTAAGGAAGATACAATTGAAAGTATGGAACATCACTAGTTCTGTTTTGTTTTTTCCTAATAGTTATATATAGTTTTGTTGATAAAAACATGATTATAAGATTCAAAAATTTCAAGATCCAATGAACCAGGTCTCATAGTCCAAGTGCATCTCTGTAGTCTGGGTGGACACCATGTTGGGAAATTTTTAAGATGAATAACATAAATTTCATTTCCAATAAAGACTAGTTACATATGCCTATTTATAGGCTTACAATGAAACAATAAAATTAGGCCACTACCCCACTAACTCCACTAATTAATCCATAACTTCATTACTCCACTAACACCATTAATACCACTAACACTACTAACTTCACTAATCCACTAATTACACTCACCCATAACTCCATTAATCCACTAACTACAATAATACCATTAACTCCATTAACTAAATAATAATTAACAAAAATATTAAAAACATGTTATAATCAAATTTACTAATTTAGTCACTATAATGATTTTGAATCAATTCTTCAACATGCTCCCTTGATTCAAAATCGTACACATTTAATTGTTTCGTTGGAGCACATCTCTCCAATGGACATTACTTGTGTCAATTTATCTTCGAAGCACTTCTCTTCAATTTTTGATGCACGTCTCATCAAACTTCAACTCTTGATGCACTTTCTCATCAATTTTTTGCCATCAAATTTTTCCTTTTGGAGCACTTGTCTCCAACTATCAAAAAGGAGATTCTTCTTCTTGTGCCAAATTCACTTGATCATATGCAAACCTGCAATATTTTTTAATATGACCAAATTTTTTACAACCGAAACATTGTGGTTTACCTTTATGCCAACAATCCTTTTCATCATGATTGTTTTTCTTGCATACACCGCATGGTGGAAATTTTCCTTTTTGGAATGCCGATGATGACTTATGTGTTGTTTTGGCAATGAATGCTCCCTCCATTGGCTTTTCATCTCTAATTGCTATTCTTTGCTCCACAGTTTGCAATGCATTAATTAATTCTGCAACTGTTATTTTTGAAAGATCTTTTGAATCTTCAAGTGAAGAAATTTTTGACTCAAATTTTTCAGGCAAACTCACAAATATTTTCTCAACAACTCTATCGTCTGGAAACTCTTCACCAAATAATCTGATTTTGTTAACAATTGACATAAGTTTGTTAACATACTCTTTAATTCCTTCAGTTTGCTTCATCGTTTGAATCATAAATTCTCTTTTAAGATTCAAAATTTGCATAAATTTTGTTTTATTATTGCCTAAATACTCATTTCTTAACAAATTCCATACCTCTTTTGGAGTCTCACATGCCATAATGTTGGTGAAAATTACTTCAAAAACTGAAGAGTACAAACAAGTTTTTGCTTTGAACCTCTTGACTTTTTCTTCATTGTGACTCTTAATTTGAGCTGAAGTTGGATGCGCTGGCAATGGTGGAACTTCGATGTCATTCTCAACCACATCCCATAAATCAAATGACTGTAAATATGCTTGCATTTTCACAGCCCATAATTGATAATTTTCTCCTGTGAAGATGGGAGGTGAAGTTAAAGGAAAAGTGTTTGAGGCCATTTTAATATGTATACTCACTTGTTTTCTCTCAATTTTTTTTCACAGACTCGTGATCAAGAATGGCTCTGATACCACTGTTGGGAAATTTTTAAGATGAATAACATAAATTTCATTTCCAATAAAGACTAGTTACATATGCCTATTTATAGGCTTACAATGAAACAATAAAATTAGGCCACTACCCCACTAACTCCACTAATTCATCCATAACTCCATTACTCCGCTAACACCATTAATACCAATAACACTACTAACTTCACTAATCCACTAATTACACTCACCCATAACTCCATTAATCCACTAACTACAATAATACCATTAACTCCATTAACTAAATAATAATTAACAAAAATATTAAAAACATGTTATAATCAAATTTACTAATTTAGTCACTATAATGATTTTGAATCAATTCTTCAACACACCAGCGTGCTATAGTCTTATTAAATAAAATGAATTCACCGGCTGTATGAAATTTACCTTGAATGGCTCCTGTGGCCGTACGAAATAGAGGTTAAATGTATAAATATTACTTACGTCAATATTATATGTGATAGAATTCCTGAATAGTGCAGTTGTGTCTAGATCATTACAGAAAGGAAAGACCGGGGTTTTTTTTAAAGGGGGTGAAATTATAAAATATTTGAAAAAGGGGGGCTATAGTAAACAATATTAGGATATAAGGGCATCGAAAACCGGCACAACAGTGTGCCGATTTCTGTCAGGGGTGGGCCCAGCCGGTTTGACCGGCTGGGGTGCCAGAAACTGGCACTATCAGTGCCGATTTCTGGCAAAGCTGCAGGCCCCCTACAGCTTCACATGGAAGCCGCAGGGGGTAAAATATAATTTTTTTTTTGTTCTTCGGTGGCTTTGTTTAGCTGCTTAGGCTTCATTCCATTTTACATTTCATAGTTTTGCTTCTTCTCCCTTCTTTCTCTCCGTGCTTGTTTCATTTCATAGTTTTGTTTCTTTCTTGATTTATTTAAGTTAACTTTGCTTCTTAGGAAAATTTATTCCGTTTGAAATATTATATAATATAGTTATCAAGTAAGATAATGTGGTTTATTATAATGTTTAATTTTATTAAAAGAAATATATATTGTTATTATTATTAATTAGTTAGTTTTATGTTATTTTTAGGTGGTGAAATTTTCGAAGATTATCGATCACCAATATTAAAGGTAAGATATTGTTACTTAAGTTATTTTAAAAATTATGTTTAATGTAATTAGAATAAATGTAAATATTGCACAATTTTAATCGTATTTGATTAGGAAAAAAATAATTATTTGCATACAATAGTTTAATGTTGTATACAATATTTAAGTTGAAAATTTTTATAGTAATTGAAAAATTTTGTAATTATTAAGTATAATTTATTAGCTTACATGAGTGACTTATGGAAAAGAAAATATTTAAATAAAATTATTCAGCATAAATATATGTTAATGGTTAGTTTTTTTTCTGAAATGCAAGTTTGGATATGGATGCATATCATTTAGAAGCTGCCCGAATAAATCCTGGTCCGATTAATGCGGAGTTATTATCATTACAAGGAAGGCATCGATCTGATGCCATATGGAATAATTCGGTAATTTTTATTTTTTATTGTACATATTGTGTAGATTAATGATGATTTTTTTTTGTTTATTAAATGGTATATGTTTGAAATTAATGAGAAGGTTGAAAGAGACGTTTTGAGAACAAGGAGAGGAAGTGTAGTTGAGCACTACCGACAGATTAATCCTAAAATTATATCCTATATAACATCAATAGGGTTGTTAGGAATAGCCCGTATTGGGATGATAATATTGATTGGAATTTAATTACTGCACTTATTGAGAGGTGGAGACCAGAAACTCACACATTTCACCTCACATGTGGTGAGACGACAATAACCCTTCAGGATGTGGGAGTGTTGACAGGGTTATCGATTAAGGGTAGGCCGGGGGTAACGGGAAGAACTAATTTGACTGGGAAACCATATGTTATAATTTACTTGGAGTAGTTCCTCCCGCTGGAGATATGCGCGGTGGAAAAATTAAAATGACTTGGTTAGATAGTGTGTTTGGCAAAATTCTCGAAAATGCCACACCTGAGTTATTGCAACAGCACGCTCATGCTTGGATACTACGGAGTTTTAGAGGTTTGTTATTTTCATCTCAATCATCCAGCACGGTGCACTTAATGTTCCTACCGTTGTTGGAGGATTTGGATTTCGTAGGGCGATATAGCTGGGGATCAGCATGTTTAGGCTGGTTATATAGAGAATTATGTAGGGCAACACATCCAGATGCTAAGGGAGTTGCTGGATATTTACAACTTCTTCAAATGTGGGCGTGGGAGCGACTGCAACAGTTTAGGCCAGAATATTTACAGCCTCAAACTTTAAACACAGTTTTGTCTTACGGAATTAGGTAAAAATATTTTTATAATTATAAATTGTAATTAAATTTTAAGTCAGATTTTTTTGAATTATGCGATATGATATGTGATGACCTTATTTGATTAGGTGGAGTGGAGCGTTGGATCGGAATGTCACATATAGAAGGGATATATGGACATACTGCGAAATATTTGATACGCAGGGACTAGAAGAGGTACTTTATGCAGTTCAATTAATTTTATGAAAATCATTTACTAATTAATATTATGATAATGTAATTTTTTTTAATTAGAAATTAATTTTTTTTTATTTATGCAATACAGTTTGAATGGGGGCCATACAATGTAATTCATTTGGTCCCCGATTACTGTAGAAGTGGGCAGCCGTATCTAGATCATTACATTGATATTATATGTGATAGAATCCCTGAATCGTGCAGCAGTATCTAGATCATTACAGAAAGGAAAGACCCATGTATCCTCCATAGCAGAACAAAAAGTTAGTTTGAAACTAATCAAAATAGGAGAAAACAAAACCAATAAAACCAAACTTAGTCCTATAATTTTTAAGGACTCATGTTCGTGGATATTTTGTTTACTCTTATCATTTTTCACTTAAATACCCAACCAACACTAAAGTTAGGACACTACAAGAAAAACCAAAATTGGCGACGAAATTTTAACGACGGAGTGGATACAGCGACGGAATTTGATTTTCGTCGCAATTTAGCGACGGAAAATCCGTCGCTAAATAGCAACGAAAAATAAGTTCCGTAGCTAAAAATGGCGCCAATAACTCCCTCCATAATTTTCGACCGAAATTAGCGACGGTTTATAAAAGCCGTCGCTAAAAATAGCGACGAAATATTTAATCCGTCAGTAAAAAAAATGTGAAAATTATTTAATTTAATTTAGCGATGGAATCAAATTTTCGTCGCTAAATTTGGCGACGGAAATTTAATGCCGTTGCTATATATTAAATTCCCGTCGTTAAATTAATTGTAATTTCCTTTTAAAATTAATTTAGCGACGAAATATTATTTCGTCGCTAAATATAGCGATGGAGTTTTTTATACCGTCGCTAAAAAAATTTTATTTTTTAAATTTAGCGACGAATTATTATTCCGTCGCTAAAAATGGCGACGGATTAAACATTCCGTGCTATTTCTAGCGATGGAATGAAATTTCCGTCGCTAAAATCAATATAAATATCTAAATTTTTCTCTCTCCTCTCCCCTCTTTTTTCTCCTTCCTCCTCTCTCTGCCTCGCCACCTTCCCTGCGGCTGTGCCGCCGTTGCCCCCCCTCCTGGCCGCGAACCGAGCTCCCCCTCCGCATCTGGTGCTGATCTCCCCTCCCCCTTCCCTCCGGCGCCGGTTTTCCCTTCCCCCCTCCCCCTTTCCTTCCTTTTCTCCCCCGATCT
>CANTUQ010000008.1:4415000-4425000 GCA_947683425.1 Excoecaria cochinchinensis | reverse complement strand
TAAAAAGTGCAAACACATTAGTTACCTTTCTGTTGATGAAGTGTATTTCCATTTGCTAAATAAAGGACTTGTTCCAAATTATTTTGAGTGGACATGACATGGGGAACCATCAATTTGTAGCACCTCGATGGGTTATGTGGGTAACGTGTCAGTAAATGTGGGTGAAGTTGAAGGAGGGGGTGAATTTATGTCATATTATGTAGCTGATAATCCATACGTCCAAATGGTTTATGATGCAGCTGGCCCTGATTTTAGGGAAAATATATCTCATGCTGAAGAACCCAACGCAAATGCAAAAAAAATTCTATGATTTACTAAATTCAGCTGATCAAAAATTATGGCCAGGCTGTGATAATATGACTCAATTATCTTCGGTCGCTCGAATATTAAACATCAAATCTGAAGGGCATAATTTTTTATCGAAGTTTTGATAAAATTCTTGCTTGGTACAATGAGTCATTGCTTCCTGAACATAAAATGGTTGATAATTTGTACAATATGAAGAAACTTATTAGAGGTCTAGGTTTGCCTGTTGAGAAAATTGACTGTTGCAGGTTGGGATGTATGTTGTTTTGGAGGGAGGATGTGGATTTACAAGAGTGCAAATTTTATGGTCAACCTAGGTACAAATCAAGAAATTGTACTAAAAACAGAAATTGATACCTTGGAAACGTATGTATTATTTTTTGCTAACCCCTAGACTTCAAAGATTATATGCATCTGAAGTTACTGCACCTCACATGAGATGGCATGATGAGCATGAAAACAGAGATGGAATAATGAGCCATCCATCGGATGCCATCGCATGGAAACATTTTAATAACATCCATCATGATTTTACTGCTGAACCTCAAAATGTTCGGCTGTGTTTGAGTACTGACGAGTTTCAACCTTTTGGTCAGTTAGGCCAACAATATTCGTCATGGCCTGTCATAAGGACTCCTCATAATTTTCCTCCATGGATGTGTATGAAAGAGGCATATATGTTCTTGACAGTGATTATTCCAGGGCCTAGGAATTCAAAGCATAAAATTGATGTATAGCCCTTGATATCTGAATTGCAACAATTTTGGGATATCGGTGTTGAAACATATGATACATCTCTTAAACAGAATTTTTTACTGAAAGCTGCATTAATGTGGACGGTCAGTGACTTTCCTGCCTATGCTATGTTGTCTGGATGGAGCACGGCTGGGAAATTAGCTTGTCCTTACTGTTGCGATAATTCAGAAGCGTTATATCTTCAACACGGTTGCAAAACTTCTTGGTTTGAAAACCACAGGTAGGGATGATCACGGGGCGGGGATTTCCCATCCCCGCCCCCGCTGGGGACGCGGGGGGAAAATCCCCCCCGTCCCCGCCCCCCCGGGGATCCCCGTCCCCACTAAAAAATGTTCAATTTTAATAAAAATTTTTAATCCAATGGACATTTTTGATCCGAATTAAAAATATTTTATAATTTATTTTGTAAAATTTAATAATTAATAATTTAAAATTAAAAATATTTCATATAATTTAAATATAAATATATATAAATATTTTATACGATTAAAATATAAATATTTATAAATATTCCGTACAATTCAAACATTACAAATATTTATATATATGTATATATTAATATAGTATTAATGTATTATTAATGTATTATTATATATATATATATATATATATATATATATATATATATTTTTTTTTTTTCGGGGCGGGGACCCCTTTCCCCGTCCCCGCCCCGAATTCAAGGGCGGGGACTTTTTTCCCCCCATCCCCGCCCCCGCGGGGAAAAAATTCGGGGACTCCCCGCCCCGTTCGGGTCGGGTCCCCGCCGGGGACGGGGAATCCCTGCCCCGTGATCATCCCTAACCATAGGAGGGCTTTACAGCCAATATCACTTACTAATATGATGCAGGTAGTAAAGCTTCTAAGATACTGTTTTATGAAGATAAATTTCCATGGATTTAGCATAATAAGAAAGGAATATGAAAATATAAGTTGAACTTACATTTAAGAAAAAAAACATAGATGAAATCAAAATATACATCTAGTATACGCATAATATATATTTAGTATATGCATTATATACATCTAGTATACGCATAATATACATCTAATATACCAACAATATTCATCTAGTACACATTTAGTATACGCATAATATACATCTAGTAAACATCTAGTATACGTCTAGTATACGCATAATATACGTCTAGTATACCATCAATATTCATCTAGTACACATTTAGTATACACATAATATATATCTAGTATACACATTATATACATCTAGTATACGCATAATATACATCTAGTATACGCATTATATATGTCTAGTACAGCATAATATACATATAGTATACCAATAATATTTATTTAGTACACATCTAGTATACATCTAGTATACGCATAATATACATCTAGTAAACATCTAGTATACTTACTATATACATCTAGTATACGTATAATATATATCTAATAAAAATCTAGTATACGTATTATATACGTCTAGTATATGCATAATATACATTTAGTAAACATCTAGTATACGCATTATATACGTCTAGTATACGCATAATATAATCTAGTATACCAACAATATTCATCTAGTACAAGTCTAGTATACACATAATATACATCTAGTATATGCACTATATACATATAGTATACGTACAATATACATCTAGTATACGCATAATATACATCTAGTTTTACTCATAATATACATCAAGTACGCATATAGTATACACACAATATATATCTAGTTTACAAACAATATACATCAAGTACACATCTAGTATACACACAATATACATCTACTTTACAAACAATATACATCAAATACACATCTAGTATACGTACAATATACATCTAGTATACTTATAGTATATATCAAGTACACATCTAGTATACACACAATATACATTTAGTTTACTAGTAGTATACATTAAGTACACATCTAGTATACATATAATATATATCTAATTGACTAACAGTATAACGTCAAGTACACATCTAGTATACATCAAGTACACATTTAGTATACGCATAATATATATCTAATTTACAAATAATATACATCAAGTACATATCTAGAATACGCATAATATACATCTAGTTTACAAATAATATACATCAAGTGCACATATAATTTTTTTCACTTTGTTTTTTTAACTAGAATTGCACTGAAATTATGGATCATGAACTGACTTCCTTGTTTAATTCAGCATTTTGGTTAATGAATTATTTAATTACTTTTATTGGTTTCTGAGACAATTTAGTTAAAAGGCATCGTTTGATAATGAAATCCTTGGCCGATCTAACCTATAAGAAACTAAAAAAATTATTAAATATTATGGAATTCAACTTCTCATAGATTCTATTTAGAACTTTAAATTTGTAATTTTATTTTCTAGTCTTATAAATTATTTATCTGAACTGTTAACATTCGAAAATGATTTGAAGTTTTTGAATGCTTGCTACTTTGTACTTTAATTGGAGTTCTAAGTATTAGTTAACAATATTCAAACATGCATGGTGAATTCTATTCCAAATTAAATCATTATTATAGCTATCTGGTTCTCAGTGCAATGTAATTTCTTTTGTTCTTTTGTAAGGTTGCTATTATGTGCACTACTAAATCATGATGTTACTTGTTTCATAATTTTGATTTTCTTTCTTGTTTCTGTGTTTTTTTAGATAACTGGAGTGTGAAGGCTATTCACAGAAGGACTTTTGGAAGCGGCAGGATGAGGTATCTTCACCGTGTTCCACGCAGGTTCAAGACTAACTTCTGTGTAGGTGAATTAAATTATCATCTTAATTTACAATAGTTGTTCTAAATGCCTCATTTTTTTGATTAAGTCTCTTATTATTCTTCTAATTGAGTAGGTACTCAAGCAACTCCAAGGAATAAAGGAGCTGCTGCAACCACCTCATAAGAATTAGAAGTGCTATGAAAGTTTAATTTGTCTTCAAATCTGTCAATTTGCAAACCAGAATTTTTGGTTTAATGTTTAATGGTTGTTACTTATCATATCTTAATCATTGGAGAGTTACAAATGTTTACTGTTGTGTTATGATTTTTGATTTGGTATTACCTTCTCTTGCACACATGGAATGGAATGTTTAATGGTTGTATTGTTTTGAGCTTATATGATATCCTTCGATTGGAAATCATAATATATATGGGACAGGAAACAAAATTTGTTTTTTCTTATTGGTCAATGATTTAAAAGTTCATGGTTGTTATTCAATCTTAGTAATACTGATTAGTTCAAAGCCCAAGCTGATTCTATTAACAGTTCAAACTCAAAATTTTACCAGCAAATAAATAGAAATAGCTATCAAAACTCAGCAGAAGTTAGAGGCATGGATTATAGAAGAGCATCAAATGCACAAATAGCTCAGAAAATGAGGGGAGTATTGTCCTAGCTTTTCAATATTATTAGTTTTTAGTAAGGTTAAATACTTTTATTTTTCATGGCCGGCCAGCTCTTTGTAATCTAATATGCTTACATATGACCAAGTTAAAACTAATGCTTAGGAAACTCATAACTGTTCTTGTAATCTTCTTCCTCATTTTCTTATTTGGAATAATGAAAACTATGCTTTGCAAGAGCCATATTTTTCGAAAAAAAATTAAAAAAAAATAAGTAAATTCTCATTCTGTTCCTGAAACATTTGGACTTGCTAAATTAAGAACTTGAATCTTTTGAAGTTGTATAATGCTCAATACTTACAAAAGTACTATTGACAATGAAGCTAATACCTTTCACTAAAAAAATCACCAAAATCATCAATAACAACATCTGCAGGAAATCTATCAAACAGGTGAAATGCAAAAAAGTATTTCTTGACCCCTTCATCATCGTCAATATATCTTCCTCAAAATGAAAATAAAAGACAATTGATAATCTACATCAAATAAGCACAAAGGATAGTATAACCATATAAATAAAAAGAAACTTATTTACTGCATTTGTATGAGTTGAAAGGGTATCAGAAGACGAATCAATGTCCTGAAATGAGATTAATAAAATGTAACTAACAAGAATAAGCTAGAGACCAAAAAAGAAAAGAAATAATTAAAAGAAAAAAGAAGAACCTGAGAGAGATAAGGGGGTTTGCTTTCAAGCCTACAATGATTGCATATGAAGACAACGGTAGGGTTAAAGGCAGAGCCATTTTCCTCAGCTATGGAGGCATTGAATGCGAACTGAAAGAGTAAAGAGGTCTTCCCGTTGCAAAAATATCCAAAATTCCATTTTTAACTTCTTTTTTATAGGGACAGAGAAAAAAGCCGTTAGAACTCACCATGAAGGAAGACCTGAAAGAAGCATAATTAGGTTAGATTTGTGGTAGGTGAAACCCATTTGACCGTAGAGGAAGAAGCTCTCCACCATTATTGAAAGGCCCATCATAAGTCCAAGAGAAGACCATGAGCAAAAGTTCCGATGGAGGTCAAACTTATTTATGAAGGGGTCAATGGATCTAGATTTGGGTTGTAAAAAAGAAAAGTTGTATTTTTGAAAATGAAAATTTAAAAAGTGATATTTATGAAAAATTTTAAAGAAGGGATATATTTTTGAAAAAAATGTCAAAAATATTATATTTGAAGTAATTTCCTCTTTCTTTATTGAAGAACCAGCCCATATAAAGGTAGTTGAAAAATCATATAAAGGTCATATCTAAGAATGTCATTAAGTAGTTTGATATAAAGGTAAATACATAATCATATCCGGAACTAGGCTCAGCTGTAGCTCTTTTACTACAATGAAGATTGGTAGCTACCTTAGTCTCTAAAAGCACGTGCATAAAAGTTAGTGCATGTTCAACAAAAAAAAATAGTTATTTAATTCATGTAAGGCATATGCACATCAAGTAAATTTAAGGGCGTAAATTTTCCATAAATTGGAACTAATTATAGGTAAAGCCTTTAGAATATGTGTTTTTTTTAACCTATAGAATTTTCCCGTAATTTGCAAGCTAATTTTACATTAATTTTGCAAAATGCCCATTGCACAAAATCGAAATGACTATAAATATTGGAGAAAACAATCCAAGAAAAAACTCGAATAAATTTGGATAATAATGATATGATGATATCTAAAAAGAAAAGGAAAAAAACGATTCAAATGATCCTTAGTGCACTGTAACTATGAGTTTTGAGTTTATCGTTAATTATAGTTGTTACTTCAATCCAAACCAAATGAACATATCATAAAAGTTTCATGTGCATGAAACTCTATAGATACCGTTCATTTCTAATGTCGTATGCTTGATTATGTGAATCAAATCTACTAATTAAATAACTCAATTTTTAACAAAGTCAAATCACAATTGTATGTGTATTACTACTAAATTCTCTGTCTTTTTATTTTAATTTAACAACCTAAAACAAAATTCATCAATAAGTTGTAAAACAACATCTAAATATTTGTCTCTTTCAAAGAACTTTTGCATGCAGCATGTGGGCAAGCACTAAAGCAATCTCATGATAAATTGAAAAAACTTGACATCGAGTGGTTATACGAACAATGAATCTGATAGATGCATTAATAGCAAATTAATAGGATAATAATAGGAGGTAATTATATGCAAATTGTTAATTGTGTCTTACTTAATCTAAAACTTCTAAATATAATTTTAATGGCCGGAGTTCTAATCTGATAATTTTTTAATTGTATCTTACCTTATAATAATATATCAAAAAATTAATAAGACGTCGAATTAATAAAAAAATAATTAATTATTTTGCACGAGATAGTCACCCAAAATCAGCCCACAAGTCTTAACTGAAAGAGTTTGATCCTCAACTGATCTTTTATATTAAAACATTAGAGTATAAAAAGAGAATTACAGGATAGATGGTTACAATAGAATGATCATTGAATTTCACTAAATCTTAGACCAATTCAAAAATAATATCTTCCTATTATTTTGCATAACAGAATCGGTCCCCTATCACTCCCCCTCAAGATGATGGTGGGTGAACCGGTAACTTATCACGCAGTTGTAAGAACCGAGCCTTGGACAGTGGCTTCATGAAGATATCAACTGTTTGATGAATGGTGGGAATGTAACACACACGAAGATCCTTTTTAGGAACTTTGTCCCGAACAAAATGGAAATCTATTTCCAAGTGTTTTGAACGATCATGAAAGATTGGGTTTGCTGTTAAGTAAGTGGCTCCTAAATTGTCACACCAGAGAATCGGTGGTTTGGTGGAGTTATACCCAATCTCCTACAACAATATTTTGAGCCAAAATACCTCAGATGCAAGGAAGGCAAGAGCACGGTACTTTGCCTCTATGGAGGAGCGGGAAACAGTTCTATGCTTTCGTGACCGCTAGGACACCAAATTTGGTCAAAGATAGATAATAAAACTAGAAGTTGATTTACGGTCATCAAGGTCGCCACCCTAGTCAGCATCCGAATAGCCAAAAGATCAAGAGACTGTCCAGGATGAAAAAGCAAGCCATGTGTAAGAGGGGATTTGAGATACCTTAGCACACGTTTGATAGCTTTCCAATGAGTAACTGTAGGTTGATGCATGAATTGGATTACTTTGTTAACTAAAAAACTTATGTTCGGCCTGGTGATAGTGGCATATTGTAAGCCTCCTACAATGCTCCGATATAGACTTGGATCATCAAATGATTCTCCACTTTCTAGGCTTAACCGAGTTGAAGTACATGATGGTGTAGAGATTCCATTGGCATCCACCATTTGAGCACATGCAAGGAGATCTTTTATGTATTTTTGCTGATGTAGAAGAAGAGTATTAGTTGTCTATGTCGCTTCCAGTCCAAGAAAATAAGATAATCGTCCCAGATCACGAATTGCAAACCGTTGTTGAAGTTTACCCACAAGTTTTGTAATTGAAGGAGCACTGGTGCCTGTGATAAGTATGTCGTCGACATATATTAGAGAAAATAGTCGTGCACTATCAGAACTGAAATAGTAAAGAGAGGAATCCGCTTTGGAACCAACAAAACCGAACTCAACAAGTGCATTTGTTAAGCACTAATGCCACATGCGTGGTGCTTGTTTAAGACCATATAAACTCTTATTTAAGTGACAAACATGATGAGGAAGTTGAGGATTAACGAATCCAGGGGGCTGTTGCATATAGACGGTTTCATCAAGAGTACCATGCAGGAACGCGTTAGAAACATCTAGTTGTTTAACAACCCAGCCTTTAGAAATAGCAAGAGATAATAAAACCCGTATGGTTGTAGGCTTTATTACTGGGCTAAATGTTTGTTCAAACTCAAGACCAGGGCATTGGTGATACCCTTTGGCAACTAAGCGTGCTTTATAGCGATCAACCGAGCCATCGAGATTTAGCTTTGTACGAAAAACCCATCGACAACCAACAATATTGGAGACATTTTCTGATGAAACTAGCTCCCAAGTTCCATTATCAACCAACGTATTGTACTCAGTACGCATAACCGCTTGCCACTGTGGATTTTTGTAAGCCTGTGTATAGCATGTAGGCGTTTCATTTTGGACGGTTGCAATCATGGTGTGTGGCTTTAGTTTTCCCGTTTGCATTCTAGTTACCATTTTATGGGTTTTGGTGGGTACTGGTGTAAGTCGTGATGAGCAAGGTATTAATGGTGTGGTTTGGTGAGATGATTTGATGGTAGTGGGCTGGGTGTGAGTGATAGGTTTTGTGGTGTATTGAGTGAGATCAACAGCTAGGGGAATTGTCGGCAAGGTAGTGGTTGATTGGGTAACTTGCTGTAAGAATTGATTCCTAGGCACATAGGGAATTATGGAATGGGAATTGACAGTAGTTGTAGGATTGAATGATGGGTGAGATGAATCTGAATTTATAGGTGGCCCATTTGTGGGAACAGTAGGTGGAATGGCCATGAACGGTTCTGTGAAGGCTGGAAATGTGACTGTAACTGCTGAACTAGACTGACTGGTTGTTGTTGATTGGCAACATTCACAAGCTAACTCCGGATATGGAAATTCCTGTTCATTGAAGACAACATGTCGTGAGATAAAGAGTTTATTAGTAAGTAAATCAAAACAACAATATCCTTTGTGAACTTTGCTATAACCAAGGAAAATACATTTACGAGATCGAGGAAGCAATTTGTGTGAGTTATATGGTTTTAGCCATGGATAGCATAAACAACCAAATGGTCTAAACATATGATAATCAGGAGGTGAACTAAATAGCTTCTCATATGGAGTACAAAAATTAGTAGTGGAGATGGGCAAACGATTGATAATATATATAGCATAGTCAAAAGCATAGGTCCAGAACAAGTTGGGTATTTTAGCATGATGAAGTAGTGAAAGACCCGTTTCAACAACATGACGGCATTTTCGTTATGCACACCCATTTTGCTCAGGTGTGTAAGGACAAGAGAGTCGGTGATTTATTTCATTTGAGGACAAGTAACTTGTAAGAGCTTGAAATTCACCTCCCCAATCTGATTGGAAAGTTTTAATTGGCCTATTAAAATATTTCTCAACAAGTGTTCGAAATTTGATGAATACACTTAACACTTCAGATTTATACTTCACAAAATAAATCTAAGAAAATTTGCTATAGTGACCATAAAAGAGAACATAGAAGCTACAATTATCATGTGAGTAATAGGTGCTAGACCCCATACATCTGAACAAACCAAATCCAATGGACCATTAGCAACAAAGTTTGACTGTGGAAAAGGAAGGCGATGGGCCTTGCTAGCACAACATGAGTCACCCAGAAGATTTGTTTGGTCATTGCGAAAAGAGATTTTATTCATGGATAATGTTTTCCTAATTATTGGTAAATTGGCATGTCCCAAACGAGCATGCCACAAAGGAAGAGAAATATTAAAAGCTCTAACTTTAACTGGTGTTGATGATGGAATGGACATGTTGTATAAGCCATCCTTATTAGTTCCTCGATAAATCTCCTTCTTTGTCTTCAAATCCTTCAAAACAAAGTGGTTAGCAAAAAATTGAAAAAAAACAGGATTGGAATGGGTTA
>CANTUQ010000008.1:3932500-4410000 GCA_947683425.1 Excoecaria cochinchinensis | reverse complement strand
TTAATCTAACTTATAAATTAATTAAAATTATAAATTATATATTTTTATGCAAAATGTACTTTACAAAAATCAAGAAAATATTTTCTACGAATGAATTTTATTTATTTTTTTCAAATATAATGCATTTTTCAAAAATGCACTTAACATTTTTTATATGATGCTAAAATGCCCCTAAAATTTTGCTCAAAGTACGAAAATACTTCCAATATTTTTCTTAGAGTACTAAAATACCCCCACTTTATTTTGGATTAAAAATACATGTGGCATTGACTTGTCAATGACATGATATTTTTTTGCCACATGCCAATAGTGTGTCAGCACTATTAACTCAGAGTTGACAAAGTTTGTTTCATGAGTATTTTAGTACCTTTTTGTTAACATTGAAAATATTTTTATTCCAAAATTAACTATAAGGGCATTTTAATAGCCTGAAGACAATATCAGAGGTATTTTAGTACTTTTTTCTATTAAAAATTGATTTTAATATTATATGATATTACATCAATATGGTTATTATATGCTGTAACTTTTTGAACACTATCCATTTATGTGTATTATTTGTAAAATTAAAAAAAAACATTTCTACACACAGTCGTTGTGAAAGTTTAAATATTGGCATATGTATTAACCCTAGAAACAAAAATATATCATTAGTTACATTTTACGTAAGCACAAAATTTGATTACGTAAATCGTTCGTTATTGTTGTGGTTTTGGGATTTTCATTTTTTTAAAGAAAAATAAAATCTAAACCCATTTGTTTATAATGATAGATTTCAATTTTATTAATTTTCGTCTAAAACGCTTTAAAGGTAAATATTCATAAAGGGATAATATATAAGGAGCCCCTTAAACTTGTTATCAAAAATTATTTGAATATATGAACTTTATGAATGATCATATAGACACCTATAGCTGACTAAAGTGCATGAAATAATAAACACAAAAAATGTTATTCCCCCAGTAACTAATGCTGATGAGAGGCAAACGTGATGATATGGATGTTGACCATCTGAATGAATGAAACGTGGCTATTTACTTCGACCATTTCAACTGAAAAAATTAACAAGAGAGAGGGAGAAAAAATTACAGTTATGAAATTGAAAATAATTTGAGGAACCCTAAATCTGTATTTGCCAAATCCTGAGTGTAGATAAATGAAAAAAAAGTGAGAAAATTAAAGAATTCATCAATTGTAGACACATTGAAGAATCCATTCATTGAAGGAAGTGGCAAAGCAAGAATCCATCCATTGAAGGAAGCCATAGAGCAAGGAAGAGAAAATCTTTGATGTCTCTTTTTTTGTTATTTACTGATGAAAATGTTGAATGATTAATAAAATGGGATGGGGTGTTTTTATTATTAGATTAGATAAGTAGGGCTATTGTTCACAATATTAAAAATCTTCTGATTTTGAATATTTTATTGATGATATACAGTGAAAAACAAATGGGTACATAATTTGTTAATGTTAGATTTCACCATGGGGGTAGATTTATTAAAGTAAGGGTGATAAATATATGGGTGAGGGAAAAATTGAAGACTGGATCATTGAGGACTATTTTTCACTAGTTGAGTTGGCATTTCACACAAAGTTAATTGGCTATGTAAAAATTTGAGGGTTTTGTTACCTAGATTCCAAGAGTAAACAGTTTAAATTACTATAAAGTGATTATAATTTATTAAAAGAATTAAAAAATGAGGATAATTTTGACTTGTATTTATTACATACAATCAGTCAACTTGATGTGGTCCAAGATGTTGTAGTTACATTACCTTTTATGGTCCCAAATGAGGACAATATTGGTGATAAAAGTAACAATGAAGGTTCTAGGGCAACAGAAGAAGACATTGAGCGTGTGAATGAAGCTGATGTTGTGTGAGAAGATGTGGGTGTGGGAGAAAGTGGTGGTGTTAATGAAGCTGATGAAGAAACTGGTTTGCATGAAGCTGGTGGTTTGAATAAAGCTGTAGGTTTGCATAGAGCAGAGGGTCTGGACAATGAGGATGATGTTTTAGATGCAGATCTAGGAGGAAAAGAGGAATCTTTTGATAGTGAAATATCTTTGAGTGGTGAAAATGAATATGATGGTGAGGATGGTACTGAAGAATAGGCAAGTGATGTGGATGAAGAATTAAGAACTTTTAGGACTTAAGCCAGGGAAGAGAAAAGGGAAAGAAAAATAAGGAAATAGGCTAATTTTTCTCAAGAAATTCTGGGTGGAGAAATAAGAATTGATAAGGGATTTGAAGATATTGCAAATGATATGAGGGATAAGTATTCAGGATGTTTAGTGGTATGATCAAGAGTACTAAACGATTCTAACCTTGAAAGTGATGATAGCAAAGAAGCTTTAGATCCTTCAGAGGGAGACAAAGATATATTATGACCCCAAATGTCAGGTTCCAGTATGGCAACTTAGCATGATTTTTGAGAATGTAGTTCAGTTTAGGAATGTTGTTGCAGATTATGTTGTGGAGTTAGGACAAATGAAAAGAATAAGATAAGAGTCAAGTGTAGGACAGCAGGTTGCCCATGGGAGTTATTTACTAGCATTGATGATGATACAAAGGATTTTTATATCAAAAAGTATAATACTATTCCTAGATGGACAAAGAAGAACAAGAACAAGCTATGTAATGCAGCTTTCATTGCTAAAGGATTTTGTCTCAACCAGAGATAAAAGTGTGGAACCTACAAGAATTGGTTAGAGAAAGGTGGGGACTATATGTTGGCAGGTCTTTGTGTGCTAGAGCAATTTTAGTGTAATAAATAAGTTCATGGGGGATTAGAGGCTGGAATTTGCAAGGCTTGGGGATTATGCTGACAAGATAAGATAGACTAATCCAGGTAGCTCATGCTGGATTAGAACTGACAAAGAAACACGACCTAGTAAAAATTTATTTATTTATTTATATGTTTGTTCTGATACTTTTAAAAGAGGCTAGTTAGAGGGTTACAGGAAGGTGGTAGGATTGGATGGTTGTTTCTTGAAAACTATTTGCAAAGGAGAATTATTAGTGGCTTGTGGCAAAAATGGGAACCAAGTGGTGGATCAAGAAATAAAACGTTCTTGGAGATGGTTTATGCAATATCTAATTTCTGATCTAAATTTAAGAGATGGAGAAGGCTTGACAATAATATCTGATATGCAAAAGGTACCACTCTACTTTAGTTATTTGTATGTTAATTGTGAAATTTAATATGTATCTCTGAAAGTTGCTTTTTTTTTTCTGTGTGCAAGGGATTGGTGCAATGCATTCAAGATCTGTTGCCAAAATCTAAGCACGGGATGTGTGCTACACACATATGGTCAAATTAGAAGCAAAGATGGAGGGGAGAAGAGAGAAGGAGATAGTTCTAGAGGTGTGCAAAATCAAGTTTTATGGTAAAGTTTAAAGATTAATTAGATTATATGCATAAACTAAGCGATGGCATTTGTGAAGATTTGCTCAGTTATCCTAAAGAAAATTGGTGTAGAGGTTTTTTTTAGTGATCAAGTTAAATGTGATTTTGTTGATAGTAACATGTTTGAGTCGTTTAACTGATGGATTGTGGGACCAAGACATAAGTCGATCATTACTATGCTTGAAGAAATTAGATATAAGTTGATGAATCGGCATGTAGAAATGATAAGATTTGCAAGCACATGGATATCTGTTATCTCACCTATGAGTAGGAAGATTTTACAAACCAATATCTACATTGCTAGGAAATGCAAATTGACATGGAATGGAGATCAAGGATTTGAAATAGTTGAAGGAAATATATTGTCATGTTGTTGATTTAGGGGCTAAGACTTATACTTATAGAAACTGGATGTTGAAGGATATCCCCTGTGCACATGCTGTTTGTGGAATGTTTCATCTAAGAATAGAACCAGAACATCATGTGGACAAGTGGTACCATAAAAATGCATTTGGAAAAGTTTATCAGTACTTTATACAGTCAATTCCTAGCATGAAAATGTGGGAACCTAGTTCAAAACTTGAGATTGAACCCCCTGAAGTCAAGGCTATGCCATGCAGACCCAAAAGGTGTAGAAAAAAGGAAAAGGATGAGCCAGGTAATAACAAATATAGTAAGGTATCACGAAGGGGAACAATAATGCACTGTTCCAGGTGCAAACAAGCTAGAAACAACAAATCTGGGTGTCATGCCCAAGTAAGAACGTAAAATTAAAATTGAAACTTATTTTTTTTTCTTCACATTGCTTGTATTGATATTTTCTTAATTTGTTAACAGAACATTGGAAGCACTAGTCCATCAACAAATGTCACTCAATCTATTCCTATTGCTACTTATAGTGCTTTTACATCAACAATTCAATCTTCATTTTATGAAGACATTTCACCCATTTCAAGGATTTCATCATCAAACACAAGGGGTAGGGGAATAGGAGCAAGAAGCAGAGGTGGAAGAGGAAGCACCTCTGGAGGGGGGATAGGCAGCGATACACAAAGTCAACCACAACCATCTACAACAACCACTACAAAAAAAATTGATTTTACCGACGGATTTTACCGACGGATGTATATTCCATCGGTAAAATTGGTATAATACTGACGGATTACCGACCAAATTTGAAATGTGTAGGTAAAAAATTCAATTTGATGAATGCCGACATTTTTACCGACGAAAATAATTTTTCGTCGCTATTATTGGCGGGAAATGTTGGCGCCAACAGTTAGTGACCGAATTACCGACGGTTATTTTTGTCGGTAATTTTTTCCCCCATTTAATTCATGTACTGACGAAATTTTCGTCGGAAATACCAGCTTTTTTTTTACCGACGGATTTTGCGATGAATTTGATGTCCGTCGGTAAGTAACGGGGAAAAATCTTTGTGTTAAGTTATAGCTACGGTTTGGGCGCATCGGTAATTCGTCGGTAAAAAATAAGAAAATATTTTATATTTAATATTAATAAAATATACCATAAACAAATTTAGGGCAAAATAACCCGACTTGTCTGATCAAGTTCCTTTTTTCATAAACATCCATTCTCTTTAACTTTTCTTCTCAGCCGCGCCAACTCCCCTCCTTGCCATCTCAACGGCGAGGTTATACCCACCGGCCAATCACCACCGATTGTCTATTTGGATTGTCAATCTTCCTTCCTTTCGCTTGTCTATTTGGATTGTCAATCTTCCTTCCTTTCGCTTCCAATTCTCCTTTCAAGCTCGTCGTTGTCCATGCCAAACCTTCTGCCGCCACCGCCGTTGGTCTCGCTGGCCCTGGTATTGTTCTTTATAAGTCTGGTGTTTATTTCTTGTTTCATCGAATTTAATTTTGAGAATGGGTTCGTTGTTTGATTTAGGGGCTGTTGAGGTTTTGCCCTATATGGATGCCGATTTGAAAAGAATTGCGGCTACAGTTGTTGAGAAGGCTAAGGAACTCTGCGCTGCTAATTCGGTAATTAACTAATTATTCACTGTTTCTTTACATGTTCAATAATTATACTGTAATTTTATATTACATGATGCTGGTGACTAGTGAAATCCCTCTCTTTTCCTGTCAGAATACCTTTTTTTTGTGGAGCTTAAATTTTTCAGTCCTGATGTCTATATCTGTCATCTAAATCTCATTCGCCGGCTCTTTAGATTTTCATTGGTCAAGATGTTTCGTAAACAGCGTATTGTCTGTCACTGTAGATCACTGCCATTGATTAATCAAATGAACCAATTCAAGTGATGGTGTTATTTTTCTGCTGCTGAATCTGTTATTAGCTTATATCTGCGTATCTGTTTAAGTTCATTCATGATAATATTATCTGCAAATATTCATTTGGAATATCCAAATATAAATTTTGAATTCATGCATGTCTCATCTGAATCAGAATTCCTGCCAATTCTTTTCCTTATTTGAATTTCTATGCAGGTGGATAATGTGATATGTGAAGTGGTTGAAGGTGATGCTAGGAACGTTCTCTGTGAAGCTATTGAGAAACACCATGCTTCAGTATTGGTTGTGGGTAGTCATGGCTATGGAGCTATTAAAAGGTATTGCTTGTTGAAATTGCCAAAAAAATACATCTTAATTAAAAAGCTAGAGAACATAAAGTCCTCTTATTTTTTCCCCTGTTGGCAATTCTGTTAGATTTGGGGTTTTATAATTTCTCCCATCAATAATCTAGTAAACACTGCAGAAAGGCTCCTCAAATTCCAAACTTGTCTTGCTAATGCATATCTGGTTGCTGAATTTACACATTTGGCTTGGCTATTAAACTTAGATGGTATGCTAAGATGATGTTTTTGCTTTTACAGGGCGGTTCTAGGCAGCATGAGCGATTACTGTTCTCATCATGCTCATTGTAGCGTGATGATTGTGAAGAGGCCTAAGATCATGCACTGAGATAACTTACGTTACCTGCAGCTGAATTAACAAACCGTGATATTAGCAGATATGCTATATCTACAATTACAATAATGGCGCAACCTATCAGTCTCAATTGATTGCGTGTATGTAACTATGTATAGCTGAATGTCGTTTCTTTTCTCAATTTGACCTGTAGTACAATTAAGTATTTTACTATGTAATAATCATTTTTGTTTGATATGAATATGGGTATATGTTGCATTTAAGATTCATAAACCCAAAGCTCTGTGTATGTGATTAATTTTAGACAAGCATATTTACAACAATAATAAGGCACTTGTTATGGTTTAAAAGAGAAGAATAAAAAAGCATATTTATTAAATTTACCGACGGTTGACCGATAGAATAATCCGTCGGTAAACGGTCAACGCGACAAAAAAAGGCGACGGTTTTTTATATGAAATTACCGACGGAATATTATTAACAATTCCGTCGGTAATATCCGTCGGTAACATTACCGACAGAATTTTTCGCCGGTAAATTGGTACCTATGCACGTTTTAGGGACAGATTTATTCCGTCGATAAAATAAAAAAATCCGTCGGTAACGTCATTTTCCGTCGGCAAAATGCTAAATTCCATCGGTAAAATGCATTTTTTTGTAGTGAACTGGAGTTCAAAACAATTTGAATACTGCCCTAGCAACTCATTAAAACTGCATACATGATTTTTGCACACATCATGTTTGATTTGTTAGTTTGTAGAGAACTCATATGCTACTTGTAGGAGTTAACTGTAACTTGTTATCAAACAATTAGGCAAAAAATGATTGCAATAAACTATCATTCATTTGGATCAGTTTTGTACATCTAAATAACAACATATAAGCAGCTCTTAAAAACAACCTAGCTAAATTTCATGTTTACCAGTACAATGTTCCAAATCACCCTCTTTGCCTGTCCAGACATATCCTCATCAAACAATTTGAAGAAGTTATAGCCACCACGCTGCTGCAAGTAGAAAATCTAAACTTCACTTTTCACATAATTAAACCATTACAATAGTTGAATTAGATGATACATATTCAAATTACAAAAAATATAAAATCTTACCATTCTAATCTAACAAGTGCAAAACCTAAGTTCAGGATTCGATTTGGATGACGAAATCCTCAAAACAACTAGCTTTTTGCATTTGCACACAATCTTATTCCCTTGATGCATTTTTCCAACCAAATACCTCCTTTTCTCATGAATAATTTTGATAAAATTCAAACCTTCCTTTTGATTTCAAAGCATAAAGAAGAAGAAGAAGAAGAAAAAGAAGAAGAAGAAGAAGAAGAAGAAGATGATGATGATAATGATGATGATGATAATGATGATGATGAAGATGAAGATGTGTTTCCACCACCATTTATCCGTTTAAATATATGAATTATGACAATTTTCCCATTGAAAACAGTCCAACTTTGGCATAATACGCCTTTAATTAGGTGGGTTACATACATTTTTCCATGTCACATTTTGTATTTATTTCATGCACTTTAGCCAACTATAGGTGTCTATCTGGTCATTATTAAATTTCAGGTGTTCAAATAATTTTCGGTGACAAGTTTGAGGGATTCCTTATGTATTATCCCTATTCATAAAAGTCTAAAATCACAGTTTGTGGTTTTCGTAGTTTCGGTTCGGATGCTATTCTATTAAGATGGAAGTGGTCAACTACTTTTTTTTCCCTTCGATTTGTAATTTAAGCCCAATAAATATTACTAGATATGCTGTAACTATTTATAAATATCACGAATTCAATAATGATATAACATAATATTTTTTTAATAATAAGATAAATATAGAATTATAAAAAAATTGAAAATAAAATAAAATTATAAATAAAAGTTATTAAAGTAAATAATATAGTTGAAATATATAATATTACATCACAATAATAAAAAAATTTATTAAATTAAAAATTAATATATTATAACATATACATTTAAAAATGTTCATGTTTATATATATATATATATATATATATATATATATATATATATAGTGTTTAGTGCATATGTTTGATAATTTTAAAAAGGACAACTATTTTTAAAAATATTTAATTGATAACCGAACACTCTATCCATGAGTCTGGTAACCAAGCTCATCCAGATATTCTCCACATCAATAGCTCAGTTTATCTCAACAGCTCAGAATAAACTTGGAAAGTTATTATTTGCAGATATCTTCAGGATATTTAATTGATAATCGGACACTCTATAGCTATCCATGAGTCTGGTAACTGAGCTCATCCGGATATTCTCCACATCAATAGCTCAGTTTATCTCAACAACTCGGAATAAGCATTTGGAAAGTTATTATTTGCGGAGATCTTCAGGATATTTAGAAGATTCTAATCTCATTATAATGGAAGTTATCTGGAGCTATTTAATCAGATCCCTGTAAATCAGGAATCAAACACAAATCAAGGATTCAGAAGAGCTCTCTCCTATTTAGAATTTGTTTCCTATTGTGATATGGGGAAAACTCTATAAAAGGAGAAATCAAGGTATGTTGGAGCCCTAGAATTTTTCTCAATATATTATATATACTTTCCCATTCTTGTCAATTTTTTTGACTTGACCGTTGGAGTCTCCCTTATGAAAAACCCGCCTGATTGACAACTCGAAAATTTAAACAGTCATCATTTGGTGAGGTGAGCGTGGACCCTTAAATTTTTAGGCGACAATGGATCTCTTCCCCGACTTACCTATTTTTGCTGCCTCACCAGCGAATCAACCTGAAACTATCCCCTAACCCTAGTCAATCCTTTTGTCCAGACATTCTATCACTCATTGCACTCAACCAGAACACATCTCACCATTACCAACACGACAGCTTTTCCCGCAAACACAAACTCATACACCAGTAACACCCTAAACTATCACCATCCCAGCAATCCCCGGATTGACTCCTCAAGCCGCCCAAACTCTCCTAACGGCCCTATCAGCTTTGGCCGCTCAGGCACCAAGTGCAGCCCCCACACCCATTCCTCCAGCACCTCCCGTAACCCAAACACCAGCCACTGCTCAAATCCCTACACAAACACCACCAGCCCTACCAACTACATTGGCCCCTAGAACAACCGTAACCCTAAACAGTTTGAGAGGCTTTTTGAAGAGATGTAAAAATATCATAATCATAACACTTTGCAATACCAAGGTAGTTTCAGGTCACCCCTAACTCTGTTCATTTTAACAACTCCTTTTCCTCAAATACGGTTACCAAACTTACCAAAATACAGCGGCAATACTAATGCTCACAAGAGACTGAGAATGCATTGGGAAAAGGACTTAAAGATAATACTCCGAAAAGATTGAGAATGCCTTGAAAAAAGGACTTAAAGATAATGCTCCGAAAAGACTAAGAATGCCTTGGAAAAAAGGGCTTAAAGATAATAGTGTGTAAAATGTATGTGCAAAGCTATATGAACAAATCATGCTAAGGATTAATGTACAAAAATTATATGTGCACAACTATATGTGTAAAGGATTAAATGCATGTGATATGCATGCTAAATATGTGCAAAGAATTATGTGTTGCATGTCTACAGAGATTATGTACACGAAATGTGCGCGAAGAATTGCACATGCAAGATATATACAAAGTTTATGGATGTGTGAATGCATGTTGGGCATCATGAAAGGGCATGCACGTGCAAAGTTATGCAAAGAGATATGTAAAAAATTATACACGTGGAATGCATGTGAGATGGAAAAATGGATAGATCACATCCTAACTAGCTAAGGGATTTGTTGAGGGTACTGCTCATACTTTCTGATGCCCCCAATGATCTAGAAGAGTATCATCTTGGTTTAGGGACTCTGACCCATAAACTTTTCGGACACTACAAGAAAATATGAAATTTATGATGGAAATTTAGCGACGAAAATTATTCAGCAACGGACTTGCTAGCGACGGAAAAAATAAACCGTCGCTATTTAGCGACGGAAAAAAAATTTCTGTAGCCACTAATGGCGAGATAAATTCGCGCCAAATTTAGCAATGCAAATCAGCGATGGATAAATTATTCGTCGCTAAATGTGGCACCAAAGGATGAAATTTAGCGACGAAATATAAATACCGTCGCAAACAATTTGTGAAAAATTTATTTATTTAATTTAGCGACGGAATAATTGTCCGTTGCTATATTTGGTGACGGAAAAAATGATTTCGTCGCTATATTTAGTGACGAAATTAATTTTTCGTCGCCAAAAAAAATAAAAATGTAATTTAGCGACGGAAAATATTTCCGTCGCTAAATATAGCGACTGATTCAATTTTTCGTCGCTAAAAGTTTTCAAAAAAAAAATTATATTTTTATATTAGCGACGAAAATATATTCCATCGCTATATTTAGCGATGAAAATATTTATTTCGTCGCTATATTTAGCGACGAAATATATTTCCGTCACTAAATATTTTATATAAATACTCTCTCCTCCCCTTTTCTCTCTCCTCTCTCCTCTCTCTTCTCTCTTTGCTGGTCTCTTCTGCGCGGCAGCTCCTCCGGCGTGACTCTCTCCTTCCGCCGATCTGACTTTCCCCCTCCCCCCTCCGGTGCCGATCTGCCCTCCCCCTCCCCCGGCATCGTTCTCCCCTCTCCCATTTCCTCCCTTTCCTCCTTTTCCCCCCATCTTCCTCCTCCAATCTGCCTTTCCCACGCATCGCCGGTTTGCTTGCGGTGGATCTCCTCCTCGCTGCTGTCCCACCGCTGCTCCTCGGCTCCGCCTCCTGCCGCCGGCACTCCTCCTTGGTTGCCATGGTACTCCCTGCCGTGAGGTAACTTTTACGTTTTGTGTTTTTTATTTATTATTATTATTATTATTATTAAATATTAATATTAATTATTATTATTAAAGAATAATCTGAATTATTATTAATATTAATTATTATTATTATTATTATTATTTCAAGCCAGCACCATAACGTCTCTTGGAATGCGCATACATATGGGATTCGGCCTTCATGTGTTTGAACACTTCAATCAAATTAAGGTGAACCTACCGGGACATGAAAGCCTTTGACAGAAAACCACTTAATTAGTTTCATTTTGTTCGATACATGATGGCTCACATCACAAGCATCATATTACGGTTCATTTCACCTAGGGGAAGTATCTATTGCCATTATATGGGCTTTGGTCAGGGTAATGTTACTTTAGGGCTACCCAAGCATGGTCCTTGCTAACGGGTCTAGCTTATCACGAGCATAACGACCAATCGAGTCTCCATTTGATATACTATGATGGTACAAGGCTTGGGCTGGTGATTATCATTAACACTTCCCTACATTGAGTGAATGTAGGGTTTTGCTTCAGGAATGCACTAGGGTAAAAGAAGGTACCAACTAGCATAATTCTAAAGCTCTAGCATGATGCAATGCAATTTTCGAAAAGAGATAGAATTTTAGGTTTTTTTAAAAACTCAATTATACATTTTAACCAAGGCACTTTCAGAGCAAAGTCACAAAGTCTCCAGTGGAGTCGCCACTGTGATGCACGTCGAACCGGCCTCCACCCACTTTTAGGGCTCAATGGGGTGGTTCAAGTCATTTGATCTTGAGTAACATGAGACATTTTGTAATCCCTACACAATAGAACATTAGGGAAGGTCATCTAGACCCATGAAATATTTTGGCACATTTGTGGTATTTTGGTGTCGCCACCCAATTTACAAGAAATTAGGAAAGGTCGTCTAACCTCTATGGTCTAAACCAGAGAGAAGTTCGGAACTCCACTCTTATTTATACCTTAGTTAATTATAAATGAGTTTTTAGTTTTAGAAAATTCTATCTCTCATCTCACACGTTTTGATGCATATTATTAAAGGCGCATTTCAAGTATCAAGAAAACGATAAATGAAAGCTATAAAGAAAGCGGTAAATAAAGCTGTAAATAAAGCAATAAACAAACAAAGCCACATCATTACAAAGTAAGAATTAGGAAAAATACAATCCCTAAATGAAAAGGAAACCTAAATAAAATTGCCTCAAAAATAATTAATTACAAGGACCCGCAAGATCTATAACATAGATCTAAATAATTAAGCAAAATTAATCAAAAGATGAGGCATGCATAAATCGAGATATTTATTTGGTTTAGGAATTACTATTTCATCCACTTCCTCCACTATAAAATCATGTTTTGGGTCAGGAATTCTTCTCTTCTTAGCTGGTGCCATTGCTCTAGGCTCAACAACCGGTTGTTGTATAGTAGCGGTTCCTACAGGAGCCTCCCCTATAACAGGCAATTCAACTTGCTCCATAACAGGTGCTACGGGTGGTTGCCTGGCATTTGGTGCCATTTGAGCAGCAATATCTCCCATCATGGCTAGTATCCTCCTTTTAGAATCCTCAAGTCTTTTGTCCAGATCCTGGGCTATTAAAACACCAGTTTCTTATGGTAAATATGCCATTACGGACCCTGAAGATTGTTCTAAAGAGATATCTGAACTTTTGTCCCAATCCGAACCCGATATAGGTGCTAACTCTGGCAGCTCAAATAATGGATTTTTGATTAGTAGTCCACTAGAATCCCTAGACCACCCGGATGAATCTATGATGGCTGCATAGCTCACCTTGTTAGAATGATGTATGAATGACATATACAATGCATGATCGTGAGCCGTGCAGTATTTCACAACCACATACAAACAAATAGAACCTTCCAACCTTTTAACTTCCGCACACGAGGTCAATTAGTCTCTCCCTAGGTGGGCTTAATCCATGGGTCAACAGGAGTCCCTATGAACGCGCACAATGCATGGCTAAAAGCAGGCAACATAACATCTCTCGGAATGCGCATGCGTATGGGTTTCGGCCGTCATGTATTTGAACACTTCAATCAAATTAAGGTGAACCTACAGGGACATGAAAGCCTTTGACAGAAAACCACTTAATTAGTTTGATTTTGTTCGATACATGATGGCTCACATCACAAGCATCATATTACAGTTCATTTTACCTAGGGGAAGTATCTATTGCCATTACGTGGGCTTTGGTCAGGGTAATGTTACTTTAGGGCTACCCAAGCATTGTCCTTGCCAATAAGTCTAGCTTATCACGAGCATAACTACCAATCGAGTCTCTATTTGATATACCATGACGATACAAGGCTTGGGCTAGTGATTATCCTTAACACTTTCCTATATTGAGTGAATGTAGGGTTGTGCTTCGGGAACGCACTGAGGTAAAAGAACGTACCAACTGGCATAATTCTAAGGCTCTAGCATGATGCAATGCAATTTTCGAAAAGAGATAGAATTTTAGGTTTTTTTAAAAACTCAATTATACATTTTAACCAAGGCACTTTCAGAGCAAAGTCACAAAGTATCCAGTGGAGTCGCCACTGTGACGCGCGCCGAACTGGCCTCCACCCACTTTTATGGCTTGATGGGGTGGTTCGGGTCATTTGATCTTTGGTAACACGAGACATTTTGCAATCACCACACAATAGAACATTAGGGAAGGTCATCTAGTCCCATAAAATATTTAGGTACATTTGAGGTATTTTTGAGTCTTACGAGAAATTAGGAAAGGTTGTCTAACCTCTATGGTCTAAACCAGAGAGAAGTTCGGAACTCCACTCTTATTTATGCCTTAGTTAATTATAAATGAGTTTTAGTTTTAGAAAATTTTATCTCTCATCTCATGTGTTTTGATGCATATTATTAAAGGCACATTCCAATCATCAAGAAAATGATAAATGAAAGCTATAAAGAAAGCGGTAAATAAAGCTGTAAATAAAGCAATAAACACGCAAAGCCACATCATTACAAAGTAAGAATTAGGACAAATACAATCCCCAAATGAAAAGGAAAGCTACATTAAATTGCCCTAAAAATAATTAATTACAAGGGCCCCCAAGATATATAACATAGATCTAAACAATTAAGCAAAATTAATCAAAAGATGAGACATGCATAAATCGGGATATTTATTCAGTTTAGGAATTACTAGCTCATCCTCTTCCTCCACTATAAAATCATGTTTTGGGTCAGGAATTCTTCTCTACTCAGCTGGTGCCATTGCTCTAGGCTCAACAACTGGTTGTTGTACGGTAGCGGTTACTACAGGAGCCTCCCCTACAACAGGCGTGTAACAACCCGAAATGTACCCTAGAAGGATTAGTGCATATTGGGCATTAGTGGTGACCAAAGTCATATAAATTGAAGTGTTAAGTGTGCTAAATGAACAAATTAAGAATTTGTGTAAAAGTTCCTACAAGTACAGTTAAAGGCAAATTGTGAAGTATGGAATTAGGACTTGATTGAAAGAATAAAAGTAATTAAGTGGGCCAATATAATGGATTAGCAAGTTATGAATGTCAATGTTTGAGGTTATGAGAGTTGAAGGATTGGAAGGAGTATTTGGCATAAATATCTTAGTTGGGCCAATGGCAAGATGACAAGTGGCAAGGGGGTTTGAAGAGATATAAAAAGGAGAGAGAGAAATATGTGAGAGGCAGATTTTCTGCCTAACCTCACATTGGTCTCTCTTCTTCTTCTTCTTTTCTTCTTCCACTTCCATTACCGTTTCCCCTCTCTATTCTAGCTTTAAAAACTTTGATGATAGAATCTTTAAGTCCAAGTGTTTGAGTGAGAAATTTAAGTGAAGATTATGTTGGAAAGGTAAGTTCCAGTTTTGATTTCTTTAATTTCTTTTGAGTAGTTTTTGAAACCCTAGATTTATGTTTTGTATTTATATATGTTATTGCTGAGGATTATGGATGAGCAAGACTGTGGATGGGTTTTGGAACAAGAAAGATCAACCAAGGAAAGCAATTTGGAGCAAAGGAGTTAAGGTTGGGGATTTTGTCATTTTGATGCATATTCTGATTTTGGGGTTTTTGAATTTGAGTTTTTGGAAATTTATGGAGTTGAGGTTATTTAAATTTGTTCAAATGTTATGGGTTTTGAATGAATCATTTGAGTTGTGTTAAAGTTTTGAATTGATTGGGAGTTTTGAATGAAAGAATTTCTGCAATTTCGGTCAGAGAACTGGAAAATCACGACTCTGTCGCGATCGCGACAGAGCCCAATGATTCCAGCACTTCCCGATCGGCCGATCTATTAGCGGAGGAATGCACGAGTCGTTTCAAGCTTCACGACTCGGCATGAGGATTCCGCTCGGTGTGAGACCCCGCTTGTGATGAGAGCATGTCTCGGCATGGGGAGCACGAGTCGTGCTGTAAAGCATGACTCATGCTGAGATCCCACTCGATTGAAAGCCCCGTTAGCTGGGAGTCCATTTGGCATGAGAGCACATTTCGTGCTCGGGAGCACGTCTCGTGCTAGTGGAGCACGACTCGTGCTGGTGATTCCGCTCGGTAAGGGATTCCATTCGGCATGATGCTGTTTGGCTTGGGGAAGCACATCTCTTGCTCGAGAGCACGTCTTGTGCTGGGAAGCACGACTCGTACTGGCAAGCACGAGTCGTGATAACTCCCGCCCCTTCCTCTGTTCTTTTGTTATGCTCTGTAAGCTCGCCTTCACGAGTTGTGATAGTGAGCACGACTCGTGATCGCCTGGGACTCGTCTATCGTAAGTGCGATAACCATTACGATCGCGACAGACTTCTCTGTCCTAAAATGTTTTAAAAATCTTCTCCTCTATATGATTTCTCACTTGTGTTATGTCTCTATAAAGTTAAAATGAGTACTTTAAAATGTGAATTATTCAATGTGTTCCCATGTATAGTAATTATTAAAATATGAGAATCTGATCCACTATTATTGTGTTATAAATGTATATGTATAATGAAATATGAGCTTATCTGTTAAGTTTAAATGAGTGCTTAATGCCCAATGATATGGTCATGTACAGTATGTTCGTATGAATTTTTTATCCATGAAATAATATGTGATCAGTCTTGAATACGATAAATGAAATTAGTACATATGATAGGTATATATGTATATTAATACATGTGCCTATGTGATCATAAAAGAATGATGTAAGTATTTAATAGAATAGGTATATATATGTGTAAAATGTGAAGAATTTAATAATGATATGGAAAAATTTAGCCTGCGTTAGTCGAGTCATGGATAGATAGGCATGCCTATAGAGTTCAGTAGTTGCAGCCCTCTGTTCTATTCTGGACCCTGATCAGGTACCCGTTTGGTTCCTCGCGAACCTCAATATGTACGGATCTTGTTTAAGATCCCTAATGTGAAAACATTTTTTTGAATGAGAAAATGTGATGTTGCTTTTCGATTCATACCCGTAAGGTACCGCCATGCGTTCAGTTCGATTCGTACCTGTAAGGTACCGCCATGCATTCAGTTCGATTCGTACTCGTAAGGTACCGCCATGTGTTCACTCCCTTATCTACCCCTATGACTTAGCAGGCAATTAATGAAGATAGAAGTATGTGAATGAATTGATTAATTCTGTAATAATGTGCAAAAGTTATGTGAATAAACATTTAATGCATTTGTGATAAATGCCATTCGACTTGTGCTCTATGCACTCCTCTGTTCTGGATCCTTTATGGATACTTATGTGGAAAGGTGTGGTATCTTCGGATATCCCTGTGTTTTGTATAATAAGGCGATATCTGTTAAATGAAAAGAAATGTATCATGTAGTGTTTGTTCTAATAGACATGTATGCAAAGATCCTAAATGCATAAGAGTTAGTATGTGAATACTGCATATTATTAATCTGTTCAAGAGTTATGAGTATACTTGTCTACATGATGCCTTTAGAAAGGATTATTGAAATATTTGATATGTATGTTTACTATGGTTGAACATTTAGTAAATAGACTTTGTATATATATATATATATATATATATATATATATATATATATATATATATATATATATATATATATATATTTGTTATACATTTAAATGAGAATACAGGAATGTTATGTGCTGTTTACCTACGGAACTTTAGCCTATGCAATTTTAGTAAGTATATTGGTAAGTAATTCATATGTATTTGTTTGTGGTTTTAATGAATACGGTGAATGATGTATTGATTGCTAAGTAAGATAGATAATATGTGTTGCCCATGAGATAGATAACTGAATTTAGAAAATGATTTAAGATTAATTCTTGGATTATTTAAGTATAAGGTTTTTTTAGAACTACGTGGTTCTGATTCCCCAACCATAGGGATACGTAGGAAGCTTGGGATAATTGTTTCAAGCTCGAACCAAATCTGAGTATTGAAATATTTTTCTTAGTTCTGAACAAGTAACGATTTGATTAAATGAAAGGTTTTGATTTAAGTATTGATAGTGTAATTTGTATGATTTTGAAATATTAGTAATAACGGGATTTCCTAAACTTTATATTTCGATCCTTAAAATGTATTTCGGGAATTTATGAAGTGTAACTATCTATAGGGCCATTAAGTGATTTAAAGTATATGATAATTTATGTATAATGTGTTTTGACTTAAAAGTAAATAAGTATTTCTGTTTATGGATTATAATACGCTAAAATGTGTGAAATGACTTAAGTTTCTGTAGCAAAATAATGATATTCATTGTAATAACTTAGCCGATGTTCCTTTTTCATTTATGCACATATATATATTGGTTTACCTGTGTTTGCTCCGCCAACCATTGTGAGTGGCTGCCATTATTGTTTAGCTCGACTAAGCATTATCGCTTAGCATGGTTATTTTTTCGTGCAGATTAGGTGATTAGAGTAGCCAGGAGATCCGCCGAGTCTTTGGCCAACGAGTCTGTAGAAGTTATAGGAATTGTTATTGATTGGGATGTAATTAAGTTTTATTTATTAGCCTTTGTAATAAGTTGTAATATTCTATAATGCGTATAATGGTGTGTTGATGACATAAGTTTAGGATGTGCATATCTTGAGATTTCGATTCTAGAAGTTAGAAATTTTATTTCTCTGATTTCGGCATTGCCTTGTGTGTCCTTATCTAGTGGCACCTTCTGCTTACCGTAACTCTTCACCCTTCGAAATGCTACGTGTGGGAGTTGGGGGTGTTATAAGGCGATTTAACTTACTCCATAATAGGAGCTACGGGTGGTTGCCCGGCATTTGGTGCCATTTAAGCAGCAATATCTCCCATCATGGCTAGTATCCTCCTTTTAAAATCCTCGAGTCTTTTGTCCAGATCCTGGGCTGTCAAAGCACCAGTTTCTTGTGGTAAATCTGTCATTATGGACACTAAAGATTGTTCTGAAGAGAGATCTAAACTTTCGTCCCAATCCAAACCCGATATAGGTGCTAACTCTGGCAGCTCAAATAATAGATTTCTGATTAGTCGTCCACCAGCATCTCTAGACCACCCGGATGAATTTATGATGGCTGCATAGCTCACCTTGTTAGAATGATGTATGAATGACATATACGATGCATGATTGTGAGCCGTGCAGTATTTCACAACCACATACAAGCAAGTAGAACCTTCCAACCTTTTAACTCCCGTACACGAGGTCAATTGGTTTCTCCCTAAGTGAGCTTAATCCATGGGTCAATAGGGGACCCTATGAACGTGCATAATACATAGCGAAAAGCCAACAGCATAATGTCTCTCGGAATGCGCATACATATGGGATTCGGCCTTCATGTGTTTGAACACTTCAATCAAATTAGGGTGAACCTACCGGGACATGAAAGCCTTATATATAAAACCACTTAATTCATTTGATTTTATTCGATACATGATGGCCCATATCACAAGCATCGTATTACGGTTCATTTCACCTAGGGGAAGTATCTATTGCCATTGCGTGGGCTTTGGTCAGGGTAATGTTACTTTAGGGCTACCCAAGCATGGTCCTTGCCAAGGGGTCTAGCTTATCACGAGCATAATGACCAATCGGGTCTCCATTTGATATACCATGATGGTACAAGGCTTGGGCTGGTGATTATCCTTAACATTTTCCTACATTGAGTGAATGTAGGGTTGTGCTTTGGGAACGCACCAGGGTAAAAGAAGGTACCAACTAGCATAATTCTAAGGCTTTAGCATGATGCAATGCAATTTTTGAAAAGAGATAGAATTTTAGGTTTTTTCAATAACTCAATTATATATTTTAACCAAGGCACTTTCAGAGCAAAGTCACAAAGTCCCCAGTGGAGTCACCACTGTGACGCGCACCGAACCGGCCTCCACCGACTTTTAGGGCTCGATGGGGTGGTTCGCGTCATTTCATCTTGGGCAACATGAGACATTTTTAGCAATCCTCACCCAATAGAACATTAGGAAAGGTCATCTAGTCCCATGAAAAGTTTAGGCACATTTGAGGTATTTTGGAATCGCAACCAAATTTACGAGAAATTAGGAAAGGTCGTTTAACATTTATGGTCTAAACCAGAGAGAATTCCAGAACTCCACTCTTATTTATGCCTTAGTTAATTATAAATGAATTTTTAGTTTTAGAAAACTCTATCTCTCGTCTCACGCATTTTGATGCATATTATTAAAAGCACATTTCAAGCATCAAGAAAATGATAAATGTAAGCTGTAAAGAAAGCGATAAATAAAGCTGTAAATAAAGCAATAAACACGCAAAGCCACATCATTATAAAGTAAGAATTAGGACAAATACAATCCCCAAATGAAAAGGAAGGCTAAATAAAATTGCCCCAAAAATAATTAATTACAAGGGCCCTCAAGATATATAACATAGATCTAAACAATTAAGCAAAATTAATCAAAAGATGAGACATGCATAAATCGGGATACTTATTCGATTTAGGAATATTGGTTCCTTCATGCTCACTTAAAAAGGGATCGAGGAGTCTTTTCGATAGTTGGCTTGAAAATCGGGACGAATTGTTCCCATATTGAGAAAATTTGACTCCTCGTTTTATTTTGTGATATTTTTACATTCATTGGCTAAAATCAAGGATATTGGTTCTGGGTTTATTAATAAAATCCCGATTTAAACATAAAAATATTTTTGTCATTTTTATCTTACACGTGTGTCAAATAAAACTATTTTATTTGTAAACAAAAACAATCACACAAATAAAAGGGTTGGTAAGGTCTCACCCAAGGGATATGGTTTCCTACGCATCGTGACCCTTCAATTTGGTCACGCAAATTCTCAAACAAGCAACATCACATTTTACCGTCATAACAAAAAACAACAATAGAAAAAAAATTAGTAACAACTCTAAAATTAACCAAATAAGCATAAAATAAGGTAAATATAAAATAATATTAGCACACAATTTCAAAGCAAAATGGGACTTAAAAATTAGTCATGCCAAAAATATAATAATAATAATAATAATAATAATAATAATAATAATAATAATAATAATAATAATAATAATAATAATAATAATAGCACTAATAATAATAATAATAATAATAACAATAATAATGAATGACTAATAAAAATATTACTAACAATAAGAACAACAGTAAATGACAATGAAAAATAAAATAAAATAAGTAAACAAGGTGAGTGAGGAACAAATAAACATGCAACAATGATAATATTCAAACATAAAAAATGATTACCACAAAAATCATACAAAAAAAGAGAAAATCAACAAATCCAAAATTTCACACCCAAATCATATACATTTACCCATTTTCATACCAAAATGAGATAAAAATAAATTGAAAAATCATATTAAGAGAAGAAACCTCAAAAACACATGTTCATAATTGTAAAAAAAATAAAATAAAATAAATAAAATGAAATTATGTAATAATAATAGATCTAAGAATCTTTACCCTCAGATTTGATGATTTGGAAGTACGATATCTCAATCTATTTTTCTTTGTCAAGATTTAAAAACAAACTCAAAAAAATTCGAAAAAAAGGTTTGAGTTTTAATCTCAAAAAATGGCAAGAACACAAGAAATTAAAAAAAAAATGATTTTTTTAATGTTAGATGAGAAAACCCAAGTTAAGGAAATTAATTTTCCTTACTCAAGTTAATGCAATCTCAACAAGTATTTTCTAGATCTAAGAAAAACCAAGAAAGATGAAAAGAAAATTTTCCTCTCAAAAATAGGGTTTTTCTCCTGAGAAAACTCTCTCCAAATTCTCCCCCAAAAAACTCCCATTTTTCTCTCTCCGAAATATTCTATTTATACTAAATTTTTAAGCTAGTTAAATTAGATAAAAAAAATTTAAACCCCAAAAATGGCCAAAAGGCCAATTTTTGGCGAAAAAGGGGGCTGATAGGCGCACAGGAGCGCACCTCGCGCGCTAAGGTACGGCTGCTGCAGCGAGTCGCTGAATTTTTTTTAAACCCTTGTTTTTTTACAAAAGACCATCAATTTCAACTTTCCTTCTTTATTTTTAATTTTCAAAATATATATTTTATATTTATTTCTAAAAAAAATAATCTTGACAAGGAGATGATCGATCCTCGCTTTCTTACCGATAAATTGGTCTTTATTTTCATCATTAGATAATACTGATCTTGGACCACCTCGGAAATCGGTGTTTACAGTTGGTTTTAGTTTCAATAAAGATCGAATTCAAGTATTAGCTTTTTTTTTTTGCTACCCACCAGTTGTTTGTAGACATTCCTCAAAGTAGCTTGTTTTGCTTAACTCTGTTTTGCAGTAACTAAAATTTATTTAGTGCCTTTTAGTTCTCTTCTCCAACATTTGTGGTATCAAAGTGCTAGTTCATTTGTAACTGGGCATGTAATTATTCATGGCAACCAACAGCAGTGTTGTAAGCATTTCCCAGCCATCCATTCCAGTCTTTAAAGGTGAAAGTTATGAGTTCTAGAGTATCAAGATGATGACTTTATTTAAGTCTCAAGACTTTTGGGACTTGGTTGAAAATGGATTTGCTGATCCAGATGAAGAGAGCAGGCTTAAAGAGAATAAGAAAAAAAGTTCAAAAGCATTGTTCTTTATTCAGCAAGCAGTACATGAGTCAATCTTCTCAAAAATTATAGCATCAACTACTGCTGTGACGTGTGCGAGCCGGATCCCCGCGGCCGCCCGTACGACTGCCCGCTCTAGGGCGATCGGGACATTTGAGGGTCCGTTGACAGCTTGCAATGAATTGCAAGTGCGTCTATTTTGGGCAACAAGGAGGTTTCATGGAGTCGCCACCCAATAAAATATTGGGAAAGTTTCTCTCGCCTCGGAGAGCCTAAGACTACGCTTTTATCCATTTTGGGCCAACTAAAGGGATATTGGAGGGTAAACCTCTCTCCCTTAGGAGCCTAGGATTAACGTCTAAGTCTCGTGACACAAGAGGTGTCTTGGAGGTCCAGTTCCAATGAGTGATCGGACGGACCTCTCGCCTCGTTGAGCCCAAAGACCAGAGATGGGTTCGGGACTTCTCATTTATTCGTACCTTGATTGATTTTATAATTCGATTTTGAGTCTATTAGTCCGCTCTCTCTCCACAAGATGCAATTTAAATTAAAGGCGCAATCATCCATTTAAGAGCATAAAATAAAATAACATTAAAACATAAAATAAATTTACAATAATACTAAGGGCAGAATACAACCCTCGTTTGTAAAGAGTGCAATACATGCATAAAACATATTATTCATTTAGATGGGAACATTGATTCCTGACTACTTATTATTATAAAAAGATATAAGATTTTTAAATAAGTTTAAATCTTTGTTTGGAATGAAAACCAGGACATTGGTCCAGTTTTATTAACCAATATTTTATTTGGTAGAAAATATTTGTGTGGTGGTTCTTTTTAATAGCGGTAGAAAATCATTTTTATTATTACAGACCACAGATAAATAAAATAATATAAGATAATAATTACATGCTTCTAAATAAATAAATAAATTCTAAAACTACTTGTCTCGACTGTGCTCCTCGAACGAGTCACATTGCCACTCTCGTGGTTACGGTCATGACAGGACAATAATAGCAATGAATTAATAAATAATTGAATAAATAAATGAATGCATAAGCAAATAATTGAATAAAATAAATTGAAGAAGATATTTAAAACGATAATTGAATAATTAGTTAAATAGATGAAATAATGGAATAAATTAATAGTTAATTAATGGATGCGCAATATAAATGATAATTATAATAATGAAATAATTAAACAAATCACATTAGCCAAATAATAATAATATATTAACAATAATAATAATCATAAAATGTATTAAGCATAAAAAAGATAATATTAAGGATAATAATACTAATAATAAATAAGCAATAAATAAATACAATAATAATAATAACAATTAATTAATAATAAACATAAAATACATAAATATATAATGATAATAATAATAATAAATATATAATGATGATAATAATAATAATAATAATAATAATAATAATAAATGATATAATAATAAATATATAGTAATAAATATACAATAAGAAATAAATATATAATAATAATAATAATAATAATAATAATAATAATAATAAAATATAAAACAGAATATTAATAAATAAACAAATAATAAAATATAATAATAACAAAATAATATCAATAACCAATAAAACAATAATAGACAAATCCAATAATAGTAGTAATAATAATAATAACAGAAAAATAAATAATAATAATAATAATAATAATAAAAATTCAGAAATTAAATAAATAAATAAATATATAATAATAATAATAATATTAAAATAGGGAGGAGAGAAGGAGACTCACCGGAGTGTCGTCGGGGCTTCGCCGCAGCGGCGGTTGACGACACTTCACTCGCCGCCTCGTAGATCGCGTCGTCGGGAGTCCAGCGCCGGTGGCCACGCGCCGAACGGAGCTGATAGCTCGCCGAAAAATGCCTCCGAAGTTCGTGCCAACCTCCTCGCCGATCTCCTCCACGCCGGCGCTGATGGCCGATCGGAGACCGCCTTTCGGTGCGTCGGGGTCTGCTCTCCACCGTAGCGGGGCGCGTGCGGCAATCGGTGGCCGGAGCTGGCCGGCGAAGCCGACGCCTCCTTCCCTTCTCTTTCTTCTCTCTTCTTCTTTCAGGCGTCTCTGTTCCCGTTGGCCTGGGTCCCCCTCTCTCTTCTTTCTTTCTTCTTCTTTCTTTCTTTCCCTTTCTTTTTCCTTTTCTTTTTGGTTTTCTTGGGTTCCCTGTGCTCAGCTCTCTCTCTCTTTTTTCTTTTCTTTTTCTTCTTCTTTTTTTGGTCTTTTTTCTTGATCTGCCGAGCCCCTTCTCTTTCTTCATCTTCTTCTTTTTATACCCTCAAATTAGGGTTGGTTAGGTGCACAATGGTAATTTCCTCCATTTTAATTTCTTAATTAATTTAACTTAATTCAAATAACACACATTAATTAATTAATTTAAACACTACATATTAATTAAACATTACACTAATTACTCATTACATATATTACATCTTAATATAATTATCATATATATTATCTATTTAATTAAACACTCTACATACTAATTAATATTAATTAAATAAACTTTAATTTTTCATGCATTATAATTACACAATAATATTAGCCATTTAACTAACTAATAAATTAACTAATTAATTAACAAACAACATTAACTAATTAATTTTTAATTTCACACACAGATATTTATATTTATTATTTTTTTCGGAGGGAATAATCAAGGATCAAAAAATCACTATTTTCATTTTATACCGGACTCGGGACCCGGTGTCTACATCTGCCAAAGAAGCTTGGACCACTCTGCAGATAGCGTTCCAAGGCTCATCGAAGGTAATCTCTGTAAAACTTCAGACCCTTTGTCAAGAATTTGAAACCTTACACATGAAAAGTGGAGAATCAGTACAAGAGTTTTTATCTAGAGTAGATACAATTGTTAATCAAATGAGATCTTATTCAGAGAAGATTTCTAATCAAACTATAGTTGCTAAAGTGTTGAGAAGCTTAACTCCAAAGTTTGATCATGTAGTAGCAGCTATAAAAGAATCTAAAGATTTGGCTACTTACACATTTGATGAATTGGTCGGTTCATTACAATCCTATGAGGTGAGGCTGAACAGAACAGATCATAAGAGTGATGAAAAGGCATTTCATGTGAAGGGGGAGACATCACACCAAAACAATGAGCAAAGAAAAGCAACCAGTAGAGGACGTGGCAGAGGAGGATTTCGTGAAAGAGGATGAAATCAAGGTAACGAGCACCAAAATCAAACATTGCAACAAGAAGGCAACAAAAATGGTGTTCAATGCTATTATTGTAAATAGTTTGGGCATATAAAAGCTGATTGCTAGAAAAAGAAAACGAAGAGAGCAAGCAAGTTATGCAGAAGAAGAAGAAGAAGAAGAAGAAGAAGAAGAAGAAGAACTCAAACTATTCATGGCTCATCAAGAAGAAATTGATAGCTGCAACATTTGGTTCTTGGACAGCGGATGCTCTCATCATATGACTGGTGCACGGTTACTATTTAAGGAACTTGATGAAACTTTCAAACAAAAGGTGATATTGGGAGATAGGAAGAAGATTCAAGTGGAAGGCAAAGGCACCGTGGCAATAAAAAACAAACATAGTAATGTAAAGCTTCTCCTTGATGTCTATTACATTCCTAGTTTTTCATAAAATTTATTGAGTGTTGGGAAACTCATGACCACGGGATATTCTATTGTGTTTGATGATGTATCTTGTGTCATTAGAGATAAAAAAAAATCAGATGAAATCGTAGCTAATGTGCACATGACACCAAACGAACTATTTTCTTTTGAGATTTCTAGGGTTGAAAGTCATGCACTTATTGTCAAAGAAGTTAGTGAGTTGAGATTATACCACTTACAGTATGGTCATTTAAATGTAAAAGGTCTAAAATTGTTGCGTCAAAAAGAAATGGTTTTTGGGTCACCTAGAATTGAGTCTTTATGTGTGTGTATGAGAAATAATATAAAAAACCATTTCCTATAGGGAAGTCTAAGAGAATAACTGAGTGTCTTAAGCTTGTAAATGTTGACTTAGTTGGCCCTATGAAAATGCAATCGTATAGTGGAAATAGATAATTTTTGTTATTTACAGATGATTTCAGTCGGATGAGCTAGGTGTACTTCCAACAGTCCAAGTCAGAAACATTTCAAAACTTTAAAAGGTTCAAGACACTTGTGGAAAAGTAAAATGGAGGTTACATCAAGGCGCTACGGACAGATAGAAGTGGTGAGTTTGTCTCACATGAATTTAATCAGTTTTGTGAAGAAAAAGGCTTATGAAGAGAGCTAACTACTCCATACAGTCCAAACCAGAATGGTATCACTGAACGTAAAAATAGAACGATTATTGAGATGGCAAAAAGTCTGCTAAAAGCTAAAGGACTTCCAGATCAATTTTGGGGAGAAACAGTAGCAATAACAGTGTATCTGCTCAACTTATCACCAACAAAAGTTATTTTGAATAAAACACCGTACGAGGCATGGAGTGGGAGTAAACCTTGGGTAAGCCATTTAAAAGTCTTTGGCTGCATTGCTTATGCTTTAATTGATTCACATAATCGCAGTAAACTTGATGATAAATCAACAAAATGCATTTTTGTCGACTACTGCACTCAATCTAAAGCATATAGGTTGTATAACCCCATTAGAGGCAAAGTGATTATTAGTAGGAATGTTATTTTTGATGAAGAAGATAGCTGGATTTGGGATAAAAAAATTGGAAAGTGCTAAATTTTAAGTCTCAAGTGAAGCTCCACAACCTGAAGCTTAGCTGCCTCCTTCCCCAAATTCTTTAAGTTCGTCTCCTCAAACTTCACCAAATGTGTCATCTTTAAGTAACAGTAGTTCAATTTCACCAAAAACTGCTCCAAGAAGTGTCAGATCCTTGAGGGAGATTTATGAAGTCACACAAGCCTTATTTATTGCTGATCCAACAACATATAAAGAAGCTGCAGAAAAAGAAGAATAGTGAAAGGCAATGGAAGAAGAACTTGCTGCAATTCAGAAAAATCATATGTGGAAACTTGTAGATATTCCCAAAGACACGAATGCAATTGGAGTCAAATGGGTTTTTCGACCAAATTCTAAGTAGATGGAAGCATTCAAAAACACAAAGCGCGAATGGTAGTGAAGGGTTACTCACAACAACCAGGTGTGGATTATGATGATATTTTTTCTCCGATTGCACGATTTGAGACCATAAGAATTATCTTGGCATTGGCTACATATTTGAAAAAGACTATGTATCAGTTTCATGTTGAATCAGTGTTTCTAAATGGCAAACTACATGAGGAGGTGTATGTTGCTCAACCTAAAGGATTCATTATTAAAGGCAAATAGGAGAAAGTGTATAAGCTGCGAAAAGCTCTTTATGGATTGAAGTAGGCACCACGTGCATGGTATAATAAAATTAATTCTTACTTTCTTCAAAATGGGTTTGAAAGGAGTAGGTATGAGCCCAACCTTTACGTTAAAAAGAAAAGTGTTACTGATTTTCTTATTATTTGTCTCTATGTGGATGATATGATTTATATGGGATCTTCTTCTGCTTTTATTAATGAATTCAAAGCTTCTATGGAAAAGAAATTTGAAATGATAGATCTTAAAGAGTTGCAGTACTTTCTTAGGCTTGAGGTGAAGAAAGTGAAAGATGGCATCTTTGTATCGCATAAAAAATATGGTGTTGAGTTGCTTAAAAGGTTTAATATGATGAGCTATAAAACTGCAACCACACCAATGAACTTGAATAAAAAAATGTAGGCTAATAATGGACTGAACTAGCAGATACAAGAAGCTTTATAATCTTGGTTAGAGGGTTAATTTACTTGACTAATACATGGCCTAATATCTCTTTTGCTGTTGGAGTTATTTCTAGGTTTATGCATTGTCCATCAAAACATTATTTTGGAGCTGCAAAAAGGGTTCTTAGGTACATTGCTGGAACAACTGATTTTAGGATATGGTATAGTCATGTAATAGAGTTCAAATTATTTGGCTATACTGATTGCGATTGGGCGGGGTGTTTGGAGGATAGAAAAAGCACATCTGGCTACATTTTCAGTCTTGGAATAGGTGTTGTGTGTTGGAGTTCAAAGAAATAAACAACAATAGCCTTGTCATCATTTGAGGCAGAGTATACAGCTGCAACTTCATCAGCATGTCAAGCTGTATGGTTAAGAAGAATTTTAGCAGATGTTGATCAAGAACAGTAAGAAGCAATTGAAATTTATTGTGATAACCAAGCTGCAATTACTATGTCCAAAAACCTAGCCTTTCACGGAAGAACTAAGCATATAGATATTCGAGTTCACTTCATTTGGGATCTCGTGTCAGATGGCTCAATTATTTTGAAGTATTACAGACATATTAGTAGGTGGCAGATATTCTGACAAAATCCCTTTCTCGTGAGAAACATGTTTACTTCAGAAAGCAGCTAGGAGTGTGTGATTTTGAATCAAGGGAGAGTGTTGAATAATTGATTCAAAATCATTTATTGCTGCAGTTTATTTGTTCTTTTACTGTTTTGACTTGGTATTAGCACATTTTGATTATTTCCTTATTTTTCTGATTTAGTTGAGGCACGTTTGAGATAGTGCCAGATTTTTCTTTTTCTTTTTTTTATTTGGCAGTTACTTTGTAAAGCCTATTAATAGGTTGGTTTCACTTTCAATAAAGATCGCATTAAAGTATTAGCTTTTTTTTTCTGCCCACCGGTTGTTTGTAGACATTCCTCAAAGTAGCTTGTTTTGCTTAAATCTGTTTTGCCTAACTAAAATTTATTTAGTGCCTTTCAATTCTCTTCTCCAACAATATGGTCATTACTCTTGGGAGTGCTTTGCTGATGGAGTTATAGAAGAGATAAAACTTGTGGAGCATGTTGAGGATGTAAAAGAGCCAACATTATTTCTCTCTTTTAAGGAAGAAATAATTAGAGATATTAGTGTATGGTACCTTGATAATGGAGCTGAAATCACATGACTGGAGATAAAAGCAAGTTTGTGGAGCTTGATAATAGAGTTACTGGCAATGTACGCTTTGGAGATGACACAAAGGTGGAGATTAAAGGCAAGGGAACTATTATATTTGAAACAAGAGATAGAGGTCATAAACTTGTTCATGATGTCTATTTCATTCTTAAATTTAAGAGTAACATTCTGAGTATAGGCCAACTCATAGAGAATGTTTGCAAGATCATTATGGAGGACGGTGTTTTATGGCTAAAAGATTGCAATTGTAATCTTCTAGCAAAGTTACCATGACCAGTAACCAAATGTTCAAGTTAGATCTGAAGACAGTTGATTCAATTTGTTTAAAAACTTATGTAAAAGACTTATCATTGATTTGGCATATGAGATTTGGCATTCTTAATTTTGAAAGTTTAAAAGCTTTATGCAAAAGGGGATGGTGAAGGGTATTCCAGTAATTAAACACCCTAATCAATTATGCGAAGCATGTCTATTTGGAAAGAATCCAAGGAAGAGCTTCCCAAAGCAATCTATCTCAAGAGCAACCAAGCCACTTTAACTCATACATGCAGATGTCTGTGGACCTATCAATCCTCTATCAATGGGTAAAAGTTCTTATTTTGTGTTATTCATTGATGATTTCAGCAGAAAACCTAGGTTGATTTATTAAAGAATAAATCAGAGGCTTTTGAATCCTTTCAAAAATTTAAAGTTGTTGAAAAAGAGAGTGGCTATGAAATAACATCTTTGTGAACTGATAGAGGAGGAGAATTCACATCCAACGAATTTAAAGATTTTTGTGAGCTGCATGGAATTTGTTATTTCTTAACAATTCTAGGTTCACCTCAATAAAATGGAGTTGTTGAAAGAAAAAATCGCTCAATTATTAATATGGCCAGATCAATATTGAAGAGTAAAAACATGCCCAAAGAATTTTGGGCAGAAGCAGTTGCTTGTGTAGTTTACCTTTTAAATCGAAGTCTAACCAAGAGTTTAAAGAATGTTACTCCATAAGAAGCATGGAGTAAACTAAAGCCATCAATATCCTATCTACGCGTCTTTGGATATGTGTCTTATGTTTATGTTCCAGAACAAAGAAGATCGAAACTTGATGACAGAAGTGAGAAGTTTGTTTTTATCGGTTATGATGAGAATTAAAAAAAGTACAAGTTATTTAATCCAAATAATGGAAGATTGTGAGTAGCAGAGACGTTGAGTTTAATGAAGGAAAATCATGGGACTAGAGTTCACAAAAGGAAAGGTCATATGATTTTCTACCATACTTTGAAGATAATGAAGGAATTGTTCAGGAAGATGAAGTTACTCCACCAGTCTCACCACAATCATTATCTTAAGGGTCTCCATCCATTGGATCATCATCCTCAAGCTCAAGTTATGAATCGATGAGATTTCGGAGTATAGCTGACATTTATAATGAAACAGAAGGGATTAATGAAACAAACCTATTATGTTCTCTTGCTGATGTTGAGCCGTTGAATTTCCCAGAAGTTTGTAGAGATGAGAAATGGATAGAAGCCATGAATGAAGAAATTCAATCAATTAAGAAGAATGACACTTGGGAACTTGTTACTCTTCCTAATGGTCATCAACCCATTGGAGTTAAATGGGCATACAAAGTCAAGAAAAATGCCTAAGGTGAAGTAGAAATATACAAGGCTAGACTTGTTGCGAAAGGCTACAAGCAAAGACAAGGCATTGACTATGAAAAAATATTTGCACCTGTTGCTCGTATGGAAACAATAAGGCTAATTATTACAATTCCTGCTCAAAATCATTGGAAAATTCATCAGTTAGATGTCAAATAAGCCTTTTCGAATGGATATCTTGACGAGGAGGTATATATTGAACAACCTGAGGGGTATGTTAGCAAAGGTAATGAATACAAGGTGCTGAAGTTGAAAAAGGCTTTGTATGGCTTAAGCAAAAACCAAGAGCCTGGAATAGTTGAACCGATCAATACTTTCAGTATAATGGGTTTCGAAGATGCCTTAATGAATATGCTATCTATGTGAAGTAATTCAAGAATGTTCAATGACTTCAAAAAGGTGATGGCACAAGAATTTGAGACGAGTGACATGGGACTCATGTCTTAATTTTTGGGAATGGAAGTAAAGCAGATAGAAGATGGGATTTTCATCTCACATGAGGGCTATACAACAGAGGTACTCAAAAGGTTCAATATGTCACAGTGCAAGCCAGTAAACACCCCCATAGAAAGTTGAATAAAGCTATGTAAAATGGAAGAATATGAAGAAAAGATGGATCCTACTTTATTCAAATGTCTCGTGGGAAGTTTAAGATATTTGACTTGTACAAGACCAGATGTCTTATTTGCAGCAAGATTGGTCAGCAAATTTATGGAGAAGCCCACGACATCCCATATGAAAGCAGCTAAGAGGATTTTACGGTATCTTAGAGGTACACTTGACTATGGAATTATTTATTCGTCCTCTAAGGATTTCAAATTGATGGGTTACTGTGATAGCGATTTTGCTGGAGATGTTGATGATAGAAAAGCACTACTGGTTTTCTGTTCTTATTAGGAAATAATACAATTTCATAGTCTTCAAAAAATAGCCAATTGTTACACTCTATTCATGTGAATCTGAGTATGTAGCAGCTACAGCTTATGCATGTCATGCTATTTGGTTGCGAAGATTACTAAATGAGCTACAGTTAGAACAATGTGAACCAACCAAGATTATGATTGATAACAAGTCTGCTCAAGCTTTAGCAAAGAACTTGGAGTTTTATGAATGAAGCAAACATATTAACACAAGATATCATTTTATTAGAGAGTGTACTGCTAATAAAGAAATTGAATTGGAGTATGTCAGAACAAATGATCAAGTTGCAGATATTTTCACAAAGCCACTCAAATTTAATAGTTTCCATCCATTGCGAAAAATGCTTGGAGTTATAAGAGGTTCAAGTTTAAGGGGGGATGTTAGACATTAAACTTGAACATAAAAAGAATGGTTATAACTTTAATGTTATATTTAGCAGACAAAACAACTTTTGTTTATGGTTGTAATTCAAGTTGTTATTTTTAATTCTTTATTTTTAGTATTCATACAATGTATAAATAGCATATGTAACTCTTCATTTGTAGAGAAGTGAAAACACATTGAATTTAATAGAAATATTTGCTTTTTGTTAAAGACTTTAGTTGAATTCCTCTTCCATTTTTTGTCTATTAATTTAGTGAGTGCGCACTACGTTTCCAACATCTTCTTCCATACCATAGTTACTATCTGTGATATTTTCTCTTTGCTTTGTATCTGTTCATGGTATCAGAGTTCATTTATAAGATCTTTTTAGATCCTTAATTTCTGGATCAAGACATATTGAGATCATGCTTGATCTCTTTCATTACGTACTTCATTCGATCTACTTGAGTTCCTCAATAGTGAACAATCACGAAAATCAGAACAAAAAGAAGCAGCTTTTCACTTCAAGGATCAGATAATCTTGGAGTCTCACTGGTTTCTATACTGTTTAATGATATAAGCAGCCCATAACCTAATTGTGACGAGTGCCGAACCGGCTCGATAGGGAAGGCTCCCCTTTTCAAGGCCCACTTTTGGGGCTCGAGGGATGGCTCGCGTCATTTGATTTAGGTAACACGAGACATTTTGGAATCCCTACCCAAAAGAATATTGGGGAAGTTCATCTAGTCTCATGAGACCTTTAGGCATTTTCGAGGTATTTGAAAGTCGCCATCCAATTTACGAGAAATTAGGAAAGGTCGTCTAGCCTCTATGGTCTAAACCAGAGTAGTTCCGAACTCCACTCTTATTAATGTCTTGATTAGTTATAATGAGTATTTAGATTAAAAAATTCCATCTCTCATATCACACGGTTAATGCAATTTATTAAATGCGCAATTCAAGTATCGAGAAATCAGTAAATGAAAGCTATAAATAAAGCGATAAATAAAGCAATAAATAAAGCGGTAAACACACAAAGCAACATCATTACTAAATAGAAATTGGGATAAATACAATCCCCCAAATGAAAAGAAAAGCTAAATAAACTTGCCCCAAAAATAATTAATTACAAGGGCTCACAAGATATATAAATATAAATCTAGACAATCAAGCAAAATTAATCAAAAGTGGTAGCATACATAAATCGGGATATTTATGACTTAGGAACATTGGTTCCTTCATGCTCACTTAAAAGGAGATCGAAGAGTTATTTCGGCTATTTGCTTAAAAATTGAGACGAATTACTCTCATTTTGAGAAAATTAAATGTTCATTTTAATTCGTGATATTTTTGCATTATTTGGCTAAAATCAAGGACATTGGTCCTAATTTATTAATAAAAATTTCGATTCAATCAGAAAAATATTTTTGTGATCTCTTATCTGACACGCACATAAAATAAAACTATTCCATTTATAAACAAACACAATCACACAAATAGAGATAGGTAAGACCTCACCGAAATAATGTAGTCTCTTACACATCATGACCCCTCAATTCGGTCGCGAAAATGCTCAAACAAGCAAAATCACATTTTAAACCCAAATGAAAAATAATAATAAAAATATTAGAAATAATTCTAAAATCAACTAAATAAAAAAGAAAATGAGAGAAATAAACATCATAAGGTAGAAAATAAAATTTAAGCTAAAAAGAAAAAGTTATCGCAAAAAATGGACACGAAATATGCGTCGAACGGGCTAAAAACAAGCCAAAAATGGGATGAAGGCACGCGAAGGGACACTATAGGGGGTGAGGGGCGGCCTGGCTAGGGGTGAGCAAATTTCGGTTCAAATCGAAAAATCGAACCAAACCAACTAATTTTTTTTAATTTGGTTCGATTTTTCGGTTTGCTTTCAAAAATAAAGTAATTTCGATTATTTCGGTTCGGTTCGGTTTTGAAAGGCAAAAACCAAAAAAACCAAACTGACCAAACTTGTATTAATATATATATATTTTTTTATTTTTTATAAAAAGAAACTTTATTTTTGTATTTTTTAATTCAATATAAAGGGGTTTAACTCAAATTAAATATATTTACATTTTTAATTTGAATTTTTTTATTTTAATTTGATGATTTATAATTTTATATAATTTTTTTAATTATAATTTTAAAATTTTGGTTTTATCGGTTAACCGAACCAAACCGATCGAAAATATCGGTTCGGTTTGAGTTCGGGTAACATATAATTACGGTTCGGTTCGATTTCATAAAATCTTGTAATTTCAGTTTTCGGTTATTTCGGTTCGGTTATTGAACCGAACCGACCATTGCACACCCCTAGGCCTGGCTATGGGGGGCTGCCAGCCCGCCCCTCACCTCCTACTGCCCCTAAGGGGGAGGGGGGTGGAGCAACCCCCAGCACCTCAAGTTTTCCCAAATGAATCAAAAAACTAACTTGATTTTTCACACCTAAATCATATGCATTTGTCCATTCACATGCCAATAACAAGATAAAAATTAGAAAATCATACCAAGAGAATAAATCTCAACCCAAAAACACATATACATCAAGTCATTATTCATGTATTCATCAAAGTAAGGAAAATGAAATGAGAAAATAAAATGAGATAATAAAAATGGGTTCAAGATCCTTTACCCTCAGAGTAAATAATCTAGAAGTAAGATGTCTCAATCCTTTCTCCTCGTCAAGATTTGAAAATCAGACTCAAAAAGATTCAAAAAAATCTTAAGTTTTTGTCTCAAAAAACTTAAGACCACTAAAACTCAAAAATGATTTTTTTTGTTGTTTGATGACAAACCCAAGCTAAATAAATTTATTTTCCCTTCCTTAAGTTAATCCAACCTCAACAAACATTTTTTAGATCCAAGAAAATCAAAGAAGATCAAAGAAAGAATTTTTTGCTCTCAAGGAAAACTGGTTCTTTTCTCTCAACAAATCCCCCATTTCTCTGTTTCAAAACTCCTCACCTCCAAAAATCTCTCCTCCTTTTTTGTTTTTTTCTCTCTCCTTCTCTTATATAATCCACCCCAAAATGCAATAAAAATTGAAAAGTCAGGTATTTTCAGTCCGATTTGGACTGTAGCTCTTGCAAAATTTGACAAAATCCCTTTGCAGAAGGAAGGATAGCGCTGTAGAAGGAGGGATAGGATAGGGACGGCCTACGAAGGGCGGACTCGCGTATTGCTGCCGTGTGGTTGCTCGCGCGCAAGGGTGCCCTTGCTCGAGGGGCTGCTACGTGGCCGCCCGCGAGCAGGGGCTCCCTCACGCGCACAGGCCGCCCCTGAGGGGCAGGCACTCACAAAGGTCCCTCGCGCAAGGGGCTACAGCATGGCTGCTCGTGCACGAGGGGCGAGCGCTCTCGCGTGGGAGGGGTAGCACCCCTCGCGCGCATGCAACAATGCAGTTCCTCGCCCGCGTGTTCCTCCCCCAGCGAGACCGACGATTGCACGCCGTTCGCATGCAAACCCAAAAAAAACCCTTTTCTTCCAAAAATTTCTTCTATAAAAAGAACTTTAAAAGCACTTTGAAATAGACAAAAGAACTTGACAAGGAGACGATCAATTCCCATTGTCTTGCCTATGAATTGACCTTTATTTTTATTATTGTGTAATCCTGATCTCGGACCGCCTCGGGACCCGGTGTCTACAGTTGTCCCCAATTTTGGAGAAAACTAGGATGTAGATGACTACGTGAGCCAAAATTCAGAGAAAGGAAAGAAGCGAGTACCTGAGACGGCGACCTTCCTGCTGCTACAAGGAGTAAATCATCCCTTCGAGTCACCATATAGACTGTGGAGTGATTGTCATCCTTCTGGGTTGTACCGAGTCTTCTTAAGACTTCTGAAGCGCAGGTACCATCCTCAAATAGCGAGGCATCAAGTTTGCTCCAAACTTACAAAATGCCGGGTTTTTTTCCTGAACTGCATTGAGTCTACTCCAGACTTATAAAGTGCAGGTGCCATCCTCAAATGGTGATGCGCCGAGTCCGCTTCGGACTTACAAAATGAGGGAATAGTTCTCTTAAACTGCACCGAGTCTGCTCTAAACTTGCAAAGTGCGGGTGCCATCCTCAAATGGCGTTATACCAAGTCTGCTCTGGACTTACAAAATGCGAGAATAGTTCTCTTGAACTGCACCAAATCTGCTCCAGACTTACAAAGTGCGGGTGTTATTATCAAATGGTGATGCACCAAGTTTGCTCCAGACTTACAAAATGCAAAAATTATTCTCTTGAACTGCACTGAGTCTGCTCCAGACTTATAAAATGCGGGTGCCATCCTCAAATGGTAATGTGGTGAGTCCACTCCAGACTTACGAAATGCGGGAATTGTTCTCCTGAACTGCACCGAGTCTACTCAATACTTACAAAGTGGGGGTGTTGTTCTATTATATAGCCTCAGCTATTCCCTGAATAAAACAAACTCTGTTAAATCAATTTATCATGATAATCATTTTGATCATTTACCTTTCACAAAGGTTTAATTATTGTTATCTCATTTTGTCATTTTATCATTTGTGGTTCGTCGTCTCATATATATTACTTTGATCAGCATACAAAATATATTCGTTTAAAACAAAAATGAACAAAGCTAAAAAAAATCATGACAGGTGGTCTCCCTGAATATCAGCTACAGATAGTCAGTGGGCTCCTCAAGGTCACTCTCGCCTAGGAAGTGCACTATTGACATGTTTTGTCCTGCAAAGGTGGCTGATCAACTAACTCTACTGGCAGAGATCTAGGGACTGGCAGATGGGGTTGCTGAACCATCATACCCAATCGTCCCTCTTAGAAAGGTCAAATGACAGTCTGTACCATCTCATTCAGCTCATGAATACCTACCCCGACCGCTCTGAGGGTTTGGGTAGGCCCGGCGATGTAGCTACTAACCTCGGTGAGCCTAGCATCCATATTCTCTCGCAAATTTGTCACTGCCTATGAGATACCAGGGATCAGCCCTCTCAGCATCTCAACCTCTAGCCTCATTGTGCCGACAATATCATCTACCACCCGTAAGGCCTCATCCACCCTCTATGTAGCTGCTATGTGGGAAGTCCTGATGGACTCCTCAAATCGATCCATTCGCCGACCCAAATGACCAAACCCCTCATTAATGCGCCGGTCCATCACCATAAGTCTATCATCTATATGCTGGCTATTGGCGGCTAATACTGCCATCATATCTGAATGCATAGACTAGATTCTCGAATGCTCGAATACTCCCTAAATGCCTGGGGGTGTTTTTCCAAATAATTTTCACCACCTAATATTTCCTGCAAAATTAAAACTTATATGCAGGGGTAAGTTATGCTCGTGAATGTGCACATGCTATGTTAAATGCGAGCAACAAATTCATCGTAGGGGCCTAAGTATCGAGGCGCAATCTCATTCTCGAGGATCTCAACTGGGATGATTCTTGGCCCGAATTTTCTCCGTGTTGACCTCACAACTTGCGACTAGCTGCCCCTGACCACTCTCGGTGTCATTCAATATTATTTTAAAGGTAGCGCATCCCTCGTGATTTTTCACGCTAGCTTTTTTTTATGGAAAATGCGTTCTTTCAGATTTTTACATAGCCCTATGCCTTATTTTGAGGAGCTTCCAATTCAACTCAATGGCTTTTATTACTTTATTATTTTAATATATTTTCTTTTCCCCCTTTTTTTCTTTTCTTTTTTTTAAGCTATTGACAACAGGCTTGAGCGACCTAGGTATCTGGCCAGCCAAAAAGTACTCAGGGGATAACCATTAGATCTGATGAACTTAATAAAGAACACTATTTTTCCTTTTATAAAAGAACTGAAAAATAATAAAACATGAATTCTTCATTGCGGAATCACGTACATCTCTATATGATTTCATCACTCATGATCATCATTTGACCAAATTCCAGCAAATACAAGACTACACCTAATCTCGAGACAAATCCTATAAGCATCCAACTCCTGTTACCAATCAGCCCTCTCGCGTTTTCACGATTGATCATTTTCTCTCAGCCCTTAACTTTTGCCCATGGTGCCTTTTCGGTTTTCACCTTGGTAGGGCGACCAATTTTAGCAAGGCCACCTTTTTTGATTTTTGACCTACGGGGCATTTATTCTTTTCATTTGATTTTGAGTCCTTGGCCATAAAACCATTTTAATCTGTCGACATTGACCGGTTCTTTGAATTTATTTTCATCACTGTCTGTCAAGATGGCTGCTTCTTTCGACATTAACTTCTTTAGCATGAACGAATCTTCCCATGTGGGTTAAAATTTTCCACGGATGTCTGGCACACCTGGCCTCATCTGCTTGAAAACCAGGTTTCCTTCTTTCAAGGGATGCTTCCTAACCTTCTTGCTAAATGAACGAGCTAACCTCTTCTGGTACACCTAATTATGGTAATATGCTCGGAACTGATTCTCATCTAAGAGATTCAATTGCAATAACCACTGTTGTGCCCATTCTGCCTCAAGAATCTTGGCTTCCATAACAACCCTTAAGGATTCGAGCTCAATTTCAATAGGTAAGACTGCTTCGGTCCCGTATACTAGAGAAAATAGTGTAGCTCCTGTGGAAGTTGTGACAGTGGTTCTATAACCCCAGAGTGCGAAGGGTAGCTTATCTGCCCAATCTTTGTAGTTCTGAACCATTTTGGCCAGTATTCTCTTAACATTCTTGTTGGCCACCTCAACTGCCCCGTTAGCCTGGGGTTCGTAAGGCAAATATCTGTGGTGATGAACCCCATACTTTTGAAGTACTTGTCTAGTCTCTCCCATGAATTGTACCCCATTATTAGAAACTATGTGGTGCGGGAGACCATATCTGCAGATCAAGTTTTGCTCAAAAAATCTTGCCATATCTCGGGCATCAATCTTCCTAAAGGACTCGGCTTCGACCCATTTAGTGAAGTAATCAATGGTAACTATTATGAACCTATGCCCATTAGAAGCAGTGGGGCGAATCTCACCTATAACGTCTATTCCCCAATCTGCAAATGGCCATGAGGACATCAAGTTGTATATCTCTGAAACTGGCACGTGCCTCAAATTTGCGTATTGTTGGCACAACTAACATTGTTTCACATACTTCGAACAGTCCGTGTCCATTGTGAGCCAGTAGAACCCTTGGCACATGATCTTCTTTTTCTTTTTCTAGGGTTAGACCTTTCATATGAGCCCCACAAACACTGGCATGAACCTCTTTCATTACCCTAGTAGCCTCCTTCTTAGCCAGATATCTCAATTGAATACCGTCAGCCTGCCTCTTGTATAAAATGCCACTGTGATGCGTGCAAATCCCGCTCGACATCCGGGTCGCTCTTAGGAGTCCGCTTTTAGGACCCGAGACCGAATAGAGGTTCATTAAAACTTGTGAAAGCTGGTCGCTTCACAATGGATAGGGATTCACCCCCATTTCATTATTGGCAATCAACCTACAAGGGTGTCTGTTAGGTATCACAAGGTAGGTATCACGGAGTCGCCACCCAATAAAATATTAAAAAATAAATTCTAACCTTATGAGGCCAAAACCAGAGAGAGTTTAGGACCTCACTCTTATTTATACCTTTGGTTAATATTATATAACTAAGTTTTTAGAGTCAATTATTTTATCTCTCTTCTCACACAATTCATGGAAGTAAATTAAAGCGCATTACAAGCACATATAAAAGCAGTAAATAAAGCGATAAATAAAATATAATTACAATTGTTCAAAAAATAAATGCGAAATCCATAATAGCAATAAAATGAAATACATACATAAATCAAGACGTTCATTTATGTGAGAATATTGGTTTCTAGTTGCTTATTTTATGAAAAAAAAAAGTAAAGAGTTCTCAAACCAAATTTAGAAAAAAGGAAGAAGTGATCCCGTTTTGATGAAAACAAGGACCTTTCTTTTAATGTGTCATTTTTTGGATAAAAACTAAGACATTGGTCCAGTTTTATTAACAAATATCCAATTTTAATAGAAATATTTTGTGTGGTGGTTCTTCTTAAGTGCGGTCGAAAAGCATGTAGACACCGGGTCCTGAGTCAAGGAAAATATTTATTCAAAAATAGGCAGAGAATGAAACTATTTTTGCTCTCTATGGATTAGTGGGGGTTTTAGTTGGGTCTTTCAGGCAAACCTGATAATTTCTCCGAAAAAAATAAAAAATATAAAAAATTAAATTAAGATTAGGTTAAATTAATTAACTAATATTGTAGGATAATAAAATTAAAAAAGAAAATAAATAGAGTGTTTAATTAAGTAAAATAGGTGATAATAAGTTAAAATAAATTAAAAAGGCAAAAATTAAAGAGGAAATAAAGGGAGAAAATACATGTGCAAAACCCTAGCCAAATTGGAGTATAAAAAGAAAAAGAGAGAAGGTAAAAGGAGAGGTTGGCATTTTTGAAAGAGAGAGACCTGAGCAGAGAGCAAAACAAAGGAAAAAGAAAAATTAAAAGGAAAGCCGAAGAGAGAGCAAAAATCTGAGGAAATTTGAAAAGAAAGCGAGGGAGACAAACAAAGAAAGAAGAAAACGGGGAGCAAGAAATGAAAAACCGAAAGGAAAAAGAAAGGAAGAAGAAAGAGGTGGCACCGGCCACCTTCGGCGACGAACGACAACACGCGTGGCGACGGAGTGAGCCAGAAGGCGAGACGCAGCTCCCACCACCGTCCGATCACCCCCGGTGGCTGCCGATGAGCAAATCGGCCATGAGGGCGGTGTTACTGTCCAGAGTCTTTTTTCGCCACCTGCGGCCACCGACAGCGAGACGCGAGGCCGCGGCAAACTCCTGGTGGCGAGACGAACCTCTTGGTGGCAACTGATCTCCCCCACTTGCCGGCAGTAGGGAGATCGGAGGAGGTGAAGGCGGGCCTACCGATGGCATTTCTGGCAAACCGGCGAGGCTTCTCAGCGCGTGGTCACCAGCGACGGACTCCTGGCGTCCCGATCTACCTTCCGGCGGTGGCAGTGTAGACCACCAGCGAGCCTCCCGCGGGCTCCGGCGAGGCAATAGGTAAGTTGATTTCTTTTTATTTTATTTATTAAAATTAATAATAATAATAATATTATTATTATTATTATTATTATTATTGTGTAATTAATATTATTATTATTATTATTATTATTATTATTATTATTGTTATTAATAATATTATTTGTTTTATTATTGTTACGATTACTATTATTGTTCTATGTTAATATTATTTTACCTTTATAATTATTATTATTGTTATTATTACTATTTGCTGTTATTATTAGTATTTGTTTTAGCATCGTCATCATCATCATCATCATCATCATTATTATTATTATTATTATTATTATTATTATTATTATTATTATTATTATTATTATTATTGTTATAATTGATATTATTATGGTGTTTGTTATTATTATTATTATTATTATCATTATTTTGATTAATATTATTTTATTAAGTTTTTCATTATTATTATTGTGTCTTGAATATTATTTTTACCGTTATTGTTTGTTATCATTATTATTACTATAATTATTATTTTTATTGTTAGTGATTTTTATAATTGTGTCATTTGTGTTTTATATTTATTGATTTGTTAATTCTGTCAGTTTATTCTATTTCTACTGTATTAGATTAATTATTTTTCTCAATTTATTTCATTCAATTAGTTTATATCTCTTCTCACATGATTCATGCAAGTAAATTAAAGCGCATTACAAGCACATAGAAAATCAATAAATAAAGCGATAAATAAAATATAATTACAATTGTTCGAAAAATAAACGCGAAATCCATAATAGCGATAGAATGAAATACATACATAAATCGAGATGTTCATTTATGTGAGAACATTGGTTCCCAACTGCTTATTTTACGAAAAAAAGTGAAGAGTTCTCAAACCAATTTTAGGAAAAAGGAAGAAGTGATCCCCGTTTTGATGAAAACAAGGACCTTTCTTTTAATGTGTCATTTTTGGGATGAAAACGAAGACATTGGTCTACTTTTATTAACAAATATCCAATTTTAATAGAAACTTTTTGTGTGGTTATTCTTTTTAAGTGCGGTCGAAAGCTTTTATTATTACAGGCCTCAAGCAAATAAAAGAAAATAAAACAATAATTAATATATGCCTCGAATAATAAATAAATTCTAAACTATTCACTTCGATCGTGCTTTGCCTAGCCCTACAGAAGAGCCACAAGCTCCTCGCGGTTGCGGTCATGACAGAAATGATATTAGTAAATAATAGACTAAATTAAACTAAATGATGAATAAATAAATAAATAATTGAATGAAATAAATTGAGAAAAATAATTAATCTAATATAGTAGAAATAGAATAAACTGACAGAATTAACAAATCAATAAATATAAAACACAAATAACACAATTATAAAAATCACTAACAATAAAAATAACAATTACAGTAATAATAATGATAACAAACAATAACAGTAAAAATAATATTCAAGACATAACAATAACAATGAAAACAATAACAACAAAAATAATATTAATAATAATAATAATAATAATAATAATAACAACCACCATAATAATATCAATTATAACAATAAAAATAATAACATTAATAATAATAATAATAATAATAATAATAATAATAATATAAAATAATAATAATAACATTTATAATGATTACACTAAAACAAATATTAATAATAACAGCAAATAGTAATAATAACAATAATAATAATTATAAAGGTAAAATAATATTAACATAGAACAATAATAGTAATAATAATAATAATAATAATAATAATAATAATAATAATAATAATAATTTTAATAAATAAAATAAAAATAAAATAAAAGAAATCAACTTACCTGCTGCCTCGCCGGAGCCCACCGGATGGTAGATCGGGACACCATGAGTCCATCGCCAGTGACCACGCATCGAGAAGCCTCGCCGGTTCGCCAAAAATGCCATCGATAGGCCCGCCTTCACCTCCTCCGATCTCCCTGCTGCCGGCGAGTGGGGGAGATCAGCTGCCACCGAGAGGTTCGTCTCGCCATCGAGAGTCCACCGCCGCCTTGCGTGTCACTGTCGGTGGCCGAAAAAGACTCCGGACAGTAATGCCACCCTCATGGCCGATCTGCTCATTAGTAGCCATCGGGGGTGATCAAACGGTGGCGGGAGCTACGTCTCGCCTTCTGGGTCACTCCACCGCCACGCGTGGCATCATCCGCCGCCGGAGGTGGCCGGCGCCACCTCTTTCTTCTTCCTCTCTTTTTCCTTTCGGTTTTGCATTTCCTGCTCCTCGTTTTCTTCTTTCTTTGTTTGGCTCCTTGGCTTTTTTTTTTCTAATTTCCTCAGATTTTTGCTCTCTCTTTGGCTTTCCTTTCTATTTTTCTTTTCCTTTATTTTGCTCTCTACCCAGGTCCCTCTCTTTCAAAAATGCCAACTCTCCTTTTACCTTCTCTCTTTTTCTTTTTATACTCCAATTTGGCTGGGGTTTTGCACATGTATTTTCTCCCTTGAGTTCCTCCTTAAGTTTTGCCTTCTTAATTTATTTTGACTTATTATCACCTATTTTACTTAATTAAATACTCTATTTATTTTTCTTTTTTAATTTTACTAACGTAGATTATTAGTTAATTAATTTAACCTAATCTTAATTTAATTTTTTATATTTTTTTATTTTTTTTTGGAGAAATTATCAAGTTTGCCTGAAAGACCCAGCTAAAACCCCTAAGCCCATAGAGAGCCAAAATGCTTTTATTCTCTGCCTATTTTTGTATAAATATTATTCTCGACTCAGGATCTAGTGTCTACAGTTGTCTCCAATTTCAGAAAAGCTAGTGCATGGGTGCCTAGCTGAGCCAAAATTTAGAGAAAGGAAGAGACGCGTACCTGAAGCTGCCTCCTGAAGAACCGATTGCTTCCTGGAGAACAGTGCCATGATTGGAATTATGAATATCCTCTTGGACTGCACCGAGTTGCTGACAAGACTACAAAGTGCGGACGTCCTTGAATATCACTGAGCCGTTAAATAGACTATAAAGTGATTACATCGAGTCGCTGATAAGACTATAAAGTGTGGGTCTTCTTTAATATCACCGAACAGGTAAATAGGCTACAAAGTGCACCGAGTCACTAATAAGACTACAAAGTGCGGGTGACATCCTCTAATGGCGATATGCCGAGTCTGTTCTAGACTTACAAAGCGCAATTGTTGTTCTCCTGAACTGAGATTGCCTCATTGGAGGACATGGAAATTTACCTCCTCGGAGGACTTGATAAATTTGCCTCCTCAGATGACTTAGAGGTTTGCCTCCTTAAAAGACCTGGAGACTTGCCTCTTGAGAGGGCTTAGGGACTTGCCTCTTGAAAGGACTTGGAGACTTACCTCTTGAGAGGGCTTGGAGATTTGCCTCTTGAAAGAGCTTAGAGATTTGCCTTTTGAGAGGGCTTAGAAATTTGCCTCTTAAGAAGACTTAGAGACTTGCTTCTAGAGAGGACTTGGAGACTTGCCTCTTGAGAGGGCTTTATTGAATCGCGATTGATTAATGCCAGCTTGTCGACATGTTAAATCACGGTTAATTAGGCATGATTGGTTAATGCCAGTTAGTAGGCATGTGAAATGTGAGTGATTGATAAACACCAACCAGTAGGTGTGTGAAATTGCGTTTGAGTGATTGATAAACACCAACTAGTAGGCGTGTAAAACTGCCAGACTTTGAAGAACGTGATTGATAAACACAAACTTATAGGCATGTGAAACCATATTTGAGTGATTGATAAACGTCAGCTTATTGACGTGTGAAACCACAGTTGAGTTGTGTAATTGATAAACGTCAGCTTGTCGACATGTGAAACCACGGCTGAAATTGATGTGGTTGATAAATGTCAGCTTGTTGACATGTGAAACCACAGTTGAGTTGCATGATTGATAAACATCGGCTTGTTAACGTGTGAAACCACGGTTGAGATTGATGTGATCGATAAATGTCAGCCTGTCAATGTGTGAAACCACAGTTGAGATTGATGTGGTTGATAAACGTTAGCTTGTCGACGTGTGAAATCACAATTGAGATTGATATGGTTGATAAACGTTAGCTTGTCGACATGTGAAACCACAGTTAAGTTGATGAACAACATCTAGTAGGCGTAGGGCACCATGTATGCATGGAATGCATGTGAAAAGTTATGCATGTGTTAAATGACATATAAAGTTATGCACGTGTGAAATTTAAGCACAAAATTATACATATGAAGTATTAGACATATGCAAAAGATTATACATGTAGGATGCCTAGAATGCAACATGAGATAGCTGTAAGGAATTGTGTATGTGAAGTGCGTACTAAGCATGTGACGTGCATGCAATGGACTACGAATATAAAACACATGCACAGAATTATGTATACGACATGTATGCCATAGTCACGTGCACGGGATGTACATGACTTGTGTACATGTAAAGAATTATGGAATGTGTGCAAAGAATCGTATTCTGTGAAATGTTTGCAAATGAACATGCATAAATATATTCAAAGGATCTAGCATGAGAAATATAGCAAGGGAATTATGCATGCGAAATATATGCAAATGATCATGCATGTGATGAAGGTAAAGAATTGTGCACCGTCATAGATGCAAAGAATCATATGCAGAAATAGGTGAAAAGTCATTACATAAATAAAGGCTATGTAAAGAATTGGGTGTGTGTGATGTGTGCAAAATTACGTGTATGAAAACACACAAATAATCATACCTTTGTGATGTGTACAAGGATAACTATGCACATGAAACACATGCAGAAAAAATCATACATAGAGGGTGCAGAATGCATGCGAAGACGGTGCACGTTAGATACATGCAAAAGATGTGCCCACAAAATGCATGAAAATAAGTGATTATAAAAAATGAAGTTCAGAGAGCCATGTACGCAAAAGTATCTACAGACACTTATATAGTGAAAGATGCTCGCTAAAGATTTTATGCAAAAAGACATGCATCAAAAGTTATACATGTAAAACTATTTATACGAATGTTTGTTAAAATTATGTGTAAAAACATTTGCAGAAAGCATATGTCCAAAGAATATTGCTAGGTGTATATGCAAAGTATCATTTTCGTGAGTAGCGATAAGAAATACCGCAAGATTCTAAAATGATTGCAACCTATTAGGTACCCCAAACTCAAGTTTCTATCTGCCTTTGAACGCACTTAATGAAACCACATTCTCAACTGAATCAATCTCAGCAAAAAGAATAAGGAGTCATTCCCAATGAAGGGCAAGAAGATAAACATGTAAATATCAAGGTTTACTAAACCAACACGTAAATATAAGGCATACCATGCAATATCTGTGTGTGTGTGCAAAAGGCCAAAACAGAGTTTTTCACCATTTGAAAGCAAAATTCTAGATGCAACGTTGGGGACAAGACTCAACTCGAATGTATGAATGCACTTGTGGCTTCCCGCTTATAGCTCAAGAAACACCATATGCCTTTTCCTACATACCAAACCTTATTAGAAGGCCATCTCCGCTAATTAGATAAGACTGAACCATGAATCAAGAGGTCTTACTTAGGTTGTAATATTAGGTTTAGGAGATGATTACCAAAGAAGGATCAAGTTGCTAGAGAAAAATGACCGCAACATTCACTCGACGGATGAGAGGACCATTATCAGCTCAATTGCATACTGTCAAGGTATTCTTGAATCTGGGCTTGGTAGTGCTTTAATTCATCATGCTCAAAATAACAATTAAGTTAAAAAGATAACCATTAAAACTCATCAAGGGATATTATCTTGAGCACTACTTCTTTTTTTTTGTCTTTTTTTTTTTTTTTTTTTTTTGCTTTCTTTTTTTTTTTCAAGCTTATGTCTCTAATTACACAAAGAGTCCATCAATGATTAAACCTTCTTCCCGAAGTGTAAACCCATCCTTATTAGGGCAATTTTGATAGCCCAAATAATTGTCAATGATTGAAACTCTTTTCCTGAAGTGTAAACCCATCCTTATCAGGATAATTTTTGATAGTCCAAAGAGTTGTCAATGATTGAAACTCTTTTCCCGAAGTGTGAACCCATCCTTATTAAGGCAATTTTTGATAGTTTGAAGAAATATCATAATGTACATCCATCCTTACTAGAGCAGCCATTCTTCTAAGGGGAGGCAAAAATCGTTTTAGCCGAAGGGTAGTTTTAACATATGTAATAATAAAATTGGTATGTATTAAGCATACCAAAATAAAGGCTCAACGGACTAGCAAGCAATTGCAAAATAAAGGTAAGAACCAGTAATTTAGAGAGCTATACATAGAAATGGTTGCCTAAATTATTTTCTAGGTTCAGTCTTATCCAGGGATCGCTTTGATGGGTAATCAAAAAAGGTTCTAGTGCTCTTAGTGAGTTTTCATCCAATCCCCTAATTACAACTAGTTTTTTTCAGTTTTGTTTCAAAATGGCCAAAAAGTACTTTGAACTTAGAGAGTACATGATATAGTCAAACATGTGATCTAACAATCAGAGACCAAACATATTTACCTTTTGCTTAATTCAAAATAGAATGAAACGCAGATTTCTAGAGTTGAGATCGAAGCCATTCATAGTTTAGAACTTAGGCAGAGTCAAACCTTGAATTAAAGGTACCTTAATAAGGTGCAATTATGTCACCATTTTGGGTACAACTTAACACAAAAATTTTTGCACTATCAAAATTTATATACACAAAAATCGTGTAGGTATACAAAGAATTATTTGTAAAATATGTGCAAACTATGTGCTAAGAATCATGTACAGGGAAAGATGCATGCAATAATGTCATGCATATTAGTAATGCGTGTAAGGAACTATGTATGTGAAACATGTGTGAAAATATATTGTATAGAAATGTGTACATGAAATATGTGCAAAGATGTGTGTGCGTGAAACACATAAAAAAAATTATAAGTGAGTGTAAACACTGCATGACAAATGATGTGCATACATAAATTTGCAGTGTACATGCAAATATCATATAATGAAGGCATAAGTACAAAATATGGCACAATATGAGAATGAATGTTCATGATACATGGTGCATGTGCACATGGCACGACTTAGACATGATAGGGATACGTATGTGATGTAAGATGAATAAGATCTGGTATGATAATGTGTACTAATGAGTCGTGAGGTATGGAAAAACTCACATACATAGATGTGCAAAATATATACAAATAATGCACATGACATGGGACACAGTATAAGAAAGGATGTGTACAGTGAGTGGCATATGTGTGCAATGCAAGACATGGTATGGAAGTGGCTGTAAGGAACGAATGGCATGAAGGTATGTGTATTCACATGGTATGCATATACAAAATGTGGCATGGTATATATAATGAATAGCATACATGATGCAAGATTCATATGTACATAGCATAACTCATGCATAATAATGCATGTGCATGATATGGCATACAATGTGAAGGGTGCAAGGTGTCTGCCGTGCATGATGTGTACAATGCCCGGCCTAATGATGTATGCTAATGTGTACACGCTATGATATGCAACTGTATGTATATGCTCTAGCACACGATGTTTATATACATATACAATGTGAGCATACTACGATATATGTCGATATGTACATGTTATGACACATGATGAATGCATTTTTTGTACATGTTATGGTGGAGGCTTGGCTATGCGTGTTATGAGGTATGTTAATATGTACATGCTATATCACATAATTGAATGTTTCTTTTTTATACATGTTATGATGGAGGCTTGTCTATGCGTGTTATGAGGTATGTCAATATTGCGACACACATCGCTATGTACATGCATGACAAGTACATGTTACATTTATATTCACATATTATGATACGAGAGATTTTACCTGTAAAATACACATATTTTATTATTATATGGAAAGAATTATACATGAGACAATATGTATGTGCTTTATTTACTATTGTTGTTTTAAAATTAATTAAATATTCCTTGTATGAAAAATGGCGAGCAATACGAATACAAACATACAAGAGAAAAAGAAAATCCTTCCAACCGTATTTCTCTCACACGGGAGGTCGTGCGATCACTTTTCTAGGTAGGCTTGATCCATAGGTTAACGGGGAACCCAATGGACGCATATAGTGTGCTGCAAAAATCCAGCAACACAATCTCTCATTATTAGAAAATGCATGTAGATGAATTTTTGGTCCTCGTTTATTTAAGTAATCCAAATAAACGAAAAACCCTCAGGACATGAAAACCTTTAATGAGCAAACATCTAAATTTATTTGAATTGGCTCAACACGCAAAAACCCACTCCACAAGCAACGTATTATGGTGCATACCCCCTAGTGGAAGTATCTATTTCCATTACATGAGATTTGGTCAAATGTGATGATACTTTAAGGCTATCCAAGCATGGTCCCTCCCGATGGGTCTAGCTCACCCCGACCATAGCGACCAATCGGGTCTCCATTTGATATACCATAAGGTACGAGGCTTGGGCTGGTGATTATCTTTAGCACTTCCCTATATTGAGTGAACGTAGGGTCGTGATTCGAGAATGCACTGAGGCTGAGAGAAAGTCCAAACTAGCGTAGATCTAAGGCTCTAGTGAAATGCAATTCAATTTTTCGAAAAGAGTTAAAATTTCTTAACCCTAAACCCATTTATATTAGATTAGCCAAAGATATTTTTGGAGCAAAATCTCATGATGTCCCCAGTGGAGTCGCCACTGTGACGCGTGCGAACCACCCAACTTGGCATCCGGGTTGCTCTCACGAGTCCGCTTTTAGGACTCGAGACCGGATGGAGGTTCATTAAAACTCGTGAAAGCTGATCGCTTCACAATGGACAAGGATTCACCCCCATTTCATTGTTGGCAATCAACCTACGAGGGCATCTGTTGGGTATCATAAGGTAGGTATCACGGAGTCGCTACCTAATAAAACATTGGGAAATAAATTCTAACATTATGAGGCCAAAACCAGAGAGAGTTCGGGACCTTATTCTTATTTATACCTTTGGTTAATGTTATATGACTGAGTTTTTAGAGTCAATTATTTTATCTCTCTTCTCACACAATTCATGTAAGTAAATTAAAGCGCATTACAAGCACATAGAAAAGCAATAAATAAAGCGATAAATAAAATATAATTACAATTATTCGAAAAATAAATGCAAAAACCATAATAGCGATAGAATGAAATACATACATAAATCGAGACGTTCATTTATGTAAGAACATTGGTTCCCAACTGCTTATTTTACGAAAAAAAGTAAAGAGTTCTCAAACCAATTTTAGGAAAAAGAAAAAAGTGATCCCGTTTTGATGAAAACAAGGACCTTTCTTTTAATGTGTCATTTTTGGGATGAAAACCAAGACGTTGGTCCAATTTTATTAACAAATATCCAATTTTAGTAGAAATATTTTGTGTGGTGGTTCTTTTTAAGTGCGGCCGAAAAGCCTTTATTATTACAGACCTCAAGCAAATAAAAGAAAATAAAACAATAATTAATACATGCCTCGAATAATAAATAAATCTTAAACTATTCACCTCGACTGTACTTTGCCTAGCCCTACAGACGAGCCACATGCTCCTCGCGGTTGCGGTCATGACAAAAAATGATATTAGTCAATAATAGACTAAATTAAACTAAATGATGAATAAATAAATTAATTAATAACTAAATGAAATAAATTAAGAAAAATAATTAATCTAATATAGTAGAAATAGACTAAACTGATTGAATTAACAAATCAATAAATATAAAACACAAATGACACAATTATAAAAATCACTAACAATAAAAATAATAATTATAGTAATAATAATGATAACAAGCAATAACAGTAAAAATAATATTCAAGACACAATAATAACAATGAAAACAATAACAAAAATAATAATAATAATAATAATAACAACAACAACAACAACCACCATAATAATATCAATTATAACAATAAAAATAATAACATTAAGAATAATAATAATAATAATAATAATAATAATAATAATAATAATAATAATAATAATAATAATAATAATAATAATAATCACACTAAAACAAATACTAATAATAACAATAATAATTATTATGAAGGTAAAATAATATTGACATAGAACAATATAGTAATAGTAACAATAATAAAACAACTAATATTTTTAATAAAAATCATAATAATAATAATAATGTTAATTACACAATAATAATAATAATAATAATAATAATAATAATAATAATAATAATAATAATAATTAACAATAATAATAATAATAAATAATTTTAATTTTAATAAATAAAATAAAAATAAAATAAAAAGAAATCAACTTACCTGCTATCTCGCCGGAGGCTCGTCGGTGGTTGACACTGCCACTGCCGAAAGGTAGATCGAGACGCCAGGAGTTTGTCACCGGTGACCACGCGCTAAGAAGCCTCACAGGTTCGCTGAAAATGCCGTCGGCAGGCCCGCCTTCACCTCTTCCGATCTCCCTGCTGCCAGTGAGTGGGGGAGATCAGCTGCCACCGAGAGGTTCATCTCGCCACCGGGAGTCCGCCGCCGCCTTGCCTGTCACTGTCGGTGGCCGGAGGTGGCCGAAAAAGACTCCGGACAGTAACGCCACCCTCATGGCTGATCTGCTCATCGGCAGCCTGATATGAGCTTAAATAGCTCATAATTAAACTATACTTTGTGATTATAAATAATGTTTTAAGTGTTTTTAGTTGTTGGAATTAGGTGTGTTTTATGTGTTTTGTTAAGTTTTGTGTGTAGGAGACAAATGGAGAGAGTATGGAGTTAATGGAGAAAATATGGAGCAAAATGAAGAGAAGAAGAAGAATTGAGTTAAGGCAGAAGAGTCTCTGTCGCGATCGCGATGGGAGGCGCGAGCGCGACAGAGCGCGCTAAGGAGGATCAAGAGAAGAAGAGAAAAGAAAAGAGAAGAGGAGCTGTCGCGACCAAGGGAAGACGTCGCGAGGTCGCGACAGGGCGCGGAGAAGGCACACGCTAGGAAAGGCGAGCGAAAGAGAAGGCGTGCTCTGTCGCGAGCGCGACAGGCGTCGCGATCGCGACAGAGGGATCCGTTAGACACTAAAGTTCAAATTTGAACTTGAAAAGTTGTATCTTTCCTCCAACAATTACAACCTTTGTAGAAGGGCATCTGAAGGGGCATGAGCTGATGTTATAAATACTGATTTTAACTGTAATTTAGGGATGTTAGACTTAGAATTGAACATTTGAATATTTTTCTGCAAGTTAGAATAATTTTCTTTAGTTTTTCTTAAGTAGAGTTTATGTGTTGAAGAGAAGGTATTATACAAGGAAGAAGACTACAATTGGTGACTTGAAAAGGGTTGAGAAATCTCCTTCTTCAATTCTTAACTTTTAATTCTTCTTTGTAATTTTTTATGATGTAAATTCTGAACTTGAATGTTTTATCTTAAATATTTTATTGTTCATATTAATTCAAGTTTTCTTAATTGTAGACTTTTTCATTAGTACATTATTTATAATCATTATAAGTTTGAGTTTAATTGAGAAATAAATTTATTCTTACAACTAATTGGAAATTCATCATTAAGATATTGTTTGAGAAATCATAATATTGAAATGGTTGCTATAGGTTGTGTTTTATTCCTAAGATTTACATGTATAATCATCTAGTTCTTAAATGAAAGTTTGGAATTAGACTTGTATGTGTATATTTTGGGCAGTCCTATTTATATTGAGAAAGTAAGTAGGAAATTTATTCAACTTGGCTTACAAGAAAAGAATACTCAAATCATTAAGAACAATTAATTCAAGTTCCATCTTTATATCTAGTATCATTAATCTTTTCTGACTTCTTGGATTCACACAAATTTGGCTTAGTTAGTTTACAAGTTAGATTAATTTAGAATTACTTCTCTATCATTTTATAATTGTAAACAAGATTAAAATCAATTAGTAATAGTGTGTAACACGTTCCCTGTGGGATCGATATCTAAAGTACTATTGCGGTACACCGTATACTTGCGGTATGTTGCATCATTAGAAAAATGCACAACAAGTTTTTGGCGCCGTTGCCGGGGAACGGTTGATTGCCATTATAAAAATTGATTTATGATTTTGGATTACAATATTTTGTTTTGTTTTAATTTGTTTGTATGTTAAATTAATTTTGTGTTTTGTTTTTACAGGATTTTAGAAGTTCATGCCTAGTACAAGGAGTTCTTTAGAAGAGCTTGAGCCTTTAAATCCTGAAATTGAGAGGTTTTTATTGAGTAACCGAAAATCAAATAAAAAGAAGAACAAAAATAGGAGATCAATTATCATGGCTGATGAAAATCCACCAAGATTGATGGACTTTGCCACACCTGCTTTGAGTGGTGCTCAACAAGGAGTGGTAAGACCAACGGTAAATGCCAATCAATTTGAAATTAAGCCTTCATTATTGCAAATGATTCAAAATAGTATACAATTTTATGGTTTGGCAAATGAGGATCCAAATGCTCATTTGGCAAATTTCCTTGAAATTTGTGATACCTTTAAGATAAATGGGGTTTCAAATGATGCAATCAAGCTTAGGCTTTTTCCATTCACTTTGAAGGATAAAGCAAAGGCTTGGTTAAATTCATTGACTAGGGGTTCTATAACTACTTGGGACCAATTGGCCCAAGCATTTTTATCAAAATATTTTCCCTTGGCCAAAACCGCAAAAATCATAAAGGATATTACTACATTTGTTCAAAATGAAAATGAATCATTATATGAGGCTTGGGAAAGATTTAAGGAATTGCAAAGGATGTGTCCACATCATAACTTGCCAAGAGAGCTGTTGATGCAAACATTCTATAATGGAGTTAATCCTACCACAAGAGGAACTATTGATGCTGCTGCTGGAGGTTCTTTGATGAGGAAAACTACTGAAGCGGCATTTGAATTATTGGAGGAGATGTCCATGAACAACTGCATGTGGCCTACCGAGAGAAGTAGAGATTCAAATCCTACTAATGTGAGAGGAGTTCATGCACTTGATTCAGTAGTTGCATTGCAAGCACAAGTGGAAGCATTGACTCACAAACTCAATAATTTTGGTATGGGAAGTAGTCAACCAAATAGATGCAATATTTGCGGACAACAAGGACATCCAAGTGAGGTATGTAATTTAGGCATTAATAGTTCGGAGGAGCAAGTTAGTTTTATTCAAGGGCAAGGAAGAGGTAATCCATTTTCAAATACATATAACCCTGGATGGAGGAACCATCCAAACTTTTCATGGGGGAATAGTAGTAATCAAAATAAAGGAGTAAGTTTTCAACCACCTCAAGATAGGTTTGGGGCCTTGGAGGTTAAAATGGATAGGTTCTTAGAGGGGATTAATATGAAATTTAATTCACAAGAGGAGAATCAAAAGAGGCTGGAAAATAAGTTTGATCAGATCACAAAGAATCAAGCCTCATCCATTCATAACTTAGAAGTGCAAATTGGGCAATTAGCAAAGGCTTTACCTTCAAGATTACAAGGTACTTTACCAAGTAATACGGAGGAGAACCCAAGGGAACATCTAAAAGCCATAAATTTGAGGTCAGGTAAAACTTACACCAATGAATTTGTTATTACTAACAAAAATGGAGAATTTCAGGAAAATAAAAAGAAGAATGAGTCTTCTGTCGCGAGCGCGACACCTGTAGCGGTCGCGACAGAGGAGAAGCCAACCAATGTTGCAGGCGCGACACCGGGCGCGATACCAGACGTGAGCGCGACAGCAGGAGGAGAGTCTCCTGTCGCGATCGCGACACCTATCGCGGTCGCGACAGAAGGGGCATCTAAAGCAAATTCTTCTAAAATTTTTCAACCTAGTCCACCATTTCCGCAACGCCTGAAGAGACAAAACCAAGATAAGCAATTTCAATCTTTTATTGACAAATTGAAGCATTTGCATATAAATTTGAATTTTATTGAGGCCATATCACAAATTCCTAACTATGCAAAATTTCTAAAAGAATTAATTTCTAAGAAAAGAAGTTGGGAAGATATATCCACTATTGCATTAACTGAAGCATGTAGTTCTATAATCACGAATAATTTGCCTACCAAACTTAAAGATAATGGTAGTTTCACCATTCCATGTACCTTAGGGGATAGAGAGTTTCCTAAGTGCTTATGTGATTTGGGGGCAAGTATCAATCTCATGCCTTATTCAATCTTTAAAAAGTTGGGTTTAGATTATGTTAAACCTACTTCCATGGTTTTGCAATTAGCCGATCAATCTATTAAGAAACCATATGGAATAGTTGAAGATGTACTTGTAAAAGTGGATAAATTTATTTTGCCCGCTGATTTTGTCATTTTAGATTTTGCATATGATGAGAAATGTCCCTTAATATTGGGTAGACCTTTCATGAGGACTGGTCGAGCTTTAGTTGATGTCTATGAGGGCACATTAGTTTTAAGAGTAGGGGATGATAGTGTTGAATATCACATGGAAAAGGCACTAAAATACCCAATGGATGAAAATGTGTGCATGAAAATAGATGTCATTGATGCATGTGTCGTGGAAGTCTTAGAAAATGCAGATGAAGATGAAGTCCAAATGGAAGAAGAAGTTCATGAAGAGGTAGAGCAAGAAAGTGTTAGAAGTGAACCTCTTATTCGAAATGAAGCACCTTTACCACCTTCCATTGAAAGTCCACCAAATGTTGATTTAAAGGAATTACCAAATTATTTGAGGTATGCTTTCCTTGGACCTAATCATACTTTGCCTATTATTATTTCTAATAAACTCAATAAAGAACAAGAGCATGCATTATTAGAAGTTGTTAGAAAAAGGATAAAAAGTATTGGATGGCAAATATCTGATTTGAAGGGTATTAGTCCTAATGTTGTCATGCATAGGATAAATATGGAAGATGATTATAAACCAAAAGCTGATAGACAAAGGAGGCTTAACCCTCATATGAAAGAGGTAGTCAAAAAGGAAGTTATTAAATTACTAGATGCTGGAATCATTTATCCTATTTCGGATAGTGATTGGGTAAGTCCAATACATTGTGTTCCAAAGAAAGGGGGTATGACCGTAGTAAGGAATGAGAATGGAGATTTAATTCCAACTAGAACCACCACAGGTTGGAGGGTATGTATAGATTATAGAAAGCTTAATTTGGCCACTAGAAAGGATCATTTTCCTTTACCATTCATTGATCAAATGCTTGAAAGAATTGCTGGCCATTCTCATTATTGTTTTCTTGATGGATATTCAGGGTATTTCCAAATTTTTATTTACCCTAGTGACCAAGAGAAAACTACATTTACTTGTCCTTATGGAACTTTTGCTTATAGGCGAATGCCTTTTGGGCTTTGTAATGCCCCAGCCACATTTCAAAGATGTATGACTTCAATTTTTGGAGATATGATAGAGGATATAATGGAGGTTTTCATGGATGATTTTTCTGTTTATGGGGATTCATTTGAGCTTTGTTTACAAAATTTAGACAAAGTATTGGCTAGGTGTGAAGAGACTAACTTGGTTCTTAATTGGGAGAAATGCCATTTCATGGTAGATGAAGGAATAGTCTTAGGGCACAAAATTTCAAGTAGGGGTATTGAGGTTGATAGAGCAAAAACAGAATTAATTGAGAAATTACCTCCACCTACTACAATTAAGGGGGTTAGATCTTTTCTTGGACATGCTGGATTTTATAGAAGATTTATAAAGGATTTTTCTTTAATTGCTAAACCTTTAACTAATTTATTAGTTAAGGATGTTTCTTTTGAATTTTCTATGGAATGTATGCATGCGTTTGATACTTTAAAGAAGGCCCTTATAAGTGCACCTATAATTGCTGCTCCTAATTGGGAATTGCCATTTGAAATTATGTGTGATGCAAGTGATCTTACTGTGGGTTGTGTATTAGGTCAAAGACATGGTAAGAATTTGCATGTGATCTATTATGCTAGTCATACTTTGTCCCCTCCTCAAGTTAATTATACAACAACAGAAAAAGAAATGTTAGCTGTGGTGTATGCATGTGATAAGTTTAGATCTTACTTGTTGGGTTCTAAAGTCATAATCTATACGGATCATGCTGCATTGAGGTATTTATTTGCAAAGAAAGATGCTAAACCTAGGTTGATTCGTTGGGTATTGTTATTGCAAGAGTTTGACCTTGAAATTAAAGACAAAAAGGGAAGTGAAAATCTTGTTGCTGACCATTTATCTAGGTTAGAAAACAATGAACAAACTTTAGGTGATGGTATTGAAATTAATGAATCATTTCCGGATGAAGCCTTGATGTCAATTTTGAATATGTATGTACCTTGGTATGCTGATTTTGCTAATTATCTTGCTGCTGGAATTGTACCTGAAAATTTAACATGGCAACAAAAGAAGAAATTCTTTAGTGATGTTAAAAATTATTTATGGGAAGAACCTTACTTGTTTAAGATATGTGGGGATGGTATAATTCGTCGTTGTATAAGTGAGGAGGATTATCAAAACATTTTAATGCATTGTCATGCTGCATTGTATTCGGGTCATAATGGTGCCAATAAAACTGCATCTAGAGTGCTTGAATGTGGATTCTTTTGGCCAACTTTATTTCATGATGCAAAAATGTATGTAGCTAAATGTGATAAATGTCAAAGGGCTGGTAATATTGGGAAAAGAGATGAAATGCCTTTGAATAATATATTGGAAGTTGAAGTGTTTGATGTATGGGGGATTGACTTCATGGGTCCCTTTCCCACATCTTTTGGTCAAAACTATATTTTGGTTGGAGTTGACTATGTATCAAAGTGGGTTGAAGCCAAAGCTACACCAACCAATGATTCAAAGGTGGTGATAAAATTTTTGAAGAAGCTTTTCTCAAGATTTGGAGTGCCAAGAGCCATCATAAGTGATGGAGGTAAACATTTCATTAACCGTTCTTTTGAATCTTTATTGCATAAATATGGTGTTCATCATAGGGTAGCTACACCATATCACCCACAAACAAGTGGTCAAGTGGAAGTGTCCAATAGGGAGTTAAAGTGGATATTAGAAAAAACAGTCTCTACTTCTAGAAAGGATTGGGCACATAAATTAGATGATGCTTTGTGGGCATATCGAACTGCATTTAAAGCTCCAATTGGAATGACACCATATAGGATGGTTTATGGAAAAGCATGTCATTTACCTGTTGAACTAGAACACAAAGCATATTGGGCCATTAGAACTTTGAATTATGATCTTAAAGATGCAAGTGTCAAAAGATGTTTACAATTAAATGAGCTAGATGAATTGAGACTTCTTGCATTTGAGAATGCTAAGATATATAAAGAACGAACTAAAAAGTGGCATGATGCACATATAAGAATTAAAAATTTTAATATTGGGGACAAGGTCTTATTATATAATTCTAGATTGAAACTCTTCCCGGGAAAATTAAGATCTAGATGGAGTGGACCCTTTGAAGTAACCCAAGTTTTTGATCAAGGGTTTTTGGAACTTAAAAATAATAAAAATGAGTTATTTAAAGCCAATGGTCAAAGGTGTAAAGTGTATTTGGAGGAAACATTTCATGGAAGGGAGGTTTCCTTTCTTTCCTTAAACGTGATTTGATGGTTATTTTGTTTAACTTTTCTTTTTAATTAATTGTTTTATTATATGCATGATATTTATATGTCATAATGTTGTTATTTTTGTTTCCCAGATGTTTTTCATATGTCAATTTATTTTATATACTTTGGTGTGTTGTTTGTGAAAGGAAAATAAAATGTGATTTTAAAAATTCCTCTCTGTCGCGAGCGCGAAATTGTCGCGAGCGCGACAGAGAAGGGAACGCATATTTTTTACTTTATCGCGCCGGCGCGACGTGTAGAGTGATCGCGACAGGATCAATTTTCAATTTTCATAATTCCTTTCTGTCGCGATCGCGACGTTGTCGCGAGGTCGCGATGGCAACCGGATAATTTTGTCGCGATGACGCGACGTTTATCGCGAAATTCAAATTGTTGATTTGCGTTCTGTCGCGATCGCGATGCTGTCGCGACGTCGCGACAGAACGCGGCGTTTGAATTTTTCGGTCAAACCAACCGTTAGACTCACATTTAATTCCTTAAAATTTCTTTTACCTACCCTAATTACTCTCTTTTTTTCATTTTCTCTTTCTTTTTCGTTATCTTCTCTTTAATTTCGTTTTGATCTTCTTAACTTCCTCCCGATTTTTCTCTCTAACTTCTTCATCCAAATTCTGTATTTCTTGTTTTTAAGTCTCCAATTCTTCTTCTTCTTGTGTTTCGATTTCTTCTTGGTGTGATTCATATATCTGTCACGTGATTTCACAATGGTGAGAACAAAGCATGTTGGAGATAAAAGTCAGGGGAAACGCCCAATTGGAGAAACCAGCGCTCAAGGAGAGGAACCCACGCTTGACTCCTTTATTTTTCAGAACAGGTATGATTGCCCTTTTAAACTTTTATCTGATGAAGAGGGTGTGAAATTTGCCTATTTTGCTAAAAAATCGTATGTGGGAATGTGGGGTCTAGATTTTGCTATTCTGACTACCATGGGTTTACATGATGAAATTAATAATTTCCTGAGATACATAAAATGGGGGAAATTTATTACGTACTCTTTACCTGTTAGAAAGGAATGGGCTTTAGAATTTTTTGTTACTTTGGATTATGTAGATAAAAGAAGGGATTCAATGAAATTTAGGCACCAGGGTATTGAATATACTTTTACCATTAATGATTTGCATAACTGGTTTGGTTTTCCTTTGAATGGTAAAAGATTTGATTCCCATATTTTCCATCCAACACCTGTGTGGAATAGATTATCAGGACTTGACAGGTTTAATAACAAAAATTCTACAAATAGATAAATTAAAGACAATGCCTTAATGATCTTCCATAAATTTCTTTGTCATGCCATGTTTGGTAGAGTAGAGAGTACTAAGGTCCAAACAAAGGATTTGTTTGTTTTAGATTTACTGCAATCTAACAAAACACCTGATTCGATTGATTTTATATTTGATGGCCTTTATCATGCGTCTACTGCCCGTAGTAAATCTGTAGGTATGTGTCATATGGTAACCGGTATTATTTTGGGATGTTTGGGAGATTTGCATAATTTTGTAATGGAAGAAAAAGAAACAATTCCTTTGTTGGATGTGGTGTATTTGCGTAGAGCTAATATTTTAACCAAGGGAGCTTGGCCCCCAAGGTTTGTTGATAGATGTGCAGGTGGATCAAATAGGGATGACCCTAATGTGGCTGGACAAAGTGTGCCCCGTGATAGGGCACGTGAGTCAGCCTCTGCAGCTCATGCTCATGACTCCTCAAGTGAGGACGAGGCGGCTGTTGGTGCTGATAATGCTGAGAGGAGGAATACTAGAGAGGCTGCTGTCGATTTGGAGCCTATTTTGCATCGTTTGGATGGTATTGAGGCCACCAATCAGAGTATGGCAGCTAGGATGGATGTGCTAGAGACTGATGTGCGGGCTGTGCTGCAAAACCAGAAGAGTTTGGGCCGCAAGCTCTTAAGTTTCTTCCGCAAGCAGAATGTTGAGTTTTCTCCAACTCCACCAAGCTCCCCTAGTGGGAGTTTTTGAGTTTGTCTCCTATCTTTTTCTTTGTTTTATTCTTGTTTGTATTTGTGTTTTGATTATGTTAGTTTGTTTCGTTTATTCCGTTTTACACAATAGGGACATTGTGTCCTTTAAGTGTGGGGGGATTATGTTTTGATATGTTTTATGTTTTTAGTGTATATATGTTTTATGTGTTTAGTGTATATATGTATATATAGTTTTATGTGTTTAGTATAGTATAGCTTGTGTTTGCATGAACTGCTAGATTTAGGTATATGTTGTTTTATTGTTTTAGGTTGTTTTATGCTAAATATTTTTGGAGCTTAGTATTTGATGAATATTTGAAAATTAGAGCATGTATAGGTTTTATGTTTTTGACCATTAGTATAGATAGTAACCTTTGACAATTTTCATTTTTTGTTTTACTTTAGCTTTTTGTTGTACATAGTGAAGGGTATGACTTAGCAAATCACTTTGGTGTAGGTTCTTTTTAAGTTAGATATCTTTTTATATGTAAATAAAGATTATTTTGCCAATTTATTGCCTATAATAGTTTGACATATAGCCATGTGAGCTTTTGAAGCCTTATACACAAATTCTTCTTGTATGAGAGCCTTATTATGCCATATCCTCTAGAACTTGTTTGTGGTAAATTTCGAGATTACATTTTAGTATAGGATGTACATGGGATATGATAAGGGCACTTAGAATGAACCTATTTTGGCTTTACTTTTAAATTTCTTACCTTTTGACTTTAGGTAGCCAATTTTGAGCCTATATCCTGTTTTTCTTGTTTAACATATTAATAAACCAATCTTTTTGCTTAAACAAGGCCTATTTTTTGGCATTTTTTTTCATTATCCTATTGTGGAGGGATTAGGATTAATATAACATGGGAGATATATTAGTTATTGAAAAGCATGAAAAAGAAATTTTACAAATTGAATTCCCTTCTTTTCAAAGTTAGAGTTATAAATGCTAGTATAAAGATATATAGCAAAGCAGAGAAAAAGAAAAGGGAATAGCATTATGTACATTTAGAATTATTTAAGTGTGGGATGGAGCGTAAAACGCACCCATACTAAATTTTCATGCTATCCTTTTTGAAAAAAAAAAAAAAGAAAAGAAAAGAAGTAACATAAACAAAGAACTAGCAAATGTTATGTAAGAAGGGGATTAGAATAGAATTAAGATTTTCATGCTATGTTTGAAATGTAAAATCTCCTATGTTATATTGATGTTTTTCTCTACAAAATTTTAGCTACTTAATTCCAAAAGATCCTACCCTAACCTAAGCCACATTACAACCCTTTTAAGACCCTTTGATCCTCTTTACTACCTTTTACTAGTAGTGGAGATTTTTACTACTTACAAGCTTATGGTATGTAATGGCATAATTAAGGAATGAAGGAAAACACTAACCTTTATACACTTGAGTGATTGAGTGTTTATCAAAATAAGTGTTGAGTGAAAATTATTTTAGGCAATGCTTTGTGTGAAATAATCTCTTACATGTGTTAAGATATTTAATTTCTTGAGATCAAACATCATTGTGTTTTGCCATTTCATGTTTTTCCAAATGTGCAAAGAGGGTTAAAGTTTAATGAATGATGGGAATGTTTAAATGGTTACCTATTGAAGCTAGTGTGTTAGAAGGATAATTCTATGCATGGTGTTTTCAAATAATTATCAAATGTCTAAGTAAGCTCCAAAATATTGTGTTTAGTATATATTTTGTTTTTGTGTTGTTTAAATGTTGTGTAAGTATTTTGCTTGGGGACAAGCAAATGTTTAAGTGTGGGGGTTTGATATGAGCTTAAATAGCTCATAATTAAACTATACTTTGTGATTATAAATAATGTTTTAAGTGTTTTTAGTTGTTGGAATTAGGTGTGTTTTATGTGTTTTGTTAAGTTTTGTGTGTAGGAGACAAATGGAGAGAGTATGGAGTTAATGGAGAAAATATGGAGCAAAATGAAGAGAAGAAGAAGAATTGAGTTAAGGCAGAAGAGTCTCTGTCGCGATCGCGATGGGAGGCGCGAGCGCGACAGAGCGCGCTAAGGAGGATCAAGAGAAGAAGAGAAAAGAAAAGAGAAGAGGAGCTGTCGCGACCAAGGGAAGACGTCGCGAGGTCGCGACAGGGCGCGGAGAAGGCACACGCTAGGAAAGGCGAGCGAAAGAGAAGGCGTGCTCTGTCGCGATCGCGACAGAGGGATCCGTTAGACACTAAAGTTCAAATTTGAACTTGAAAAGTTGTATCTTTCCTCCAACAATTACAACCTTTGTAGAAGGGCATCTGAAGGGGCATGAGCTGATGTTATAAATACTGATTTTAACTGTAATTTAGGGATGTTAGACTTAGAATTGAACATTTGAATATTTTTCTGCAAGTTAGAATAATTTTCTTTAGTTTTTCTTAAGTAGAGTTTATGTGTTGAAGAGAAGGTATTATACAAGGAAGAAGACTACAATTGGTGACTTGAAAAGGGTTGAGAAATCTCCTTCTTCAATTCTTAACTTTTAATTCTTCTTTGTAATTTTTTATGATGTAAATTCTGAACTTGAATGTTTTATCTTAAATATTTTATTGTTCATATTAATTCAAGTTTTCTTAATTGTAGACTTTTTCATTAGTACATTATTTATAATCATTATAAGTTTGAGTTTAATTGAGAAATAAATTTATTCTTACAACTAATTGGAAATTCATCATTAAGATATTGTTTGAGAAATCATAATATTGAAATGGTTGCTATAGGTTGTGTTTTATTCCTAAGATTTACATGTATAATCATCTAGTTCTTAAATGAAAGTTTGGAATTAGACTTGTATGTGTATGTTTTGGGCAGTCCTATTTATATTGAGAAAGTAAGTAGGAAATTTATTCAACTTGGCTTACAAGAAAAGAATACTCAAATCATTAAGAACAATTAATTCAAGTTCCATCTTTATATCTAGTATCATTAATCTTTTCTGACTTCTTGGATTCACACAAATTTGGCTTAGTTAGTTTACAAGTTAGATTAATTTAGAATTACTTCTCTATCATTTTATAATTGTAAACAAGATTAAAATCAATTAGTAATAGTGTGTAACACGTTCCCTGTGGGATCGATATCTAAAGTACTATTGCGGTACACCGTATACTTGCGGTATGTTGCATCATTAGAAAAATGCACAACAAGTTTTTGGCGCCGTTGCCGGGGAACGGTTGATTGCCATTATAAAAATTGATTTATGATTTTGGATTACAATATTTTGTTTTGTTTTAATTTGTTTGTATGTTAAATTAATTTTGTGTTTTGTTTTTACAGGATTTTAGAAGTTCATGCCTAGTACAAGGAGTTCTTTAGAAGAGCTTGAGCCTTTAAATCCTGAAATTGAGAGGTTTTTATTGAGTAACCGAAAATCAAATAAAAAGAAGAACAAAAATAGGAGATCAATTATCATGGCTGATGAAAATCCACCAAGATTGATGGACTTTGCCACACCTGCTTTGAGTGGTGCTCAACAAGGAGTGGTAATACCAACGGTAAATGCCAATCAATTTGAAATTAAGCCTTCATTATTGCAAATGATTCAAAATAGTATACAATTTTATGGTTTGGCAAATGAGGATCCAAATGCTCATTTGGCAAATTTTCTTGAAATTTGTGATACCTTTAAGATAAATGGGGTTTCAAATGATGCAATCAAGCTTAGGCTTTTTCCATTCACTTTGAAGGATAAAGCAAAGGCTTGGTTAAATTCCCCGTAAATAGATATGAAATAAACTTATTAAATTATATTTAAGATATGCTTAACTTTAAGTTAGAAATATGTTTTTGGAAATTTTATACGGTGTATTGGTTGAATTATGAATATTTATGCAGTGTTATGATAATTAATATAGGACATGTTGATAGAAAATTGAGATTATATTAATTATCCTATGTTTTGATATCTAATAATTTGAAAATTTATTGGGAATTTGTAGGTATTGGAGTTTGATGAAATGCTACTAAAGATAACAATATGAAAGCCATGTGCATTATTGGTTGCTTTTTGTGAGAAATGATAAAGAGTTTATAAAGTTATTGTGAAGTTTTAATTTTTTTTTTAGCATATTGTGAAAGACCTTGTTAGCGGTGATTTTAAGTAGTACTATTTAGTTTGAATTAGTGCTTTTTAAGTATTGTATAATTTAATATAGTTCTATGATATTATATTTTTTTTAAATTAATAGTATTGTAGTAGCACTATTTAGTTTAAATTAGTGTTTTTTAAGTATTGTACAATTTAATGTAGTTCTATGATATTATATTTTTTTAATTAATAGTATTGTTAATAATATTGCATAATTATTATTGATAGAAATTAAATTTTTGATGTCATAATAATAATAATAATAATAATAATAATAATAAATTAATAATTTTTGAGATGTAATAGTGACGGAATTTTTGGTCGCTAATATTTTTTAATATTTACGGCGACTAATTTAGGGTTATTTAGCAATGGAATATTTTGTTTTTAGCGACGGATTTATGTTTTGGTCACAAAATTCCTTGCAATGGCCAGATTAGCGACTGTTAGTCGTTTTGTTACTACAAGTAATTAGCGATGAAAATTTTCATCGCTAATTTCCTATTTTTTTTAAGTATTTATTGGGTGGATTTGGCGAAATTTTTGGACTTGGGCTAAATTCGACAGGTCTAGCTGTAACTAATTATAAATATCATGAATTCAATAATGATATATAACATACCATTTTTTTAATAATAAGATAAATATAGAATTATAAAAAAAATTGAAAATAACATATAATGATAAATTAAATAATATAATTGAAATACATAATATTACATCATGATAATAAAAAATTTATTAAATTAAAAATTAATATATTATTACATGTACAGTTAAATATGTTAATGTTTATATATATATAGTGTGTTTTGAAAAGGACAAAACTATTTGCAAAAATATATAATAAAAAACTAAAAATAAATTTTCTAGAATTAGTTTTAAACCGTCTATTTCTATAAGTTTGGAAAAATAAGCTCGAAACAAACATAAATTCAAATTGATTATAAGAAATTTGACACTGGAGACTTGTATTAATCCACGAGGCAAGAATCTTTTGCCCTTAATATTTCTAAAGAAAAACTTATGGGAGAGTGAACCTGAGGAGAAAATAAATTTGTGGACGGGTCATACAGGGTAGAATGTTTGATGCAGAAAGAATCCAAATTGATTTTTCTAATAGTTTGATAATTTGAGTTTAGTTGGAGACAACCTCTAATTTACTTGATTACTAGTCGTTTTGCCCGCGTTTCACGATTTGTAAGAGACTACAGAAAAAAAAAATCTTTAAAAATACATTAGAATAGAATAAAAGTCATGAAAGAAAGAATAACTCAAGAGATTGACTTTTGAGTATCCAAGAGATTCAGCACTTGATAAGTAAACAATATGAAGCAAGACATCAAAGTGAAGGAGTGAAGATTTTATATGGAAAATGTTAGAGAAAACAATCCAAGAAAAAACTCAAATAAATTTTAATAATAATAATATGATGATATTTGAAAGAGATTCTGGAAAGGAAAAAAAAACGATTAAAATTATCTTTAGTATACTGTAACTATTAGCTTCAAGTTTATCATGAATTATAGTTATTGTCTCAATCAAACCTAATCAACATACCATCAATCATAGTACTTGTGTGAAATTCTGTAGATATCCTACATTTCTAATATTATATGCTGGGTTATGTGAATCAAATCTATTTAATTAAATAATTCAATTTTTCATAAAGCCAAATTAAAATTTTATGTCTTTTCATTTTGATTTAACAAACTAAACCAAATTCATCAATAAGTTGTAACAACATCTAAATATTTATCTCTTTCAAAGAACTTCTGCATTCAGCATGTGGGCAAGCTCCAAAGCAATCTCATGATAAATTGAAAAAAAGTTGACATCGAATATTGGTTATACCAACAATGAATATTGTTTATGATATGCAAATTGTTATATGCTTATTTGTTTATGATATGCAAATTGTTAATTGTGTCTTACTTAATCTAAAACTTCTAAATATAATGTTGATGGCCGGACTTCTAATTTGATAAGAAAATAGTTAACAAGATAATTTTTCAATTGTATCTCACCTTATAGTAATATATCGAAAAATTAATAAAATATCAAATTAATAAAAAATAATTAATTATTTTGCATGTGATAGTCACCCAAAAGCAGCCCACAAGTCTTAACTTTACTAGATATACAGATGAATGAGAGAGGATGAAGAACATAAAACGACAGAGAGAAAAAAAAAAAAAAAAAAAAAAAAGATTAGCTCAAAAATATTAAGCTTCATCTAGCAATATCTAAACTTTCTACCAGATTTTTAACAATGACGTGATGAGATCGATCTATGAGGTTCCATAACTTTCTAAATTTTCTTTTCTACGACAGTTTATTTTCTTTTATAAAATAAAAATAAAAAAATATTTGAAGCAGATGTATTTTGTATTTTTTTTTATGAAGAAGCAGATGTATTAACGACTCAAATAAAAATCCCAAAATCAATATATTGCTAGTTCTGTCAAATAGTGTTATTTTTCACATAAAAAATCAATTTCATTCTTCCAGCAAATGCAAATTTGTATAAAACTCTTAAATCTGGCACCACCGGCTATCAAAATACCATGGTTATTGAAACAGGACCGGACCGGCCGGTTTAACCGCGAACCGGTTGGCAAACCGGTCGGTTCAACATCAGAAAACCGGACTGGAAAAAAACCGGATTGAACCGGAAAAAACCGGCCAGAACCGGAAAAAACCGGAGAACCGGCTAGAACCGGTCAACAATTTATTATATGTTTTTTTTTTTTTTTGAAAAAATGCTTTTAATTTAAAATAATTAATAAAAATTAGTACTATTTTCATAAAAATAAAAAACAAATAATCTAATAAGTTTTATTTAGCAAATAATTGATTCTTTTACTATTTAATTACTTTTGGATTTAATAAAAATAATATAATGGTTTAATAATTTAATAAAATATAATTGAATAAAAATTGAATAAATTATAAAATTTGGTTAACTTAAAAATAATTGTTTACCCTTTTCTTTAATTTCACCTAAAGTTATTAAATTATTTAATTTTTAAATTAATCAAGTAATAATTTTTTTTAAAAAAATAAAAGATGAAAAAAATATTATTATTAGTATATTTGTGATATATACTAAATATTTTGATGGATTTTTTTTATTTGAGTAGTAGTATTTATAAAAATTATACTAATTAATAATATTTTAAAAAATAGAAAAAAATCCGGTTGAACCCGGTCGAACCGGTCGAACCACGAACCCTCAGCCTTGCCGGTTCTATATCCGGTCCGGTTTTAATAACATTGCAAAATACTCTTCATGCCTCTATAAGCGCTAACTTGCCCACATGCTGCATGCAGAAGTTCTTTGAAAGAGAGAAATATTTAAATGTTGTTACAACTTATTGATAAATTTGTTTTAGGTTCTTATATCAAAATGGAAAGACAGAATTTAGTAGCAATACACATACAACTGTAATTTGACTTTGTGAAAAATTGAGTTCTTTAATTAGAAGATTTGATTTACATAATCTCAACCATATGCAACATTAGAAATGTAATGCATGTGGAACCATATGGCATGTTAATTAGGCTTGGATTGAGGCAACAACTATATTTGATGATCAACTCCAAACTCATATATAGTTACATTGCACTAAAGACTATTTTAATTGTTTTCTTTTCTTTTTCAAAATTTCTTTTCGATACCATCATATCATTATTATTTAAGTTTATTTGAGTTCTTTTTCAGATTATTTTCTCCAATATTCATAATTATTTGGATTTTGTGCAATGGGCATTTTCCATACAAAATCTTCACTCCTTCACTTTGTTGTCTTGCTTCATCTTGTTTACTTATCAAGTGCTGAACTTCTTGGATGCACAAAAGCCAATCTCTCGGTGCCAATGAAAATTAGCCCATGTTCTTATCATAATTGTAGAGATTTTAGTGATAACTCAACTGCCAGACTTCTTGTTACCATAGAGCCATTTGCTTGTGGTTTTTTATGCACTGGAAACTGTGATTCTTTTCTTTTTGGCATTTTTATTATCATTGAAATGGAAAATGGTTCTTTTATTCCTCCTCAAATAGTTTGGTCTGCCAACAGAAACAATCCTGTTAGAATCAATTCGACCTTAGAGCTAACATCGGATGGAGATCTTGTCCTGAAAGATGCTGATGAAACTATAGTTTGGTCAACAAAAACTGGTGGCAAGTCTGTTCCTGCCTTATGTTTGAAGAACACGGGCAACCTTGTTCTTCATGATGATAACGATACAATAGTTTGGCAATCATTTGATCACCCAACTGATGCTTTGCTTCCTGGCCAAAAGTTCAAAATAGGGCAGAAACTTATTCCTAGCGTTTCTCAGACAAATTGGACCCAACTAAATTTGTTCTCACTTTCTTTCACTGATGAAACAATAGTTGCATTAGTGGAGTCTAATCCAGCGCAGGTGTATCATAAAATTAATACTTCTATTAAGCAACCGAGATATGCCATCCTTCAGAGTGATGGCTTTGCACTATACAGTGATTCTAATGATCCAGCAATCGTATCGAAGGTTCGCGGTGGGCATGAGGTTCCTGATGATCATGGGGCCTCAGCAGCACCGTACTTTGCAAAATTATCTGCAGATGGACATTTCAGTATTTACCAATTGTTGCTTAATAATTGGGTCAAGGTAACTGAATTACTTTCGAAGGATGAGTGTTCCTATCCCACTGTTTGCGGGAATTATGGCATTTGCTCGAAAGGGCAATGCAGTTGCCCTACAGCACCTTCATCCAATGGAACAGCCTATTTCCACCTAATACATGATAAGGAGTCCAATCTCGGTTGCTCGGCAATGACTCCCTTGTCCTGTGAAGCTCCCCATAATCAAAATCTCATAGAGCTTACGAATACAAAGTATATATTGTTTCGTGATGACCTAAAAAATATGGATTCCGAGAGCTGCAAGGTGGCTTGTTTGAAAATTTGTTCATGCAAAGCTGCAATTTTTCGATCTCTGTCCTATTCTGCTAATGGTTCTTGCTATTTGCCCAATCATATATTTTCATTGATAAACGTTGACTATAAGACAACCTTTGATAGATCCATCATTTACCTTAAGGTACAAAATGTACCCAACCCAAAAAGCCGTGGACCAATGATGGAAAGCCGTGGACCAATGATGTTATGGTCCATCCTTGGACCTCTCTTAAGTTTGCTTTTCCTTACTCTAATTTTAGTGCTTCTTTTAGTTCTGAAAAGACGCAATGCTTCTCATTCTGATGAGGATTCTGAAGAAGACGACATAGATCAAGTCTTAGGGATGCTGAGGCGTTTTCCCTTTGAAGACTTAAAAGCACTCACGCATGACTTCTCCAGGATTATTGGACGAGGTGGCTTTGCAGAAGTGTTTGAAGGGAGTTTTGCTGACGGCACGAAAGTTGCAGTTAAATGCCTCAATGGTGTAGGCGACGTTAAGAAATCATTCTTAACCGAAGTCAAGTCTATTGGCAGCATCCACCATGTTAACTTGGTAAGATTGCTCGGATTTTGTGCTGATAGAACTCACAGGATTCTTGTTTATGAATTCATGGGAAATGGTAGTCTGGAAAAGTGGACCCACTATCCCACCATTCACAGAACCGGTCTTGATTGGAGGCAAAGGAAGAAAATAATCCTTGATGTAGCAAAAGGAATAGCCTATCTTCATGAAGATTGTGCACAAAAGATCATCCATTTTGATATCAAGCCTCAGAACATCCTTTTGGATGAGCAGTTCAATGCGAAAATCGGTGATTTCGGACTGTCTAAGCTAGTAAATCGAGACCAAAGCAGAGTGGCGACAGCAATGAGAGGCACTCCCGGGTATATGGCTCCCGAATGGTTGAGCTCAATCATCACAGAGAAAGTAGACATCTATAGCTTTGGGGTTGTTGTCCTTGAATTGGTTTGTGGGAGGAGAAATGTTGACCACTCTCTACCTGAAGAACAAACACATCTACTTAGCCTTTTTGAGAAAAAGGCACAAGAGAGTCAACTTTTTGATCTCGTTGAGAATTCCAATGAAGATATCCAATCCCATAGAGCTGAAATTATTAGCATGATGAAGCTTGCCGCATGGTGTCTTCAAGGGGATTATAAAATGAGGCCTTCCATGTCAATGGTGATCAAAGCTTTGCAAGATGGTATTCAAGTTGAGGAAAATCTTGATTATAACTTTCTAGATGCTCCACTTGTTGTATCATCATCTTCTAGAGCAACCACTCCCTTGTTGCCCTCTATTCTATCTGGACCAAGATAAATTACTGCTATTGTCTAATTGATGAAGTATATTTATTGATTAGTTAGTCAATGGTGGAGTAAAATGTTAGTTGATGGTAAAGTTAGCTGTTACTGCTTCAGCTATAGTAGAGTTAGTTACGTCAGTTTTTGCATGTTGTATATAAACGATAACAGACTCAATCTTCTTCAATACCCTAGTTACTATTTGTGATATTTTCTCTTTGCTTTGTATTTGCTCACGGTATCAGAGTTCATATATAAGATCCTTCTGGATCACTAATTTCTGGATCAAATCATCTTGAGATCATGCTTGATCTCTTTCATTACGTACTTCATTCGATTTACTTGAGTTCCTCAATGGGGAACAATCACGGAAATCAGAATAAAAAGAAGCAGCTTTTCACTTCAAGGATAAGATAATCCTGGAGTCTCGCTGGTTTCTATACTGTTTAATGGTATAAGCAGCCCCTGGCCTAATGTCGACAGTATCCCCCTCATTTTTCATCAACTAATTAACGAAAGATAGTAACTCGACACTTATATTCATCATGACCCCACAATACTAATATAAATTAAAGTATTTTAAAAAATCCATTTATATGAATCGGATTTTTTTAATGAATAAGGGCTAAATATACTCCGAAAATATGTGAAATGGGACATATTTGCTCTTAATTTTTTTAGTAAAATGTCGGTGCTATTATTAAAATGGTTTACATTTGCCCCTATTTATAATGGCAAATAAAAATATAAATTATTTTATTAACGATAAATATTAAAAAAAAAAGTCCGTATATATTAGCCATTTCCGTTATAAATAAATATAAATGTGAATTAGTTTTAAACAATATAGATATTTTTGAAAAAAAATGTACTATTTTATATAATTAATAGATAAATTTAGCCCAATCCCATTTTAAAAAAAAAAAGTGCAGACCTTAGCAAAATGCTGACTTGATTCAATCTTAGTAACGGAATTCAATAGCTATTTGATTCTTAATAATTTCGTGGAACATAGCAATGTAAAGATGTTGGAGTCGGAATGCGCCCATGACTTTTCGAATGGACCCGAAAAATATATATAAGTCCGAAAATCCTACAAATATGAAAAAAGTTTCATATTTGGACTTAATTAAAAGATTATGTCCCTTAATATTCCCTTAATATTGTAACTTCCCTCTTAATACAAAAGGGAAGTTACAACTTCCCCTTTTAAATGGGATTAAAAAGGATAACTCCCCTAATGGGAGTTATGATTCCCATTTATGGTGCATTCATCTCCTTTAGGAGAAGAATGCCTATAAATATGAGTTCTTCCTTTGAGGAAGAAGAGAGAAAAACTTTCACATACCGAAACTCGGTTTTACCCCTCACCGTTTATACTCCAAGTAGTTTTTAGACTGTGATCAAGCTGCTGTCATTCCTCTTGTAGATATCAGCCAGACCAATGACGCCATAAGAGATCCTTGTTACGCTTTCGTTATTTGTCTACTCTACAAGAGGTAGGTAACAAATAATCCGATTTTGTTACCTTCATATATGCATGTGGCAAGGCGCCACGTGGACCAGTCAGGGGGCGACACGTGGACGAATGACATCGTGCCACGTGTCAAGTCATGTCAGCACAGTGATGTATCACTGTTGCCATATGACCCAATAGGGTGTTGCCATGTGGCAGGCAAGTGTCGTGCCACGTGACGATGATGTGTCCACCTTCTACCACGTGGCAGACAGGTGGACCAATCAAACTCCGACACGTGGCAGGACAGTGGGAGGCACGTGTGGTGCTCGTGATGGCGCGTGGGCGCATCACTCCTCCCTCTGATGGCGCGTGTGGGCGAGTGTGGCCTGCTCCGACCACCAAATCTGTTCCGATTTTTTACAGAACCATTTTTCAAAATTTTTTCAGATTTTTTTTTATGACCAAAAAATAAATTCTTAAAAAATATTATAAAATTATGGAAAATGCATTTTTTAGCCTTTAAATATTTTTTTGAAAAATATTTTTTTTGAAAATTTTTCGGATCTGTCCTTATTGTTGATTGAAATGTATTTCAATCATATATGTTTATACATGAGTGTATTAATTACTTTTTTTATTTCTGTGATGTGTTACAGAAATGGTGATGATAAGGACTTCTATGGTTCCCCGTACTCCATTTGGGATTGCTTTAAGAAATCCAAAAGTGCATTTAGTAAGCAACATAAGAATGCGAAGGAAGATCCGAGCAGATGACATTGATGCAATAATGCATCACATAATGTTTATGCATGAAGAAATGCAGGAGTGCATTTGGTTAGGTGGTTTATGTATGTGAAAGGATGATAGAGTCCTGATCAAAGCGTTGACTGACTCATTTCTATATCATTCAGAACTCAGGGAGTTATTGGAAACTACTTGGTATATTGGAGATAGAATTTATAGAAAATCTATCATCCACTTTTTGGCTAGAGTTGCCAAAAGAGGAGTGTTGAGGAGTAACACCACATCTGTGATGAAATTGAGAAGTGGATGTAATGTGCATCGTCTATGACTTCATCAATGAACTTCTAAGTTACCTAATGAATTGATAAAGATGGTCAAAGGATCAGTCCCAGTGTCAAGAAAGATTTTGCAAAAAACTAGACTTATAGATTAGTTGACATGAGTGTTAATCTTGGTTAGCGTTTGATTTTATTAAAAGAGGATTTATGTTTTCTATTGTTATTTTGACATGAGTGTCATATTTTGGATTATTGGATTTTATCTATTGATAATAAATGTGTTTATTTAATTGTTAATTGCCTTGCATTATTTTATGAGTAAAATAATTGCATATTTATTAAGTAGAGGCTTAATAAATTTAAACCAATAATATTTCCCTCTTAAGTTTAAGAACTTAATAATTCAATAATTCAGATTTACTATGCATGAAATTTTAACTTGTAAGGATGGACATTAGGACTAAGAGGGTAATTGGATACTATAAGTAGTCTTCTCAAATTGAAGCTTGATAGAAAACTTAACTGGGTTATTATTTCAAATGCGTAGTAAATAGCATGCATGCCTTATCTCCTATAAAATTGTGCAACATTATTCCATTTGAGATCAGTGGATTTTAATGAATACTGCTTCCAATTCAATTGTTGCAAAAACTTAATAAAAATATTAAGATTAATGGTGACGATTGTGAAATCTAGAGTATGAAGATCTAGTATGTGCTTGAAAAGCAAGAGGCTCTTGGACCCTTAAGTTCGGTTATGGCTGAACCTAAGAATGACACTACATCATAGTATAGGCGAGACCGTAATGCCTATGTGGTATAGAAAAAGAAGAATTTCACTGCTCGTGTCATCTTGCTAAGTGCAATAGATGATATCACTAAGTAGTTCAGCAAGTATCAAAATGCAATGGATCCATGAATCGCTTTGCGAGAAAAGTTTAAAGGTGTGTCTCTAACTAAGTTTTTTTTTATCATTAGTGATCAAATTTGACACTTATCAGAAGAAGTCTAATTGTTCGATGCGAAAACATCTATGAGAGATGAAAATGATTAGTAAGCTTAGTGAGGTTGGTCATAAGTTAACTGATGAGCAATAGGCTTTAGTTGTTATCCGTTCCTTACCCAAAAGTTAGGACCATATAAAGATGCAACTAACTTAAACGAACAAGCATTGAGACATTTGAGGATGTCGCTTGTCATTTGAAGCTTGAATAGGACTATTTGGCACTGATTAAGGTCAATATCGTTGTGCATATGGCACAGTATTATTCTGGTGAAATGAGTTCTAACTAGAATAAGATAAGAAGCTTCAAAAGTAGGATAAGGAAAAAGGCTCAATAGCCCTAAAAAGCAAAGAAAGAACAGAATTTTAAGAGGTCCAAAGGCAAAAAGACGGTAAACGTTTCAAGAGTGAAATATTTTAATTACCAACGGAAAGGTCGCTATGCAAGAGGTTGCACTGTGCCCAAACAGGTACAATATTTTGACTCAAGAGTGAGTAAAATTTGTGCATGCAGCTCGGAATTTCATTCTTTGTGAGTGATAGATTCAAGAGCAAATGATCATGTAATAAGGGATCAAGATACCTTTGTTAAGAGTTCTATTTCTGTTCTTACTTTATTGAAATTTGTTTTCAATTTATGTTTTGAGGATAACAATATATGCTGATACTTAAATGATGATTATGATGGTTCTGGCTAAATACTGAATGATTTCATTATTATTGATGTATACCATGATTATTTGGAGAAAATAAGTCTTTTTCTTTAATTACTTCCTCTTTACATAGTTATGAGAACAATGTGAAAATATGGCATTCTAGAATTAAACCAAATCAGGTTAGACCGAAAGAGTCGGTTAGCTATGTAAGTTTAACAGACAATTCAAATGAGGTTGAATTGCTTATATGCAAAAATTGCATAAAAAGGAAAATAATTAGAAACTCATTCGATAAAGGAACTAAAGCCAAATTTCTATTGCAGTTAGTTCATTCTGATGAATGTGGTCAAACGAATGTGAAGGCAAGGCATGGGGCATACTATTTCATCACCTTTTATAGATGACTATACTAGGTATGGTCATTTCAATTTGATTGCTCACTAGCCAGAAGTATTGTGTTGTTTCAAGACTTTTATGAACTTAGTTAAGAATCAATTAGACATAAGGATTAAAGCTTTAAGAACTGACCGAGGTTAGGAAAATCTTTCATATGAATCTAAAGCTTTATGTGATGAAAAAGGGATTGAACATCAGTTGTTCATTCTAGAAGTTCACAACAAAACGGTGTTGCGAAAAGGAAAAATAGGACTCTTCTAGATATGGTTAGATCTATGATGGCAGAGGCAGATTTGCCAATCTCCTATCGGGAAGATAATTTATTAACTGCCACACATATTTTTAAACCAAGTGCCCTCTATCTATGTCACATCCATAACTTATGAGTTGTGAACTGGTCGACAAGCTGACCTAAGCCATTTACGACCCTAGGGTTGTGCTGCTTATATCCATGATACCTCATGTAAAATTGGTTAATTGGGACCAAGAGATAAAAAAAGTATCTATGTGAGATATTCTGAAGTATCAAACGGATACATTTTCATGGGTGAGCAAGAGAATGGCACTGTGACATAATTCAGATCACGAGTCATCATATTCTTAGAGAATAAATTTTTAAAGTTGGGCAGGGTGAATTAGGATTTCATTTTTTATTGATCTCAGGAAAATGAACTATCAGGATCACTCCATTCGAGTGGGAGGAAATTAGAGGAGAAAGGCCAAGGCTTTCATCCTCCAAATGATATGAATGTTTGAGATCATGATTTAAATGGGAGTATTTTTTACTCCAGTGGGAGTAAAGAATATGGTATTCCTAACTCCAGTGGGAGTAAAAATTATGGTATTCCTAACTCCAGTGGGAGTAAGGGAACATGGTTCCAGTTGGAGCATTTTGAATTATGATGAATATATGAGACATGTTTATTAAGATTTAGAACTGCAAAAATTTAAAAGGAAAAGAGTTATGTGCCGACGATTTGAGATCTAAAGCTCGAACAAAGTCCTTTTAGTTGCCCCACAAGATGAGAAAAAGCCTAAAAATATTCGAGAGGCTCTTCCATGCCCATCTAAGGAAAGTGGATTAAAGTAATGGAAGAATAAATGGCATCTATGAAATCAAATCATATTTGAGAACTGGTTGATTTACTAAAAGGACACCAATTGGGAATAAATGGATTCTCAAAGTAAAGCGATAGGCTGGAAAAAGTATCGAAAGATACAAGACTCGACTAGTCACCAAGAGGTTCACACAATAGAAAGAGATTGACTATAAGGAGTCTTTCTCACCTATTGTAAGATTTACGTCCATAAGGTTAATTCTGGCTATAGTGGCAAGTTTGGATCTAGAGCTACATCAAATGGATGTAAAGACTATTTTTCTCAATGGAGAATTGTATGAAGAAATCTACATGAATTAACCTGTAGGTTTCGTTGAAATAGTCAGCGAACATATGGTTTGTAGATTAAAGAGATCAATCTATGGACTCAAGCAGTCTTCAAGGCAATGGTATTTAAGAATTTATATAACAATCATGTCGAATGGGTTCAACATGATTGATCATGACCATTGTGTTTATAACAAAAGCTCTAAAAGTAATTTTGTCATTTTAACATTGTATGTAGACGACATACTAATAGCTGAAAATGACAAAAGGTACGTAAATGAAATCAAAGAATGGTTATTGTCCAACTTTGATATAGGTCTATCATATTACATTCTTGAAGTTAAGATTTCAAGAGATCATTCGAGAAAGTTGTTGTTCTTTTCTTAAGAGAAATATATCAACAAAGACATTGAATGATTTAATATGAAAAATTGCAAGCCCATTAATACCCCTGTTGCTAAGAGTCAGTTTCTTAATAAAAAGATGTGTCTTAAGATGCCGAAGGAGATGGAACATCTGAGGAACGTTTCATATGCCAGTGCTGTGGATAGTTTTATGTATGCAATGTTGTATACAAGACATGATATATGCTATGCAGTGGGCATGGTAAATAGATATCAATAAAACCCGGGCAAAGCACATTGGAAGCAATTGAAAGTATACTTATATACCTTAAAGGCACTGCAGAATATTCTCTTTATTTTCAAGAAAATGATCTGCATTGAGAGAATATAGAAGCGTTGATTGGGCAGGAGATGTGGATGAGAGAAAATTCACTTCAGGTTTCATATTTTTGTTTGGCAAGAATGCCATCTCATAGGAGTAGCAAGAAGTAAACTTGTGTAGCTCTATCAATAGTGAAAGTTGAATTTGTCACTTCCTCAATTACAGTACTGGAGACAGTTTAGCTAAAATGGTTTGTGAGCTATTTAAGAGTAACTGTCTCAAAGGTATAAGTGACAATCAGTCATTGATAGCTTATAGTAAAGCTACGCATATCGACATTAAGTATTAATACATGAAAAGTATTATTGCATGAGGAGAAGTGAACTTACAGTACGTTTCTAAGTATGCAGATCCGTTGAGTAAACCTGTAATGAGAGATGTGTTTTGAGAAACACATTAGATCTTGGGGTTTGCATAGAATTTGATTGATACCGTTATATATTAGACAATCCCTCAACGTTATTATTTGCGAATAATAACTAAAGTTCATTGTTGGCAATACATGAGTGTGAATATTTATGTGTAAATATTTACTGTTATTGATATGAGATTGAGCATGTCGGACAAAGAAGTAGCCAACTCACAAGGGTGTTTACCTTAGTTTTGTCAATGAGTTGGCAAAGACTAAGATGAGGCGAATTTTGAACATATGAGGATCCTCGAGAGCCTGTTCAAAATAAAAGTTCCGTCTTGCAGAAATTATAAGATGAGTCTTGTTAAGGTGCGAGATAAAGACATACATAAAGTTGTATGCTTTGGATTGAGGTCCAAAAATAAGGATTGTACAGAATCCCATGGTAACTTAAATGTAACTACCATATTATGTCTAAAAGCCAGAAGTAGTCCTTAAGTAAGCGGACTAAAGTTGGATGTCTCGGTGCATCGCAACCTTATACTTCTATATAGTGTTTTATATATACATTTTTCAAATGTAAGACATGCGCTCCTTTTAAGGGAAGGAATGGACACCATAACACATGTTTTATACCATGTGTGCTTATGTGACCAAGGGATGGAAAGTCATTATTATTGATCTCAACTTTTTCTATTGTGAGACCATTTTTTTTTCTCGACCCTTAGAACCCTTAACTTATCCCTGAAGTATGATTCAGTGTGGCTAGCTTAGTTAGTCTCCAAGACGCCATGGAATAATTTCGGCTTAGCGGACCTAGCTGAAAAGCGAGCTGAATCTTGATGGATGGCATCTAGTAAGAGGGGAAGATAGCCTTTTGATCACATTCAATTGTTTCGTGGTTCACCGGCATGCCTATTGTAGTTTCTATGAGTAGAGACATAATAGTGAACACGAAAATTGTCTTATGAGATCATGAGTTAAAATACTGAATGTGAGAAGGCGATATAGGGTTTGGCATATGTGTATAAGAGGATCTCGTCTTTTCGAGACGCTATATATCCCTAACAAGTGTATAGCGCTAGTGCTCTCGATGTATACTGGTCACACGGTCTATCTGCCTGTATAACTGGAGAACTCAACTGAAAATCATTCAGTCATGTGCGAGTGGGAGATGTTGGAGTCGGAATGTGCCCATGACTTCTCGAATGGATCCAAAAAATATATATCAGTTCTTGAATCCTACAAATATGGAAAGAGTTTCATATTTGGACTTAATTAAGGAATTATGTCCCTTAATATTCCCTTAATGTTGTAACTTCCCTCTTAATACAAAAGGGAAGTTACAACTTCCCCTTTTAAATGGGATTAAAAGGGGTAACTCCCCTTATGGGAGTTATGATTCCCATTTATGGTGCATTCATCTCCTTTGGGAGATGAATGCCTATAAATAGGAGTTCTTTCTTTGAGGAAGAAGAGAGAAAACCTTTCACATACCTCTATCGGTTTTACCTCTCGCCGTTTATACTCCAAGTGATTTTTAGACTGTGATCAAACTGCTGTCATCCCGCTTGTGGATATCAGCCAGACCAATGACGCCAAAGGGATCCTTATTGACGCTTCCGCTATTTGTCTGCTCTACAAGAGTTAGGTAACAAATAACCCGATTTTGTTACTTCCATATATGCATGTGGCATGTTATTATTCCTTCAAAAGTAATAAACAACTAATGGGATATATCATATAAATGTTGATGGGAAAATGTTTGTTTAGAATTTAATTTTGGACAAGAAAATCAAAGGCACTGGAATGATAGACAAGATGTGTAATTTGGACTATTCAGTCTAATAGAAGTGCATAATTCAATGGACTGTAATACATGCACACCTAATTACTACTCAAAGATATCGGATATATTATTTATTATCTAATTTTTTTTATATGTTTAAATTATTTCTATCAAAGTTTTGTTGATTAAACAAAGTGGCTATGATTTCTTTGCAAATGCTGGGGAGAAGGCTATATTTTAGAGTCATTATTAATAATTTCCATTAAAATAGTGGAGTCATTATTAGTTGAACCCAATATATATTAAAATTAGCAAATTAATATTGGTTGGTTCAAGTAGTTCGTTACTTGTTTCTTTTAAACAAGTTCTATTGTTCGAGTTACGGTAAAAGAATTTTTTCTTAATAATGGACCGACCCGGCTCGAGTTGATAATACCCGTAATTGTACCATTAAAAAAATTAGCTAATTTGAATATACTTAAAATTTTCAATTTCATTTAAGTGACTACGATTAATTCAAAAATTGAGAAAATTATATTATTGCACCTATGTAGTATGTACTGTTCTAGGCAGACTTCGAAAACGAAGAAGAAAATATTGAAAAATTCATAAAATAGTGGGCCAAGAGTCCAAATAATTGAGATATAACAGCTGTATTTTGCTCCATACTTTTTTTTTTCCTAATTAATTTTGACCGCAGATTAATCCATTTGTATCAATACTAGATTTCAACAAGCATCCAAACTTATAGTGCTTCCTGGAATAGAACCTACATTCACAATTACTCATAACAAGCATGTGGCCGAAACTGAGTGTCTGAACATTTATGTAATTTGCCCATCTTCCAATGTAATTTAAATGTAGAACTGGATTGCTTACCATCACTCTCATGATTCTTTGGGCTTGATAAGGTCTCTTCAGTTGCAGGTTTTGCCATTGTAATATCCCTATTTCCTTTCAACAGAGCGATGATGTGATCCGGTATTATGTAAAACCGTCTATTTTTTTATGGAAATTCCCTTGGTTTTTAGTACACGTGGTTGAGGAAAAAACTAGTGCTTAATAATAACAAGTTACCTAGCCAATACAAAATAGTGGTACAAAGGGTAATTGTGTATTATATTGAAGCAAATTATATAGAAAAACACATAACCTTAATGCTATTGCAATTCATACTTAGACGTGAGTTTATTAACTTTTTTTATGAGCTGCATAGAATTCCGTCCCCCATTGGTTTCCGCCTCTCATAAACATTATCAACTTAATACTGAGGCCGGTTTTGTAGCAAGTGCGTGGTCAAGTTGGCCGAGAGATAGCGGTGGCAAGGTGTTAGCTTGTGCCTCTAAGACACTAAAAAAAAAAAAAAAGGAATTAGCGACGGAAATTCCATCAATTCCGTCGCTAATTACTTTTAGCGACAAAATGACTAACCGTCACTAATCCGTCTGTCGCAATAAATTTTGCGATCAAAACATAAAACAGTCTCTAAAAATTGTGACGGCAAATTCCGTCGCTAAAAACAAAATATTCCGTCGCTAAATAACTCTTAAATTAGTCGCTGTAAATATTAAAAAATATTAGCGACAGCAAATTCCGTCGCAAAAATTATTAAATTTTTTATTATTATTTTCAATTTAATTTATTATTATTATTGGAAAGTTTTTTTTAATAATTAAAAAAAATAGAAAAATAGGATGTGTCAGAAAATATTTAAAATTTTGGGGTTGTTTTCAAAAACGCAACGACTCGTTGCGTTTTCAGAAGTAGGACCCACGGGACAGCAATTTGACTTTCACTGAAAACACAACAGACTGTTGCGTTTTCAGAAATGCGGGTCCCACTAATAAAATATAATAAATATATTCAATATAAATTTTATATATTAACTTGTGTTATGATAATATAAGTATACTCCCGTTCTTTTTCCTTTCTCTTAGGTCGCCGATTCAAATATTGAAATAATTATTTTTTGCTGTATTTTCAGAAATACGTATCTCACTATAACAATATAATCAATATAATTTTCAAATGATATAATATCTGGAGTAAAGATATAGTAGGGAAACCTAAACAGTAAAAGTAATACTCTATCATAACACATAAGAAAAAAAACTAACCAAACAAAATATTGGCAAAACACTCCTCAATGGTGTTATGCTTGCATCCAAAAATCAGTGTAGCTAGATCTCCGGGCTTCAGGTTCCTAGCAGTGTCAATGCTATTCAATGTCCACGGAGGCAAAGATTTCTCGAGTACAGTGATTGTTCGTCTCTTCTTTCCAGGACCCATTCTATTGATCTCAAGTTACAATGATTGTTAATAAAATTTAAACATATTCATCATTTATTAAAAATAATAATCAAGTAGGGAACAGAAATTCTGACCTTATGCTGTCTTTCACCGATTATATATTTTCAAGATTAAATGTTAATCTTATAGGAATTAGCAAAGGGAATGAATTTCAATATAATTTCACGTGTAAAGCAAAAATATTAAAAATAATTGATAGAGTTGGTATATGCCCATGACTCTATAATGGATTGAGTTCCAATCCAGATTGAAATGGGTAATTTAATCTGATTAAAATTATCAAACCTATCTCAGAAAGGATTCTGAGTTATACTAGGGATAAACTTCTAGCCTTTATGATCTCTATAAATAGATGATAGATTTCATTATTTGGTAACGAGAAAACTTATACGCCGCAAGGCTACTCGTTCCCACTCACAAGTTTTTTGTCTTATTCTTTCAGGAGCTCTTAGATTGTGATCTAGTTGCTCTTACCCCGCACGTGGGTAAAAGCCAGACTAGTGACCAATAAGAAAGAGATCCTTGTGACGTTTTCGTAACGAGTTTACGCGCTACAAGAGGTAGGTACCAATTGTATTGTTACCTCCATTTATTCTATATTTTTCCTTCATTGGTATCAGAGCCTTCATTTTTTGCGTCCTGGCATATGGCTTAAAACTGATCTAAAATTTTATAAGTAAAATTAATAGATCTAGGAAGCATAAAACGCAACAAAAATTTGTTTTTTATTTAAAAAATATGTATGTGTATATATTTCGGCTCAATTTTGTGTATGTGTACATTGAGACCCGAGGAAATAAAATTAGATGTTCAAAACGCTAAACTAGAAATTGGAAATTTTTTATTTTTGACCTTACCATTAGATTCACAAATCCCAAAAACCCCCCGCCGGTCAAAATTTAAAAGTCAGATTCAGCCGGGAAGACGGTGTGTGGCTTACACGTGCCGCTAGACTTTGGGCACATACGCGTAGGCGATGGCCCACACGCGCGCAAACACGTGTCAATAGCTTGATGTGTTATTGACACGTGGCCCAATAACTAATTGCCACGTGATGACAGTAGTCAAGACACGTGGCAATGACGTGTCCCCTGTGTGCCACGCGGATGCTAAGTGGACCAATGAGGGGGTGACACGTGGAAGGCCAAGGTCTTCCACGTGTCATGATGACGTGTTAAAAAGTGACACGTGCAACAATAAGAGTTCCCCATGTGGATGACATGTGTCATGCTGCGTGGCAATGATGTGTCCCAATACGCCAGGTGGACCAGTAGCGTTGTGACACATGTCACGTTAAGGTAGTGACACGTGTCTAGTTAAGTGGGAAGATGCACGTATGGAGCGTGAAGGCACGTGAGTGCGTTTTCCTCCCCTCGTCGGCACCTGTGGGTGCGTGCGGCATTATCCGACCTCCAAATCGGCTCTATTTTTTCTCAAATGTATTTTTAGAAATATTTTCGATTTTTTTGTCAATTTTTACATTTTTTTATGACCAACATATATTTTTTATTTTTTTAAAAAATAAATATTAAAATAATTATAGAAAATGTGTTTTCTGTTTTGAAATATTTTGAAAATTTTTTTTGTGAATTTCAATTTTTCTATCCTTATTTATTGATTAGAATATGTTTTCATCATATGTGTTTATACATGAGTGTCATAACCATTTAATTTATGTACTGTGCTTCAGAAATGTTAATAAGGACACCTATGATTCCTAGGACCCCGCACCTATGATTCCTAGGACCCCGCATGGGATTGCTTTAAGAAATACAATAGTGCATTTAGTAAGCAACATGTGGATGCGGAGGAATATTCAAGCTGATGATATTGATGCTATAGTGTGTCATATATTGATTATGCAGGAAGAAGTGTAGGAGTGCATTTGGATAGGAGGTTTAAGCCTAGGAAGGGATAATAGAGACCTAATCAAAGCGTTGGTTAACTCTTTTGAATATCATCTAAAACTTAGGGAGCTATTGGAACCTACTTGGTATATAGGAGATAGAGTTTATAGAAAATCTATCATCCATTTTTTGGCTAGAGTTGCCAAAAGAGGAGTGTTGAGGAGCAACATTCCATCTGTGATGAAATTGAGAAGTGGACGAAGTGTGTATCGTCCATGGCTTTATCAGCTAACTTATAAGTTGCCTGATGAATTAATAAAGATGGTCAGAGGATCAGTACCAGTGTCTATGAAGATTTTGAGAAGATCTAGTGATGCGAAAGAGCTGGGCTGATTTATTTGACAAGGTCTGAGCTATTTATTTGACAGTGTTCTCTGTTTTTTTTTTATTTTGCTGTTAGTTGGGTTTAAGGGTATTTTGGGTTTTCGTTATTTTTTTCATGACTTTGATCACAAATAAACAATTATATTCTTTGGGAATTCTTTCGCTACATCAGGTGGTATTAGAGCCTAATGGCGACTGGGAATGACGGCAGTGCTAACCGCAATGTAGTCCCTGAGACTGCAGACCGCAAAGATGATTTGCTGCAACGTTTGGAGCAGCATATGGGGCAACAAATTGATCTCAGATTCCAGTGTTTTGAGAGGCATTTTGAGGAAATCGTAGAACGTTTAGATGTTCTGGGTATGGATTTACCGCGAAATCAAAATGGCAATAGAAGGCCAAGAGTGGACATGGCTCGTGGTGTCCTTGTTAATAGACCAGTTCCGATGCGTAGGCAGGTTCCATATTAAGAGGACTCGGATGAAGAAAACGAGATGGAGCCAGTCCGATATGGTCGCTACCCACCTTGTGGTGGCTAGAGAAGGCGAGATGCCTATGAGGAGAGAGACCAGGGTGATTTTCATTTAAGAGTGGACATTCCCCATTTTGATGGGAGTTTGAACATAGAAGAGTTTCTTGATTGGATCGCTGAGGTTGATAGATTCTTTGATTATATGGATGTCCCTGAAGAAAAACGGGTTAGAATGGTTGCTTGTAGATTGAAGAAAGGAGCTTCCGCTTGGTGGGAGAGAGTGCAGAGTAGGAGAGAAAGAGAAGGCAAGGGCCCTATTAAAATGTGGTACAGGATAAAGTATTTGATGAAGAGTGAATTTTTGCCACCTGATTATGAGCATATTATGTTCCAGCAGTATCAGCGGTGCCAACAAGGAAACAAAGCAGTACATGAGTACATGGCTGAATTCATGAGGTTGTCCGAGAGGAATGATCTCCTAGAGTTTGAAGGGCAGCAGGTTGTCAGATTCCTCGAAGGGTTAAGACCAGCTTTAAGGGATAGAATTGGAGTGCAGGTGGTGCGTACCTTATCTGAGGCCAAGAATATGGCGATGAAAGCTGAATTGATGCAGCAAGAGAGGAGCAAAAGGACCTTTGATAACTATAGGGTAGTAGGACCCAGTGATAGGTCCAAATTGTTGCAAGAAGTTGCCCCGCAAAATGGGAATACCCGTTTTAACAATGAACGGAGATTTGGTGACCGGGCAGGAGACAAACGTGTGATGAATGAAGGTAAAGACAAAGAAGTACAAAAATCTGACAATCCATATGCTAGACCCATCGTAGGTAAGTGTTAAGGAAAATCTGACAATCCATATGCTAGACCCATCGTAGGTAAGTGTTAAGGATGCCGTCAACCAGGGCATCGATCCAATGATTGCCCTCAGCGAGGAGCTTTGAATTTGGTGGAGCGGGAAGAGGACGATATAACGGTGTTTGTTGTGAGGCGGATGGAGAAGAAGAAGATGACTGTGAAGAATTTACTGAAGAAGGCCAGAATTTTATGATTAGGCGCATGATGTTAACGCCCAAGCATGCAGGTCAGTCCCAACGCCACCAATTATTTAGAACCAGATGCACAATTAACAATAAAATTTTTGGTGTTATTATTGATTGTGGTAGTTGTGAGAATATCATTGGGAGAGACACTGTTAAGAAGTTAGATTTACCAGTAGAAAAACATCCTAATCCCTATACTTTGCGATGGATTAAGACGGGAGCTGAGAAGGTTGAAGTGACGAAGCGTTGTAGAGTTCCTTTTTCTATTAGTAAATACCAGGATATTGTGTACTGCGATGTGGTGGACATGGATGTGTGTCAGTTATTGTTTGGTAGACCATGGCAGTTTGATGTTGATGCTCAGCATTCAAGGAGGAGCAATGTGTACAGGTTAAAGAAAGGGGGAATTAAAGACACTCTGCTGCTAGCACCCGGCAAAGCCGAGATGCAGGAGAAGGGAAACTCTTTCTTGACAATTACCAAACAATTTGAGAATGAAATGAAGGAAACTAAATAGGTCCACGTGTTAGTTGTTAGACAACTCATGCATGTTGAGTTAGAATATCACGTACAGGAGCTCCCTAAGGCCATTCACCCATTGCTTCAGGAGTTTAAAGAATTAATGCCGGATGAAATACCAGCTGGGCTGCCCCCTATGCATCACATCCAGCATCATATTGACTTTATTCCCGGAGCTAGCTTACCGAATTTATTGCATTACCGAATGAACCCGAAGCAAAGTGAGATTTTAAAGGAAAAGGTTGAAGAGTTAATTAAAAAGGGACATATACATGAGAGTATGAGCCCTTGTGGAGTCCCTGCATTGCATACCCCCAAGAAAGATGGTAGTTGGCGAATGTGTGTAGACAATCGAGCCATCAATAGGTTACAGTTGGGTATAAATTTCCCATTCCAAGATTAGACGACATGCTGGAGTATTTAAGTGGTGCTAAATGGTTCTCTAAACTCGACTTGAAGAATGGATACCACCAGATTCACATTCGAGCTGGGGATGAATGGAAGACAGCTTTCAAAACTAAAGAAGGGTTATTTGAGTGGCTGGTAATGCCTTTTGGGCTCTCCAACGCACCAAGCACTTTTATGCATTTGATGAACCAGGTACTAAAGCCTTTTATTGGCAAATTATTAGTGGCATACTTTGATGATATTTTGATTTTTAGCCGTTCGGAAGAGGACATGTTTCACACTTGCAGGAGGTTCTAACAGTATTGCAGGCTAATAAACTTTATATCAACCTCAAGAAGTGTAGCTTCATGACCACGAAATTGTTGTTCTTAGGTTATGTCATCTCGGCCGATGGTATTTTGGTGGATGAGACGAAGATAAAAGCAATTTGGGACTGGCCTACCCAACCAATGTTTCAGAACTTCGCAGTTTTCATGGGTTGGCCACCTTTTATAGACGATTTATTAAAAATTTCAGCACTATTGCCGCTCCTATGACTGAATGTTTGAAGAAAGGTAAGTTTGCATGGACTGAAGAAGCTGCCAACAGTTTTGCGATCTTGAAGGAAAGGTTATGCACTGCCCCAGTACTAGCACTTCTCAATTTTGATAAATTATTTGAGGTTGATTGTGATGCAAGTGGCGTGGGTGTTGGAGCTGTGTTGTCTCAAGAGAAGCGACCTGTAGCTTTCTTCAGTGAAAAATTAAGTGACCCTAGAAGGAAGTGGAGCACTTACGATAAAGAATTTTATTCAGTTGTTCGGGGACTCAAGACTTGGGAGCACTATTTGATTGGGAAAGAATTTGTGTTATACTCGGATCATAAGGCGCTGAAGTATTTGAATAGTTAGAGGCGGATTAGTAGTGATATACATGCCCGATGGAGTCAATTTTTAGGCAAGTTTCCTTTCATTTTGAGGCATAAATCTGGGGTGCAAAATCGAGTCGCAGATGCTCTAAGTAGGCGGGGTGGTTCCCTACCACTGACCTTGAGCAACGAGATTGTTGGGTTTGATCAACTCAAAGATACCTATGCTCAAGATGCTGATTTTGGTGAAATTTGGATAAAGGTCTCTGTAGACACCGGGTCCCGAGCAGCCTAGATCAGGACTACCCAATGATGAAATTAATTGGGCCGATTTATAGGCAAAAGGAATGAAAGTTAGAAATGATAATTTCCTTGTCGTTTTGATTTGTTACGAATAAATAAAAACGTATTTTAAAAATATTTTTATTAAATGTTTTAAAAATTATTTTGAGACAAAAAGGGTATGTTTTGAAATTATTGTGTTTTAGAAAAATTTTAAAAGAAAATATTTTGGCGAATGTCGGGGTGCGGCCGAGGGGTTGGGCGCGCGCGGCATTGCCCCAACGCGCGAGGCGCGCTTGCCCGCCGCGCGCTGCTGCACAAGCTACGAGCTGAACGTCGCCTGCACGCGCGGGCGACGCCCGTCGGGCGCGCCGACAGGCGTCGCTCACCCCCTGACGCAACCTCTTCGCTAGTTTTTGATTTTTTTTCAGTTTTTGGCCTTTTTTCTTCACTTTTAATGCTTTTTTATTCATTTTTTTATAGAATTTAATGCTAAAACCTTTTATTTCCCAAACCCTTCAAATTCGTGAGTTTTTTTTATGATTATTGGAATTAAATTGATTTAATTCAATTTAATAAAAATCTGATTTTCTTTGGGTTTTTTTATGTATAAAATGATTTTTAGAGAGGGAATTTGGGGGGATTTTCTTTAGAAAATTATTTTCTTCTTCTTTCTTCTCTAAAAAACAAATTCTCTTAAGTTTCTAAAGGATTTTTCCAAAATAATTCTTAAGGTAAAAAGATCAATTTTTTGTTCTTGGAAATTTTCTTCTTTTCATTTAACAATTTTTACTTGGAGATAAATAAATCAATTATCTGCTCTTGAGTAAAAATTCATTTTTAATACTTTATTTTCTAATTTTATTCTTATAAATCAAGATAAGGAATTGGATTATCTACCTTCATTTCTTCAACATAAATTTTGAGGGTAAACATTTTTTGCTCAATTCTTCAATTTCATTTTTAATTTCATTTTTTGCTTCCAATTAATTAATTAACATGTGAATTCTTTTAGATCTATTTTTTTTTTCTTGTTCATATTGCTCTTATTTAATTGTTTATATTGTTCATATTTAATTGCTCATATGTTATTATTATTATTATTATTATTATTATTATTATTATTATTATTATTATTATTATTATTATTTTTGTACTTTTACTCTTTATTTGATTATTCATCTTTTGTTTCTATTTTTATGATTATCATTATCATCATTGTTGTTCATATCTTATTATTGTTATTTTTATTGGTATTATTATTTATTATGTTTTAATATGCTATATTTATTTCATTTCATTTTATTCTTGCATATTTAATTTGATTGTTATTTTCTTTGATGTTATTATGTTATTATTATTATCATTAGTATTGTTATTATTATTGTGATTAGTGTTATTATTAGTTATTATTTATCATTATTACTATCATTATCATTATTTTTATTATTATAGTTTGTTATTGTTATCATGATCATTATTATTTTTTATTATTATTTATGTTTTCATGCATGTTAAATTTTATTATTGTTGTTATTTTTATTATTTATGCATGTTGAATTGTTAATATGAAAAGTTGCATATTTTATTATGACATTTAATTGATTTGCCATACATGATGCATGTTTTTTATTTTAATTATCTTTATTACATGTTTAAATTAATTTTTTATTATTAACTTCACTTTTATTTGTGTTTCTTTTATTTTGAATACTTATTTTTATGTGTGAGTTATTTTCATACCAAGTGGGAGCCTATGGAGATTTGAAGATACCATTTGGGAGTTAATTTGTTATTTGTTTTTTTTTTATTATTATGTTGGGTTTATTGTATTTTTATTATGTAATTTTTAATAAATTTATTTTCTCATGCACGTTAATAAAAAAATCACAAAAATATTTCTATTAACTAAACTTGAGTTTTTTTAATAAAAATGGGACCAATGTACTAGTTTGTTTCATCCAAAATAAATTGTCACGTTAAAATTATTTTTTTTAATTATGCATGAGAGGACCAATGTCCTCATCTTTAATAAATAGCCCGATTTATGTATAAATTGTATTTTATTTACCAATGGGGGTTGTATTCCGCCCCTAGTTTTGTTGTAATTTATTTTCATGCGCTTTTATTTACTTTATCTACCGCTTTCTTAATGTGATTGACATGCGTTTTAATTAAATTGCATTAAAATTGAATGAGAAATGGGATGAAACGCTAAATTCAAAACTCAATTATAAACTTAATCAAGGTGTGAATAAATGGGAAGTCCCGAACCATCTCTGGTCTTTGGGCTCAACGAGGTGAGAGGACCATTTCAATGTTCCATTGGAATGGGACTTCCAAGACACCTCTTGTGTCTCGTAAAAAGGCTTTAACTTGCATAGTCCTAGGCTCCACGAGGCGAGAGGGCCATCCTAATGTTCTATTAGGATGGGGCATCCAAGACCCCTCTGGCTTGTCCAAAATGGATATAGCAGAGGCTCACTGAGGCTAAACTACCTTTCCCAATATTTTATTGGGTGGCGACTCCAAGAAACCTCCTTGTTGCCCAAAATGGATGCACTTGTAATTTCTTACAAGTTTTATGAACCTCTCTCGATCGTCCTAAAGGCGGGCGTTCGGGGCCCCCCGGGGTTCGGCTCGCATCACAATGGCGACTCCACTGGGTATTTTCATAAAAGACTTCCCTTCGAAAGTATCTTGGTTAAAATTTATAATTGAGTTTTAATTTAAAAATTTCATCACTTTTCGAAATTGCGTTGGATATCATTAGAGCCTTAGATCTATGCTAGTTTGGTCCCTTTCTTAACCCCGGTGCGTTCCCGAAGCACGACCCTATGTTCACTCAATATGGGGAAGTGTTAAGGATAATCACCAGCCCAAGCCTCATACCTTATGGTATATCAAATGGAGACCCAATCGATCGTTATGCTCGTGATGAGTTAGACTCGTTGGCAGGGACTATGCTTGGGTAGCCCTAAAGTTTCATCACCTTTAACCAAAGCTCATATATTGGCAATAGATGCTTCCAATAGGTGAAATGTACCATAATACCATGCTTGCTATGTGGGCCGTTATATATTGAACAAAATCAGTTAAATTAAATGGTCTTTCATCAAAGGCTTTCATGCCTCGGTGGGCCCATCTTAGTTTAGTCGAATTGTTTAAATACATAATGGCCAAACACCCATACGTATGTACATTAGATAAGAGATGTTATGCTGCCGATTTTCCACCGTGCACTACACGCGTCTAATGGGTTCCTTGGTAACCCTTGGACAAGGCCTACCTAGGAAAGAGACTATACTACCTTGTGTGTGGGAGAGATAAGGTTGGAAGGATCTATCTGCTTGCATGTGTTTGTCTATATTGCATTAGCACGACCATGCATTGCATTTTAATCAAACATCATCCTAGCAAGGTGTATTTTGCAGCCATTATAGATTCATCCAGGTGGTTAAGGGGTCCCGACAGTCAGCTGAGAAGGATTCCACTCTTGGGATTACCAAAGCTAGTGTCATATCAGAGCTCAGATTCTCTTTCAGAGGGTAGTGAGACTTTCTCTTCAGAATCATCACTAGAGATAAGTATGTCTAATCCATCAAGTGGGTCTGATACAACCAGGGCAATGATTACTGAAGAAGTGGGGAGAAGAATGGAAGAGTTTGAGGCTAGAATGATGTCCATGATGGGCAACCTTCCCACTACCTTAGCTCCACTAGCTGGGCAACAAGCTGCTGCTGCTCCTATTAGGGGGCCAGATGAATAAGGGGTTATTAGGGAGGATCCCTCTGCTATAGTTGACCCACCTGCAGTTGAGCCAAGAGCGCCAATGCCTGTTGAGCGTAGAGAAGGCCCTAGGTCTGAGGTTGACCTCTGGAAGGATGAGCAAGAGGAACAAATGGTGGCAAAGGGAAAGTCGCCTAAGCTGGAAGAGGCAATGTGGAGAAAGATGGAGGAGAAGTTTGAGGCTATGACAAGGATGATGACGGTAGGAAGGGGAATGAACCCAGAGGATCATGAGCTGGATGGGGATGACCTGATCCCCCAGAACTTCAAGATGTCTGATATTCCAAAATTTGATGGCACCTCTGACCCTGCTGCACACATCAAGCAGTACTCACTAGTCATGAAGGGGATAACTTTAACAAGGAAGCAAAAGATAGAGTACTTTTGCTTGAGTCTTACAGGGGCTGCCATTGACTAGTACCATGGGCTGGACAGGAGGTCCAAAGAAGATTGGGACTTCTTGACTGAAGAGTTCCTAAAGCAATACGATTGCAGTACCCGGATGGAGGTCACACTGAAGGATCTAGAGCTGCTGCAGTAGAAGGTTGGGGAGTCTTTTCATGAATACCTCACGCGGTAGAGGAACCGGGTTATAGAGATAAAGCGTAAACCCGATACACCTGATCAGATCCGATTATTCATTCGAAATGTTAGCCTATATCTGAGAGATGGACTAAAAATGAAGGGGCTGAAAGATTAGGAGTCCTTGAAGGACATTGCTATAGAGGCAGAAGGAGAATATATGGCCAAGAGGGCAAGCAGTGAGGCTTATGCCAAGAAGAGCTACAGCAATCAAGGGGCTACCAAGACAACTGGTTCTAGCAGTGGTAACAGAAGTGGGAAAACAGCGGAGGTGTCTGTGACAGGTGTGAATCAGAGGTATTTCTCGAATTTGGGTAGGCCTTTGTCATGGGTATTGAAGAGGTTAATAAAGGAGGGGAAGCTACAACCCTTGTCACCCAGGTCAGCTAGAACCCAAGGGCAGTTAGGGCATAAAGAGAATGAATATTGTGCCTTTCACCAATACACTGGGCATCTGACAGACAATTGCTTCAGGCTGAGGCACCAGATTCAGGATTTGATCGATAGTAAGCAGATCGCCAATCCTGAAAAGAGGGAGAGCAAGAAGAAGTCCAATTTCAATGTTGTGCCACCGCCTGTCTTTATGATTGGATCGAGCCTATCGGATTGGTATGTATTACAGGATTTATATGGAAATGATTACGTCGCTATCACTCACCAAGTGGCAAGTGAAGAAGGGATTCCCGTAGCGGCGATAAACTGTTGGTCCACTAGTGAGAGTGGAGACGAAGATGAAGAGGAGAAAGATGGAGAGTTCACGGATCCATGGGATTCGGAGGAGGAGGAGAGAGTTAGGGCTGTAACAAGAAGTGGGAGAGTGGTCCCCGAAGTTAAGAAGCAGCGGGACTCAGTGCAAGCACCTGTGGAGAAGGAGCCGGAAGAAAATCCCATAGTAAGGCAGCTGAAAAAGACCACGGCTCAGATATCTATTTGGGTCCTTCTAAGGCAGTCCCCTTCTCATAGACAGAAGTTAGTTGAGGCATTGAGTGAGTCCACTGTAGCCACCATAATTTCTCCATTCGAGCTGCTAGATCTTATCAAGGGGGGATCAGGGGAGAGACTGGTGTTTTTTGATGCAGATTTGCTAGCTGAAGGCCGCAATCACAATCGGCCGCTGTACATTAAGGCTCAAATTAATGACAAGCACACCGCTTGTGTTATGGTTGATGATGGCTCATCCATAAATGTTTGCCCTCTAGTGGCACTTCAGGCTTTTCGGCTAAATGAAAGCATGCTGAGCAAGTCTGATTTAACCATCATAGCTGTAGACACCAGGTCCTGAGGCGGTCCAAGATCAGAATTACCCGATGAAGAAAATGATACTTGCCAGTAAAGGTGTCTAAAATGATGCTTCCTTTTTCGAAAATCCCCTCTGTTCCCTCATCGATTTAAATGAGAAAATTTGCATTTTTACTCTCGCTTTTATTTATTTTATTTTTATTTTCATTCCTATTTACTTATTTTTATTTTTATTTTTATTTGGTTTTTATTTTTTCTTCTTTTATTTTCTTTTACTTTTTTATTATTATTTTTGCGCGTAACAGGGCCTGCGCGCGCGGTCCGACGCAAGCTGGGCCTGCGCGCGCGGCCCAGCGCGCAGCTGGGCCTGAGCGCACAGGAGGGACACGGTGCGCGCGTCCCTCCGCTCACAGGAGGACGTCTCGCGTGTCCCTGCGCGCTCGCAGGAGGGACCCCGTGCACGTCCTTGCACCCACGCAGGAGGGACACCGTGCGCGTCCCTCCACGCGCAGCAAGGACGCCACGTGCGTCCTTACGCACGCGCAGCAGGGACGTCGTGCGCGTCCCTATGCGCGCAGGGCAACGGGCCCCCCCCACGTGCGCATCTTCCCCTCTCCGCGCAGCCATTTTTGGCCTTCACCCCGTCGTTTTCACTGCATTTTTTGCATTTCCTGACTGTTTTTCAGTCCGATTTTTTCGCTTCTTTCACATTTTAATGCTATTTTTGATTAACTAATTTTGAAAGCCAATTTGTCTTTCTCCATTTTGGGACAATCCAACAAATCAATTGAGGACTTGATCTTCATTTTCAAGGATCGAGAATTTTATTCAAGAAGGGACTCTCTGCTTTTCTCTCGAGGTGGAGAACAGTGCAGCTCTGGAAAAAAGATTTTTGATTTCTTTTTAAGTTGTGATTTTTATTTTCCATCTTAATTTTTTCTTCAAGAGATTTTCAGTTGGGTGAATCCATTTAAAACAAAGAAAAGTCTATTTTCTTTGTTTCGCAATATCCCCGCAAATATTATCTCTAGTTTTTTAGTCAAACTTTCTTTTTCCTTCTTCAATATTTTGCTGTATTTTCTCACCGAAGCTCCGGCAATGGGATCATTCAAAACACCTTACTTTCCAAATCTACACCTCTGAGGGTAAACACTTGGACCGTTTTCATTTACTTATTTTCACCTGTATAACATTTATTGTCGTTAATACTTTTGCCTTTTGCCATTAGTATCACGCTCTTTGTCTAAAATTCTCCTTTGTTGGCTACTGTTGATATATTTACGTAGCTATTCACTTGATTTTCCTTGTGTTCTTTTAGTCTAGTTTGCATGTTTTTCTGTATTTTGATTTTTGCCTCCAGTTTTTTCTTCTTCCCAGCTATTATTACCATTATTCATATTACTATTATTGTTATATATATGTTTGTTGGCTTGGTCAATATTATTAATATTATTATTACCATTATTATTAGTAGTAGTTAATTTGGTCACTGCCACTATTGACATTTTTATTATTTCTATCATGGCTATTATTATTTCATGCTGTTAATATTATTTTCTATGGTTATTATTATTCCATGTGCATATTCTGTCATTATTCATGCAAATTGCTATTCACTAAATTAATATGTCTTGTAATCATTTTATCCTTACTTGATTAATTTTGTTAGAACTACCACTAATATTCCTAATATTATTCTATCTGAGATTTAACTTAATTCGGGGTTACTGAGTACCCCGGTGACTCCCCAAATGGGTCACGATATGCGGCCCAACACTTCGGTTTGGTGAGACCTTTCCAACCCCTTTTTTATGTGTTTCGTGTTTATTTGTAAAAAATTATTTTATTCATGCACGAGTGCGATAAAAGTCACAAAAATATTTTTACAATTAAATTGGAATTTTTACTAATAAAATTGGGACCAATGTCCCTCGTTTTAGCCAAACAATAAAAAATATCACAATAAAACGAAGAGTTGATTTTTCCTCAAAAATGCGATCATTCATTCCGGTTTTCAATCGCCAATCTGAGTAACTCTTCGAACCCTCTTTAAATAAACTCGAAGGAACCAACGTTCCTAAATCTTCAAATAAGCGCGAAGTGACCAATGTTCCTAAAATTAAATGAATGCCCCGATTTATGTATGTCTTTCCTTTTGATTTTGTTTGATTGTTTTAAAAGTTCATTTCATTTTTGGGCCCTTGTAATTAATTTTGGGGCAATTCTATTTAATTTTGCGATTGTATTCTGTCCTAGTCTATGTCTTTAACTCTCTTTCAATGGGGTTGTATTCCGCCCCAATTTCTCTTATAATTGTGTGCTTGCGTGTTTATCGCTTTCATTAGTTACTTCATTTACCGCTTTCTTTACCGTTTTTCTTTATTTTCTTTACGTGCTTTTAATGCGTCTTTAATTTAAATGCACTGATCATGTGAGATGAGAGATAGAATTTTAGAAAGTTAAAAACTCATTTATAATTAACCAAAGCATGAATAAGAGGGGAGTTCCGAACACTAATCTCTGGTCTTGACCGATAAGAGGTTAGAGACCTTTCCCAATTCCTTGTGAATTGGGTGGCGACTCCATGATACCTCAAAAGGTGCCCAAAGGTGCTATGGGGCTAAATGTCCCTTTCCAATATTCTATTGGGAAGGAAGCATCCAAAATGTCTCATGGCTCCCATGATCAAAAAGACGCGAACCAGTCCCTCGAATCCTAAAAGTGGATTCAGCGAGGGCCCTTGCTGGGTTCCGGCGCGCGTCACAGTGGCGACTCCACTAGGGACTTGTTTGAGACTTCGCTCTGAAAGTGTTTTGGTTAAAATGTATAATTGAGTTTTTAAAACTTAAAATTCTATCTCTTTTCAAAAATTGCATTGCATCATTTTAGGGCCTTAGAACTATGTTAGTTGGTCCCCTATCTACCCCGGTGCATTCCCGAATCACGACCCTACTTTCACTCATTGTAGGGAAGTGTTAGGGATAATCACCAGCCCAAGTCTCGTACTATTAAATGTATATCAAATGGAGACCGAATCGGTCGCTATGCTCGTGATGAGCTAGACCCATTGGCAGGGACCATACTTGGGTAGCCCAAAAGATCACCATCGACCAAAGCCCATATAATGACAAATAGAAACTTCCACTAGGTAGTATGCTCCTTAATACGATGCTTGTGATGTGGGCTGTCACGTATTAAACAAAATTAAGCAAATTAAGTGGTCCTTTATCAAAGGCTTTCATGCCCCGGTAAGCCCACCTCAACTTGATGGAATTGTCCAAATACGTAATGGCCAAAACCCATATGCATGCGCATTACATTAAAACTGTTATGATGCCAGTTTTCCACCATAGACCATACATGTCCGATGGGTTTCCTGTTAACCCTCGGATGAAGCCCACCAAGGAAAGAAACTGCACGACCTCATGTGTGGGAGTGATAAGGTTGGAAGGATCTATCTGCTTGCATGTAGTTATGGATACTGCACAGTACGGTCGCGCATCGCATGCCATTCATGCATGTCAATAAAATAAATACATGTATATATGAATAATAATATATTTTATCTCATACTGTGTGTGTATGTATCTTTCTGTCTGCATGCTATTTTTCACATGTTCATCCTGCGTATAATCCCATGCTGTGTGTGTATATATCTTTTCGTTTGCATATTATTTTTTTTTCACGTGTACATATCATCCTGCGTGTAATTTCTGCCATGCATCACATCGTATTGTGGTAATCCATTAATCTCGCACCCATCAAAGAACATTTGCATAGCACGATCATGCATTGTATATGTCATCCATGCATCATTCTAACAATCTTGATCTTTCAGCCACCATAGATTCATCTAAGTGGACTAGAGGTTCTGACAATCGACTAGTGAGAACAGACTTGTCCTTTGGATTGCTAGAATTAGTGCTTGTTTGGGATTTTGAGTCACTCTCAATGACTAGTGAATCATTTTTTTATGGCAGAACTACCTCGAGAGACCGGAGCTTTAACTACTCAAGACCTTGCCAGGAGACTAGAGGAATTTGAATGACGGATGTTGGACATGATGGGAGCAATGGCCAAAAGGATTGCTCAGCCTCCTGCTCCACAAGCACCTGTGGCTCCACAAATGCCAGTAGCCCCTCCTCGGGGGCAAGCCAAACCGCCTATTGGTGGAGCGGCTCCCCTCGTTGGAGTTGCTACCCATCAACCTATAGAGGAGCCTAAACCTACTGCTATATCACTTGAGCAAAAAGGCAAAGGGCATGTTTCAGAGAATGGGCTTCTGACAGTGACACGAATCCTGAGGAGAGAGAGAAGAAGAAGAAGAAGGCAAGCTACAATGCAGTTCCTCCACTGGAGATATGATCGGGACTAACCCACCTGAGTGACATATTTTGCCAGAGCTACAAGAAGGCTATGTTTTTTAGATGCTTTATTATTTTTTATGACAATTTGGTTATTTCAATATGATGGACATTTCTGTTTATTTGTATGATATTTTTATTAATTTTATTTCTCATGATCATGAGGCATTCATTCATTTTGACATTAATCCAATTAATATGACTCCATCTAATCTCAAAACTTTGGGGAATCCAAACAAAAACTTGATAGCATCTGATATAACTCTTGAAGAGAGGATAATTTTGAGATATATATATATAAGAAAAAGAGCCTTTACCTGGACCAGGTATGATATGCTAGAAATTGACAAAGATATTTTGAAAGCCATTCCTTTGCACCCCCAACATCTGGGATGCATATGGTGCTGCCAAATAAAATTAACTTCAAGAGCTACACTAGGAGTTAGATGAATAAAACTCAAGACTTTCACGAGGAAAATATAACTCATGAGAACCGAACAGCATGATCCCTTCCTCCCAACCATTTGGAATGTGTACCCCAAAACCAATCAAGACTGACCCTTAACCATCCGAGACCCTTAAGCAGGAACAGGGCCAAAAATTTTTTACTGAAACACGATGCCCGACTAGATTGAACAACAACGGTCCCAATGGTTGAGAAGAAAAGTGTACGTATGTGTAAACTTCAGGATTTGAGCGAAGCTTGTAAAAAAAATTCGGAGCAAAAAAAAATTGGGAGCAAAAAATAAAATAAAATAAAATTTAGGGGCAAGGAAATGCTATTTGGGGGCAAGCTTTATTCAAATCCTGCGGATCTACACATACCCGCATCTCGCCATTCTTCTTTTACCATTGGAAAAGACCTGAAGACTAATCCATAAGCCATCCACCTAGCCCATCAGTATAAAGGGTGTGTTGTACGAGAGGTGAGCTGATGACATGCAGCTGAGATGCCAAACAAGAGGAAGGCTAAGAAAATTATGGAGTAGACCCATTCTGGGGTCTGCAATTGGAACCTTACAAGAGTCACGTCTTACTCCTTGATGCATGAGGCAAAAACACTACTGCCCGTTGAAGTACGCCAAATCCTTAAGGGGCAGTCATGGAAGCAACAGCTACAGCAGCTAAGCACGTCAAGCGAAAATGGGTTTTGGGATTATTTTTGCCCCAGATCATCCACGCCTAACCTGCTCCTAATTGCCAAGCCTAACCTGTCCCCAGATCATCCTAGCCTAACCTGTCCCTAATCTCAACTATAAAAAAAAAAACCATTTCGGAATTTAAAACACCAAAGCCAATAAAAGTAAAATGTGAGATTTCACATCCAAGCCCTAAATAAGGAACCCATCATCTCAACCAGTCTATACAAAGGACAAGAACAAGACTTTGATACAAAAAGAGCCACTCTTCGAAGGAGCAGCTTTTTCGGCCAACGAAAACGGAAGCAAATTCAATCTGCACTGACGAACTGAAGGAGGGTCCATGGTAGAGTCTAAAAAAAAAGAAAAAAGAATAAAAAATAAAAAAGAGAGAAAATATTCAATCAAGAAAACCCGCGAGGGCTGATTGATAACAGGAGTTTGATGCTCTCAAGATCTATCCCGAGATTAGATGAGGTCTCATATTTTTTCGAGTTAATGTCGAACAGTGATCATGTGTTATGAAATCAAGCTAAAATATATACATTTATGCGATGACATATTAATGCGACCAGAGCAGTTCATCTTGCGCACTCAAAGTTGTCTAGGTCCAGCATAAAACCAGCACATTGTCACCAACTACCCTCTGCCAATCTCGCCACTCGGGCACTTCAATCAACTCATCTTTCTACCCACTGTAAAGCCAATCCTACACCATCTTCATTATAAGAACCAAGCTCGAGCAACTATGGTCTAAGACGCAAATACACACTGATTATACCTAAAAGATCTTTTATAACAACTACCCTCTGCCACTCTCGCCACTTAGGCACTTCAGTCAACTCGTCTTGCTACCCACTGTGAAGCTAATCCTACAGTACCTTCTCGATAAAGAACTGAGCTCATACAACCATAATCTGAGACATAAGCACATGCCAATCATACCCGAAGGATCTTTCGCAACAACTCCAACCTCTCCCACAAAAAAAAAGGCCGTTAGAGATGAAAACCGTGACTAGCGCTCTAAGCAAAAGTTAGGCCAAAGGGCAGGGTGAAAACTTGGGAACAGGCAGTCTGTCCTACAAAAAAATGAAATAAATAAAAGCCGCTGGATTGGGTTGGGTCCATTCCAGGCAAAAAATAAGGCACAGGGTTATGTGAAAATCCGACAAGGACGCATTTTTCGCTAAGAAAAGCTAGTGTGAAAATCCATGAGGGACGTACTACCTTCCAAAAAATGACTACAAATATCAGAAGAGAACCTAATAATCCCCCAGAGGCATGAAACTCAAAAGCAATTCCAGGGGGCACCAATCCTGCTGCAAATTACTACCAAACCGGCTGTCATCTCCAAATCCACTCAGGTGAATTCTTATCAGAGGAGAACCTCATAATCCCCTAAAGGCATAAAACTCAAAAGCAATTCCAGGGGGCACCGATCCTATTGCAAATTACGACCAAACCGGCTGTCATCTCCAAATCCACTCAGGTGAATTCTTATCGGAGGAGAACCTCATAATCCCCTAAAGGCATAAAATTCAAAAGCAATTCCAGGGGGCACCGATCCTACTGCAAATTACGACCAAACTAGCTGTTGCCTCCAAAATCCACTTAGACGAATTCTTGTCCTGCATACATATGCATCTCACGTGCATGCTCACCACTTTTCCTGCATGTTTGCTTTCTAAGTCTTACAGAAAGAAAGAATCAATGCCAACGCCAACGAAAGGGCAAGCGACAACATCGATCAAAACATCAATTCAATCCAATCCAGCTAACTAAAGACCTCTTAGAGGACGATCAACCTAAGACTTCTCAGGGAGTAGCCAGCGAACCGAATGCCTCTCAGGGGCCAATCAACCAAAGACTTCTCAGGGAGCATCCGGCGAACCGAAGACCTCTCAGGGGGCAATCAATCGAAGACTTCTCAGGGAGCAGCCAGCCAACAGAAGACCTCTCATGGGGCGATCAACCGAAGACTTCTAGCCTGCCAACTGAAGACCTCTCAGGGGGCAATCAACCGAAGACTTCTCAGGGAGCAGCCGGCGAACCGAAGACCTCTCAGGGGGCGATCAACCGAAGACTTCTCAGGGAGCAGCCAGCCAACCGAAGACCTTTCAGGGGGGCGATCAATCGAAGACTTCTCAGGGAACAGCCAGCAAACTGAAGACCTCTCAGGGGGCAATCAACCGAAGACTTCTCAGGGAGAAATCGGTAAATCGAAGACCTCTCAGGGGGCGATCAATCGAAGACTTCTCAGGGAGCGATCAACTGAAGACCTCTCAGGGGGCGATCAATCAAAGACTTCTCAGGGAGCAGCTAACCGAAGACTTCTCAGGAAGCAGCAAACCAAAGACCTCTCAGGGGGCGGTCAACCAAAGACTTCTCAGGGAGCGAACAATCGAAGACTTCTCAGGGAGCGATCAACCGAAGACTTCTTAGTGAGCAGCTAACCGAAGACTTCTCAGGAAGCAGCAAACCGAAGACCTCTCAGGGGGCGGTGAACCGAAGACTTCTCAGGGAGCGGCCAACCGAAGACCTCTTAGGGGGTACCAGCTAGTCAAAGACCTCTCAGAGGGCACCAGCCAGGCAACCGAAGACCTCCCAGGGGGCGATCAACCGAAGACTTCTCAGGAGCAGCCAGCTAATCGAAGAATTCTCAGGAAGCGATCAACCGAAGACTTCTTAGGGAGCGATCAACCGAAGACTTCTCAGGGAGCAGTGAACCGAAGAATTCTTAGGGAGCGGCGAACCGAAGACTTCTTAGGGAGCGGCAAACCAAAGACTTCTCAGGAAGAAGTGAACTGAAGACTTCTCAGGGAGCGGCAAACCGAAGACTTCTCAGGGAGCAGCCAACCGAAGATCTCTCAGGGGGCACCAGCCAGCAAATCAAAGACCTCTCAAGTGGCACCGATCAGCCAAAGACCTCCCAGGGGGCACCACTTCAGAAATGATAACACACCAACAATTCCATCCAGTCTGGGAAAGCGATCGCCTCAGATACGTGTCTCTTCCCTTCTTTTCTAAATTTTGGCTCACTTAGGCACTTGAGTTCTAAGTTCCTCAAAATTAGGCGCATCTGAAGACACCGGGTCCCAAGGCGGTCCAAGATCAGAATTACCCGATGATAAAAATGATACTTGCCAGTAAAGGTGTAAAAAATGATGCTTCTTTGTTGAAAATCCCCTCTGTTCCCTCTCGGCACGGCCATTTTTTGCCTTCGCCCCGTCGTTTTCACTGCGTTTTTTGCATTTCCTGATCGTTATTTAGTCTGATTTTTTCGCTTCTTTCACGTTTTAATGCTATTTTCGATTAACTCATTTTGAAAGCCAATTTGTCTTTTTCCATTTTGGGACAATCCAACAAATCAAATGAGGTCTTAGTCTTCATTTTCAAGGATCGAGAATTTTATTCAAGAAGGGACTCTCTGCTTTTCTCTCGAGGGGGAGAACAGTAGAGCTCTGGAAAAAAGATTTTCAATTTCTTTTTAAGCTGTGATTTTTATTTTCCTTCTTAATTTTTTCTTCAAGAGATTTTCAGTCGGGTGAATCCATTTAAAACAAAGAAAAGTCTATTTTCTTTGTTTCGCAATATCCCCGCAAATATTATCTCTAGTTTTTCAGTCAAACGTTCTTTTTCCTTCTTTAATATTTTGCTGGATTTTCTCACCGAAGCTCCGGTAAGGGGATCATTCAAAATACCTTACTTTTCGAATACACCTCTGAGGGTAAACACTTGGACCGTTTTCATTTACTTATTTTCACCTGTATAACATTTATTGTCGTTAATACTTTTGCCTTTTGCCATTAGTATCACATTCTTTGTCTAAAATTCTCCTTGGTTGGCTATTGTTGATATATTTATATAGCTATTCACTTGATTTTCCTTGTGTTCTTTTAGTCTAGTTTGCATGTTTTTTTTATTTTGATTTTTGCCGCCAATTTTTTCTTCTTTCCAGCTATTATTACGATTATTCATATTACTATTATTGTTATATTTATGTTTGCTGGCTTTGTCAATATTATTATTATTATTATTATCATTATTATTATTAGTAGTTAATTTAGTCACTGTCACTATCGACATTTTTATTATTTCTATCATGGCTATTATTATTTCATGCTGTTAATATTATTTTCTATGGTTATTGTTGCTCCATGTGCATATTCTGTCATTATTCATGCAAATTGCTATTCACTAAATTAATATGTCTTGTATTCATTTTATCCTTACTTAATTAATTTTGTTAGAACTGCTACTAATATTCCTAATATTATTCTGTTTGAGATTTAACTTGATTCGGAATTACGTGAGTACCCCTGTGACTCCCCAAATGGGTCACGATATACGGCCCAACACTTCGGTTTGGTGAGACCTTTCCAACCCCTTTTTTATGTGTTTCTTGTTTATTTATAAATATTTATTTTATTCATGCACGCATGCGATAAAAAGTCACAAAAATATTTTTATAATTAAATTTAAATTTTTACTAATAAAATTGGGACCAATGTCCCTCGTTTTAGCCAAACAATAAAAAATAACACAATAAAATGAAGAGTTGATTTTTCCTCAAAAATGGGATCATTCATCTCGGTTTTCAATCGCCAATCTGAGTAACTCTTCGAACCCTCTTTAAATAAACTCGAAGGAACCAAAGTTCCTAAATCTTCAAATAAGCGCGAAGGGACTAATGTTCCTAAAAATAAATGAATGCCCCGATTTATGTATGTCTTTTCTTTTGATTTTGTTTGATTATTTTAAAAGTTCATTTCATTTTTGGGCCCTTGTAATTAATTTTGGGGCAATTCTATTTAATTTTAGGATTGTATTCCATCCCAGTCTATGTCTTTAGCTCTCTTTCAATGGGGTTGTATTCCGCCTCAATTTCTCTTATAATTGTGTGCTTGCGTGTTTATCACTTTCTTTAGTTACTTCATTTACCGCTTTCTTTACCGTTTTTTTTTATTTTTTTTACCTTCTTTTAATGTGCCTTTCATTTAAATGCACTTATCATGTGAGATGAGAGATAGAATTTTAGGAAGTTAAAAACTCGTTTATAATTAACCAAAGCATGAATAAGAGGGGAGTTCCAAACACCAATCTCTAGTCTTGATCGATAAGAGGTTAGAGACCTTTCCCAATTCCTTGTGAATTAGGTGGTGACTCCATAATACCTCAAAAGGTGCCCAAAGGTGCTATGGGGCTAGATGTCCCTTTCCAATGTTCTATTGGGAATGAAGCATTCAAAATGTCTCATGGCTCCCATGATCAAAAAGACGTGAACCAGTCCCTTAAATCCTAAAAGTGGATTCAGCGAGGGCCCTTGCTGGGTTCCGGCGCGCATCACAACAGCCTATGATAATTCTCGAAGACAAGCATCGGGACCTTTCAGAGCTCTAGTCAAGACTGGGCCCATTGAGACAGAAGCAGAATTTGTGGTCTTGCCTATCCCAGCGAATTTCTCAGCTCTGCTTGGAAGGCCATGGTTCCATAAATTGGGAGGTGTGTCGTCTACCCTACACCAAATGATAAAGATACCTCATGAAGGAGAGGTGGTGACTTTCAAAGCAACGACAGAAAACCAAGTGTCTGCCTTGGGGATCTCTAATCAGCCATTCAGTGGTTTTCACATATCTGTGATAGGAGAGGAGCAGGGCTGGGCAGCTAGCCCTCAGGTGATGAACATGATAAAGAGAATGCACTTTCTCCCAGGGACTGGTCTGGGCAAAGATTCGTAAGGGCTGCAAGATGCTATCACCACACATAGCCAAAAAGATCGGAGGGGTTTAGGCTATAAAGGTGATTATAGCAGGAAGAAAGTGTTAGAGAAGATCCCCCACCTTTCAAAGAGTTTTGTGCCTGCCTCCTCAGTTTGTGCTTACATGGGGGAAGAGAAGCCCCAAATGGGTAGACGAAAAAATTATTCCAGGTTTTGAAATTTTCAATGATGTTTTCGACAGGGATGTTGGAATTATCAAGTATGCAGAGAACTTTTGGAATGAGGAAATTATAACATAGTGCAGCATCTGGGATAGGGATGGGCCCGAGGAGATTGTCACTGATAAGCTGTTAGCCACTAGGCTGAAGGGAAAAGAGAAGATGGTAGAGCCAGAGCTAAAGATTGAAGATTTAAAGATTTCACTGGAGTTAGTTGAAAAGCCTCCACCAAGCCAAGAAGTCAAAACACAGTCGACTGCAATATCGTTGTCGACAGGAGATGAAGACAATAGTTATTTAGATACTATTTTTATACCAGAACTTTTTAATAACAATGTTAATGTTTTTTATTATATTAATGAGATGAATAACTTTGCTTACTTGTGTGATATTTCTGATGATTTCATTTTTCATGATCATAAACATGATGCACTCATCTTTGACATTAACTCAACTAGCACGACTGCATTTAATCTCGAAACTTTGGAGAATCCAAAGGAAATTTTGATAGCATCAGACATAACTCCTGAGGAGAGGATAAAATTTGAAAGAATATTAAAAAAATATGAAAAAGTCTTTGCCTGGACTTATGAGGACATGCCAGGAATTAATCAAGATGTAGCCGAACATGCCATTCCAACTTACCCAGAGAGTAAACCGGTCAAGCAAAAGCTCAAAAGACTTAGGCTAGAATGGGCTTAGAAGGTGAAAGAGGAGATCCATAAGGTGGAGGTTAAATACCCGACGAGGCTGGCTAATGTAGTTCCTGTAGCTAAAAAAGACGGAAAGGTTTGGGTGTGTGTCTACTATCGGGACCTGAACAAAGCCTGCCTGAAGGATGATTTTCCTCTGCCTCATATTAACGTGCTGGTAGATAGTGCCACTGCTTGTATGATGTACAGCTTCGTGGATGGGTACACAGGGTACAATCAAATCCTTAATAAGATAGTGGATTGGATTAAGATAGCTTTCATCACCGAGTGGGGGACATATGCCTATCGGGTCATGCCTTTTGGACTAAAGAATGCAGGAGCGACCTATCAAAAGATGGCCACCAGAGTTCTCAATGACTTGATCCATAAAGAAGTGGAGGTGTATGTCGACAACATGATGATCAAGTCAGCTACCAAAGAAGGTCACTTCGAGGCTTTGGAAAAGTTCTTTCAAATGATCAATAAGTATGATCTGTACCTCAATCCTAAGAAGTGCATTTTTGAAGTTACCTCGGGTAAGCTGCTAGGCCATGTGGTAAGCCAGAGAGGAATTGAAGTAGCTTGACAAGGTCAGGGCTATCAGAGAGATTCCAGTACCTCAGAAAGAGGAAGAGGTTAAAAGTTTTCTGGGAAAGCTTCAGTACATCAGCCGGTTTATTGCCAAGCTGGCTTCAATATGTGACCCCATCTTCAAGCTTCTTAGGAAGAATCAGCCTGTGGTGTGGAATAACGATTGTCAATTGGCCTTTGATACTATTAAGGATTATCTCTTGAATCCACCAGCTTTAAGACCACCACATCGTGCCAAACCATTAATCTTGCATCTGGCAGTAAAAGACAATTCAATGGGTGCCATGATGGCCCAGAAGGATGACTTTGGGGTAAAGTTTGTTGTTTACTATCTTAGCAAGAAATTCCTGCCATATGAAGCCAAATGTGGAAGTGGAAAAGATTTGCTTAGCAGTTATTTGGGCTTCTAAGAAGTTGCGGCACTACTTTCATTCCTTTAGTGTACAAGCGATTGCTAAGCATAACCCGCTTAGGTACCTTCAGGAAGCGCCCTCTCGGCCGCTAGGAAAGATGGGAAGATGGTTACTACTATTGCAGAAGTTTGATATCGAATACATTGCCAGGAAAACCATTAAAGGAAGAGTTGTAGCTGAGTTCTTGGCTGAGCACCCTATTGAGGGAGACCAATTCGAATACAGTTTTCCAGATAAAGATGTCACGGCCATAGCGGTACAAGGGTGGCAGTTGTTTTTTGATGGGGCAGTTAACAGTAAAGGCGCAGGAGCAGGGATCATTCTTACGACCCCGGATGGTGAGAAGCTACCATTAGCCAAGAAGCTGAGGTACAAGGCTACCAATAATGAAGCGAAAATATGAAGCTTGCATCTTCGGATTGGAAGCACTACTTACTCTGGGGGCAAAGACCGCAGAAATCTTCAGAGATTCTTCATTAGTAATCCATCAGATCGGAGGGGAGTGGTCAGTTAAGGAAGAAAGGCTGTTACCTTATGTGAAGCATTTGAGAATGTTGAGTAGCCAGTTCAAGACTTGCACCTTTCACTTCATCCCCAGGGATGAAAATCAATTGGCTGATGCTCTAGCGACATTAGTGTCCATGTGGGATAATCCAACAGGGGTTGCTATGAAACCCGTGCTAATCTCTAGCTCGAAAAAGCCTTGTTTTGAAGCTGAGCGAGTGATGGATGTTGGGGCCACCGATGGAAGCCCTTGGTACTATGACATTCAGAATTATTTGGAACGGTCAATTTTTCCAGAGGAAGCCACCGAGAAAGACCAAAGGATGATTCAGAAGTTGTCCACTCAGTTCATCAGTGTAGAGGGCACTTTGTATAAGAGACAAGCTGATGGTATCCAATTAAGATGTTTGGCGGAAAAAGAAGCAGAAAGAGTTATGGAAGAGGTTCATGCCGGAGTTTACGGAGCTCACATGAACGGCTTAGCCTTAGCGAAGAAGATCATGTGCCAAGGATTCTATTGGCTCACAATGGATACGGATTGTTCAAAATATGTGAAGCAATGCCAGTTATGCCAGCAATACGCGAATTTAAGGCATGTGCTAGTTTCAGAGCTACATAATTTGACATTTCCATGGCCATTTGCAGCTTGGGGAATAGATATCATAGGCGAGATACATCCTACATCTTCTAATGGGCACATGTTCATTATAGTCGCTATTGATAACTTCACTAAGTGGGTCAAAGCTGAATCTTTCAAGAAGTTTGATGCTAGGGACATGGCTAAGTTCATCGAGCGGAATCTGATATGCAGATATGGCCTCCCACACCACATTGTATCTGATAATGGGATGCAATTCTTAGCAGAAACTAAACAGATGCTTTAGAAGTATAGAATCCAGCATCACAAGTCTTCTCCTTACCGACCTCGGGCTAATGGCGCCGTTGAAGCGGCGAATAAAAATGTTAAAAGAATATTAGCCAAGATGATTCAGAGCTATAAATACTGGGCAGAAAAATTACCCTTTGCACTTTAGGGTTATAGAACCACAGTCAGAACCTCTATGGGAGCGACCCCTTTCTCTTTGGTATATGGAACTGAAGCAGTTCTGCCAGTTGAAATCGAGCTGAAATCTTTGAGGGTAGTCATGGAAGCCGAGATTCCAGAGACAGAATGGGCACAACAGCGATTATTACAGTTAAATTTATTGGATGAAAATAGGTTGCGAGCCTATTATCACAATCAGGTTTATCAGAGGAGACTAGCTCGGTCCTTTGACAAGAAGGTACGAAAGCACCCATTGAAAGAAGGGGATTTGGTCTTTAGGATGATGAGACCGGGAGTGCCGGACATACGGGAAAATTCAGGCCAACCTAAGAAGGTTCGTTCGTCTTAAAAAAATTGCTAACAAAAGGAGCAGCAATCTTGGCAGATTGCAGTGGGAATGAGTTTAAAGACCCGGTCAATGTCGATAGACTAAAAAGGTTCCACGGCTAAAGACCAAAAAATAAAAAGAAGAGATAAATGTCTCGCAGGTCAAAAATCGAAAAAAGCGGCTTTGCTAAAATTTGGCGCCCTGTCAGGGTGAAAATCGAAAAAAGGCATCCTGTGCAAAAATTAAGGGCCGAGAGAAAATATTCAATCGAGAAAACCTGAGAGGGCCAATTGATAACAGGAGTTTGATGTTTACAAGATCTATTCTGAGATTAGGTGTAGTCTTGTGCTTTTAAATTCTTGTTAAATAAGGATAATGTATGATGAAATCATATAGAAATGTACTCAATTTTGCAATGAATAAAAGAATACAGTTTACATTTTCATTGTTCTTTAGTTCTGCCTTAAAAAGAAATATATCACTTATTCATCTAATGACTATTGTCTAATCATTTTGTCGGAAGGTGCCTAAGTGGATATGTGCTATTCACTCTTAGTGGAGGTTCTGATAATAGCCTTCTCTTGTAGTTCCTTAAAAAAAAGGCCGTTAGAGATGAAAACCATAACTGGCACTCTAAGCAAAAGTTAGGCTAAAGGGCAGGGTGAAAATCTGAAAACAGGCAGTCTGCCCTACAAAAAAAATTGAGTAAATAAAAGCTGCTGAATTGAGTTGGGTCCATTCCAGGCAAAAATTAGGCAAAGGGTTATGTGAAAATCTCCAAAGAGATTCATTTCCCATAAAGAAAAACTAGTGTGAAAATCCACAAGGGATGCACTACCTTTAAAGCAATGACGTTCGATGCCTGGAGCGATAAGGCGGCATTACTTCAGATGATCATCCTTCAGTCAGATAATGCATGAGTCAGAATCCTGGGCATATAATCATTGGCCGGGGGGCAAAGATGCACACTTGATGTCTCTCTCAGAAACGTTTTGGGGGTCAGAGTCCCTAACGCCAAGATGTCACTGTAGATACCAGGTCCCAAGGCAGCCTAGATCAAGATTACCCAATGATGAAATTAAGTGTGCCTATTTATAGGCAAAAATGAAAGTTGGAAGTGATGATTTCCTTGTCAAATTGATTTATTAAAAATACATAAAAATGTATTTTAAAAATGTTTTAAAAATTATTTTGAGACAAAAAAAGTGAGTTTTGGAAGAATTGTGTTTTAGCAAAAAAATTTAAAACAAAAAAAACACGAATGTCGGACTGCGGCAGCGCTCGGGCGCGCAAGCAGAGCGAGCGCGGGCCGTGCTCGCCCGCGCAGCGCCCTGTGCGCGAGCCCCATGCGCGGCGACGCCCGTCGGACGTGCTTTTTCTTCATTTTTAATGCTTTTTCTTCATTTTTTTCATAGAATTTAATTTTAAAACCTTTAAAATTCAAAACCCTTCAAATTCAGCTGTCTTTTGTGTTTATTGGAATTAAATCAATTCAATTTTTTAATTAAAAAATTCTGAATTTTGGAGAGGAATAAAAGGAATTTTAGAGAGAGAATTTGAGGGAATTTTTTTTAGAAAATTATTTGCTTCTTCTTTCTTCTCTCAAAAACAAATTCTCTCAAGTTTCTAAAGAATTTTTTCAAGTGAATTCTTGAGACAAAAAATAACAGTTTTTGTTCTTGGGAATTTTTCTTCTTCTCATCAAACAATTTTTATTTTGAGACAAATAAATCAATTATTTGCTCTTGAGTAAAAATTTATTTTTCAATATTTTATTTTTCTAATATTATTCATACAAATCAAGACAAGAAATTGGATCATCTACCTTCATTTCTTCAAGATAAATTTTGAGGGTAAATATTTTTGGCTCAATTTTTTAATTTCATTTTTTTGTTTTCAATTAATTAGTTAACGTGTAAATTCTTTTAGTTATATCATTTTCTTCTTATTTTGTTTTTATTTAATTAGTTAACATGTAAATTCTTTTAGTTCTATCATTTTCTTCTTATTCTTTTGTTTTTATTTAATTAGTTTTTTTTTTTTAGTAATTTAATTAGTTAACATGTAAATTCTTTTAGATCTATTATTTATTTTATTTCTTATTTCTCATGTTTATTTAATTGTTCATATAATTATTCTTATCATTACTTTTGTTCATATATTATTGTTAGTATTATCATTAACATGTGTTAGCATGATTGTTCATCTTCATTTTATTCTTACATATTAATTTGATTGTTCATATTCCTTGATATTATTATTATTATTATTATTATTATTATTATTATTATTATTATTATTATTATTATTATTATTATTATTACTTGCATATTTAATTGGATTATTAATATTCTTTGATATTATTATCATTATTATTACCATTAGTATTGTTATTATTATTGTGATTAGTGTTTTCATTATTATTATTATTATTATTATTATTTGTCATTCCTACTATCATTATTAGTTTTATTAGTTTTGTTTATTATTATAATTTATTATTGTTGTCATCATTATTATTTTTATTTTTTATGCATGTTGAATTTTATTATTGTTGTTACTTTTATTTTTATGCATGTTGAATTGTTCATGTGTTAAGTTATATTTTGTATTATGCTATCTAATTAATTTGCCATGCATGACGTTTTTTATTTATTTTAATTCATTTTTTACATGTTACATGTTTAAACTCATTTTCATTACTAACATCACTTTCATTTGTGTTTTTTTATTTTAATAATTATTTTAATGTGTGAGTTTTTCAAATGGCAAGTGGGAGCCCATGGAGGTTTGAAGACACCATTTTGGTGGAGTTTATATGTTTAGCATTTTTAGTATTTATTCGCTTTTATTCGGTTTTAATATGTAATTTGCAATAAGTTTGTTTATTTTCATGCACGTTAATTAAAAAGTCGCATAAAGTTTCATATTAATAAATTGGGATTTTTTCTAACAAAATGGTACCAATGTCCTAATTTTTTCATCCAAATAAATTGTCACTTCAAAATTATTTTTTTAACTATGCATGCGAGGACCAATGTCCTCACTCTTAATAAATAACCCGTTTTATGTATGATTTATATTTTTTATTTACAATGGGGGTTGTATTCCGCCTTTAGTTTTGTTGTAATTTATTTTTTTGTACTTTATTTTAACTATGCTTTCATTTATCGTTTTCCGTAGGTGACCAACTTGCGCTCTAATTATTGCATTAAAACGTATGAGAAAAGGGATGAAAACTTAAATTCAAAACTCAATTTTAACTTAATCAAGGTATAAATAAATGGGAAGTCCCGAACCATCTCTGGTCTTTGGGCTCAACGAGGCGAGAGGACCATTTCAATGTTCCATTGGAATGCGACTTCCAAGATGGCTCTTGTGTCCCGTAAAAAGGCTTTAACTTGTATAGTCCTAAGCTCCACAAGGCGAGAGGGTCATCCTAATGTTCTATTAGGATGGGGCCTCCAAGACCCCTTTAGCTTGCCAAAAATGGACATAGCAGCGCTGTCTTAGGCTCACTGAGGCTAGATGAACTTTTTCAATGTTCTATTGGGTGGCGACTCCATAAAACCTTCTTGTTGCCCAAAATAGACGCCCTTGTAATTTCTTACAAGTTTTATGAACCTCTCTTGATCGCCCTAAAGGCGGACGGTCAGGGCCTCGTGGGGTTCAGCACGCGTCACAGTGGCGACTCCACTGGAGACCTAAGAGACTTCCCTTCGAAAGTATCTTGGTTAAAATTTATAATTGAGTTTTAATTTAAAAATTTCATCCCTTTTCGAAATTGCATTGCATCCATGCTAAAGCCTTAGATTATGCTAGTTTGGTCTCAATCTTAACTCCGGTGCATTCCCGAAGCACGACCCTACGTTCACTCAATGTGGGGAAGTGTTAAGGATAATCACCAGGCCAAGCTTCGTACCTTATGGTATATCAAATGGAGACCCAATCGGTCATTATGCTTGTGATGAGCTAGACCCGTTGGCAGGGACCATGCTTGGGTAGCCCTAAAGGATCGTCACCCTTGACCAAAGCTCATGTAATGGCAATAGATACTTTCCCTAGGTGATATGCTCCTTAATACAATGCTTGCTACGTGGGACATCATATATTGAACAAAATCAGTTAAATTAAATGGTCTTTCATCAAAGGCTTTTATGTCCCAGTGGGCCTATCTTAATTTAGTTGAATTATTTAAATATATAATGGCCAAACACCCATATGTATGTGCAATAGGCAAGAGATGTTATGCTACCAGCTTTTCACCGTGCACTATACTCATTCGATGGGTTCCATGTTGACCCATGGACCAAGCCCACCTAGGAAAGAGAATACACTACCTCGTGTGTGAGAGTAATAAGGTTGGAAGGATCTATCTGTTTGTATGTGATTTTCCATGTTGCATCAACACGATCATGCATTGTATATATTATTCATGCATCATCCTAAAAGTTCAAATCTTTTCAGCCATCATAAATTCACCTAAGTGGACTAGGGGTTCTGACGATCGGCTGGTGAGGACAGATTTGCCTCTTAGATTGATAGAATTAGTGTCTGATTGGAATTCTGAGCCACCCTCAGTGACCAGAGAGTCATCCATAGAATCACAAATGGCAGAAGAGACCAAAGCCTTAACAACTCAAGACCTTGTTAGGAGGTTAGAGGATTTTGAGCAGAGAATATTGGAAATGATGGGAGCTATGGCCGATAGGATTGCTCATCCTCCTGCTCCACAAGCACCAGCTGCTCCATATTAACCCATTGCTCCACAACCCCAAATGGTTTATGCTGGGGGGCAAGTTGAACTACCTATTGGCGGAGAGGCCCCTGCTATAGTTAATGCTCCTCGCCAACCTGCTAATGAGCATAGGGCCGCAGTGCCTGTTGAGCAAAGAAGGGCAATAATTCCTAATCCTGAGGAGGACTTTGTGTTAGAGGAGGAAAATGAAGAGGCAGCAGCACCTCAGTTTATGGGGGTCAGAGCACCCAGGGTAGAGGATGAAGCGATAAGAGGGATGAGGCAACAGATCGAAGCCATTACTCGCATGCTATCTGCCGGAAAGGGGATCAACCCTGAAGAAAGAGATTTAGGGGATGAAGAGTTGTTACCCCAAAGGTTCAAAATGCTCGAGCTGCCAAAGTTTGATGGTACTTCGGATCCATCTGTGCATATCAAGCAGTATACCCTGGTGATGAAAGGCACGGGATTGACTAAGAAATAGAAGGTGGATTATTTTTGCCTTAGTCTAGTGGGTCCGACTGTAGACTGGTACCATGGGTTAGACAGGAGGTCCAAGGAAGACTAAGACCTTTTAACTGAGGAGTTCATGAAGCAATATGACTGCAGTACCAAAATGGAGGTCACCTTAAAGGACCTCGAGCTTTTACAGCAGAAAAATGATGAGCCATTCCATGAGTACCTTACAAGATGGAGAAATAGGGTCATGGAGATGAAGAGAAAGCCTGACACTGCTGACCAAATTAGGCTATTTATCAGGAACTCTTGCCCTTACTTAAGGGACTTACTTAGCTTTAAGGGGCTCAGAGACTGGGAGTCGCTTAAGGACATTGCTGTAAAAGCTGAGGGGGCTTACCTAGCAAAGAAGGCAAGCCAAAATAACTTTGCTGGGAAAGGTTATAGCAACCAATTAGGGTACAAACCAGGTGGTGCAGGAAGCAACAATAATAGAAGTGGTAAGACGGCCGAGGTTTTAGCCACTGAGGTTAGCCAGGTTCAGAGGTACTACTTCAATTTGGGTCGCTCTCTGTCTTGGGTGTTGGAGAGATTGATGAAAGAAGGCAAGCTGAGACCATTGCCACCTAGGCCAGCCATAAATCAAGGAAAGTCGGGGCATAGAGAAGATCAATATTGTGCTTACCATCAGCACACCGGACATTTAACAAATTACTGCAAAACCTTGAGGAATAAAATTCAGGATCTTATTGATTCCAAGGAGATCACTGACCCTGAGAAAAGAGACAAGAAGAAGAGGGCAAGTTATAATGCAGTTCCACCACCATGAATGTGATCGGAGAAGAATATGTTTTTAGTTGCTTCTTTTATTCCAAGAACACTTTTTATGACAGTATTTGTAGTATTTATAATTTTAATAAAATGAACAATCTTGCGTATTTGTATAGTGTCTCTGATGATTTCATTTCCCATGATCACGATGCATGCATTTTTTGATATTAATTCAATTAATATGATTACATTTAATCTCGAAACTTTGGAAAACCCAAAGAAAATCTTGATAGCATCTGATATAACTCCTGAAGAGAGGAAAATTCTGAGTGCTGAAAATAAAAATAAGAATAAGAAAAAAACTAGATGCAATTAGGGGATCTGATGAAAACTCACTAAGAGCACTAGAACCTTTCTGATTACCCGTCAAAATGATCCCTGGATAAGACGGAATCTAGAAAATGATTTAGGCAGCCTTTCTTTGTGTATCTCTCTAAATGACTATTTTCTACCTTTATTTCGCAATTGCTTGCTAGCCCGTTGAACCTTTATGGAGGTATACTAAATGCGTGCCAATTTTGTTGTTACACATGTTAAAACTATCCCCTCACCTAAAATAATTTTTGCCTCCGCTTAGAAGAATGGCCGTTCTAGTAAGGATGGATGTACATCATTGACAATTCTACATCATTAATAATTCTTTGGGTTATCAAAAATTTCCTTGGTAAGGATGAGTTTACACTCTGGGAAGAGGGTTTAGTCATGTGCCAAAAACATGAGCTCTCGAAAAAGAAAGGAAAAACAAAGGAAAAAGAAAAAAGAAGTAGAGCTCAAGATAGTAACCTCTTGATGAGTTTCAGTGGCAATCACTTTAACTTAATTGTTATCCTGAGCTTAATGAGCTCAAAGTATTATCAAAACCCAAATGTAAGAGCACCTTTATAGTACGCCATTGAGCTGAGCGACCATTTCTTCTCTAGCAACCTGATCCTCCTTTGATAGCCATCTACCTAAGCCTAACGTTACAACCAAAGTAAGACCTTTTGATTCTTGGTTCAGTCTTATCCAATTAGCGGAGATGACCTTCTAATAAGATTCGGTACGTAGGAAGAGGCATATGGTGTTTCTTGAGCTTCAAGTGGGGAGCCACAAGTGCATTTATGCATTTGAGTTGAGTCTCATCCCCAACGTTGCATCTAGAATTTGCTTAAAAAAATTTTAAAAAGCAGAGAGAAAATTTTTAGCCATGAAAACCCAAGAGTGAGATTTGATAACAGGGGTTTGATGATTTCAAGATTTATCCCGAGATTAGATGAGGTCTTATACTATTTGAGTTAATGCCAAATAATGATCATGTGTTATGAAATCAAATTGAAACACACGCATTTATGCAATGACATATTGGTGTGATCAGAGCAATTCACTTTACATGATCAAAGTCATCTACTGTCTACCCTCTGCTACTTTTCACCACTCGGGTCCTTCAGCCGACTTATTCTGCTATCAACTGTGAAGCCAATCATACAGCACCTTCATGATAAGAATCAAGCTCATACAGCTTTGACATGGGTGTAAGCACATGCCGATCACGCCTGGAAGATTTTTGGCAACAGCTTCAACAATCTGCAAAAAAAAAAAAAAAAAAAAAAAAACTGTTAGAGATGAAAACCGTAATTGGCGCTCTAAGCAAAAGTTAGGCTAAAGGATAGGGTGAAAACCTGAAAAAAGGCAGTCTGTCCTTAAAAAAAAAGAAAAGAAAAGCCGCTGGATTGGGTTAGGTCCACTCCAGGCAAAAATAAGGCACAGGGTGAAAATCCGCAAAGGACGCATTTCTCGCTAAGAAAAGCTAGTGTGAAAATCCACAAGGGACGCACTACCTTCAAAAAATGACTACAGGTATCAGATGAGAATCTTGCAATCCCAAAGGCATAAAATTCATAGGCAATTCCAAAATACATCGATCCTATCGTAAATTGCAGCCAGACTGGCTATCATCTCTAAGTCCACATAGATGAGTTTTTATCCTGCATTCCGGCATGACTCATGCATTTCACGTGCATGCTCACTATTTTTCCTGCATATTTGGTTTTTCAATTTTGCAGTAAGAGAGATTCGATACGGACACCAGCAAAAGGTGAGTGACGACATCAATCAGAATATTATCAAACAATCAACCAAAGACCTCTCAGGGGGCAACCAACCAAAATGACATTAATCCAAACATCAGTTCAAACATCAATCCAAGCATTAACCAATGACCTCTCAGGGGGCAATCAGCCAAAGGGCTCACAGGCAGCACCACTTCAGAAGGGTTAGCACGATGACTGCACTACCACTCCACAGAGGGTTAGACCGATCACAGCACTATCACTTCAAATCTCAGAAGGGTTAGCACGATGGCGGCACTACCATTCTACGGAAGGTTAGCACGACCACTGCACTATCACTTCAGAAGGGTTAGCATGATGACGGCACTACCACTCCACAGAGGGTTAGCACGATCACGGCACTACCACTTCACCATCTCAGAAGGGTTAGCACGATGGCGGTACAACTATTTTACGGAAGGTTAGCACAGCCACGGCACTACCACTTTAGAAGGGTTAGCACGATGACGGCACTACCACTCCCCGAAGGGCTAGCACGATCACGGCACTACCGCTTCACCAAATCAGAAGGGTTAGCACGATGGCGACACTACCATTCTACGGAAGGTTAGCACGACCACGGCATTACCACTTCATAAGGGTTAGCACGATGACGGCACTACCAATCCACGGAGGGTTAGCACGATCACGGCACTACCGCTTCAACAATGGACGACGCGCCAACAAACTGGCGACAACCACCACAACAACATCATCCGTTCCGAAAAGACGGCTGCCTCAGGTACGCGTTTCTTTTCCTTTTCTGAGTTTAGCCTCACCTAGACACTAGTGCAATAGTTTTTCCAAAACTGGGGGCAACTGTAGACACCAGGTCCCGAGGCAGTCTAGATCAGAATTACCCAATGATGAAATTAAGCGTGCCTATTTATAGGCAAAAATGAAGTTGGAAGTGATAATTTTTTTGTCAAATTGATTTATTAAAAATAAATAAAAATGTATTTTAAAAATGTTTTAAAAATTATTTTGAGACAAAAAAGTGAGTTTTGGAAGTATTGTGTTTTAGCAAAAAATTAAAAAAAAAACGCGAATGTCGGGCTGCGGCAGTGCTGGGCGCGTAGGCGGAGCGCAGGCGCACACGCTATGCGCGAGCGACAGCCTGGCCGTCGCGCCCGGCGATGCCCGTCGGTCGCGCCAACGGGCGTCGCTCGCCCCTGTGCGCCCGTTTCAGCCTTTTTGGCCATTTTGGCCCTTTTTTTCTTCATTTTTTTTCATAGAATTTAATTTTAAAACCTTTAAAATTCCAAACCCTTTAAATTCAGCTAGTTGTTGTGTTTATCGGAATTAAATCAATTTAATTTCTTAATTAAAAAATTCTGAATTTTGGAGAGGAATAAAAAGAATTTTAGAGAGAGAATTTGGGGGAATTTTTTTTAGAAAATTATTTGCTTCTTCTTTCTTCTCTCAAAAACAAATTCTCTCAAGTTTCTAAAGAATTTTTCCAAGTGAATTCTTGACATAAAAAAATAACAATTTTTGTTCTTGGAAATTTTTCTTCTTCTCATCAAAAAATTTTTACTTTGAGATAAATAAATCAATTATTTGCTCTTGAGTAAAAATTCATTTTCCAATATTTTATTTTTCTAATATTATTCATACAAATCATGACAAGAAATTGGATCATCTACCTTCATTTCTTCAAGATAAATTTTGAGGGTAAACATTCTTGGCTCAATTTCTTAATTTAATTTTTAATTTCATTTTTTTTGTTTCCGATTAATTAGTTAACATGTAAATTCTTTTAGTTCTATTATTTTCTTCTTATTTTCTTAATCTTTTGTTTTTATTTAATTAGTTAACATGTAAATTCTTTTAGTTCTATCATTTTCTTCTTATTCTTTTATTTTTATTTAATTAGTTAACATGTAAATTTTTTTAGATCTATTATTTATTTTATTTCTTATTTCTCATGTTTATTTAATTGTTCATATAATTATTCTTATCATTACTTTTGTTCATATATTATTGTTAGTATTATCATTAACATGTGTTAGCATGATTGTTCATCTTCATTTTATTCTTGCATATTTAATTTGATTGTTCATATTCCTTGATATTATTATTATTATTATTATTATTATTATTATTATTATTATTATTATTATTATTATTATTATTATTACTACTACTACTACTACTACTTGCATATTTAATTGGATTATTCATATTTTTTGATATTATTATCATTATTATTACCATTAGTATTGTTATTATTATTGTGATTAGTGTTATTATTATTATTATTATTATTATTATTATTATTATTATTATTATTATTATTATTATTTGTCATTACTACTATCATTATTATTTTTATTAGTTTTGTTTATTATTATAATTTATTATTGTTGTCATCATTATTATTTTTATTTTTTATGCATGTTGAATTGTTCATGTGTTAAGTTATATTTTGTATTATGCTATCTAATTAATTTGTCATGCATGACGTATTTTATTTATTTTAATTCATTTTTTACATGTTACATGTTTAAACTCATTTTCATTACTAACATCACTTTCATTTGTGTTTTTTTTTTATTTTAACAATTATTTTCATGTGTGAGTTTTCCAAATGGCAAGTGGGAGCCCATGGAGGTTTGAAGACGCCATTTTGGTGGAGTTTATATATTTAGCATTTTTAGTATTTATTCACTTTTATTTGGTTTTAATATGTAATTTGTAATAAATTTGTTTATTTTCATGCACGTTAATTAAAAAGTCGCATAAAGATTCATATTAATAAATTGGGATTTTTTCTAAAAAAAATGGAACCAATGTTCTAGTTTTTTCATCCGAATAAATTGTCACTTCGAAATTATTTTTTAACTATGCATGCGAGGACCAATGTCCTCACTCTTAATAAATAACTCGTGTTATGTATGATTTATATTTTTAATTTACAATGGGGATTGTATTCCGCCCCTAATTTTGTTGTAATTTATTTTTATGTACTTTATTTTAATTATGCTCTCATTTACCGCTTTCCTTAGATGACCAACTTGCGCTCTAATTATTGCATTAAAACGTATGAGAAAAGGGATGAAAACTTAAATTCAAAACTCAATTTTAACTTAATCAAGGTATGAATAAATGGGAAGTCCCGAACCATCTCTGGTCTTTGGGCTTAACGAGGCGAGAGGACCATTTCAATGTTCCATTGGAATGGAACTTCCAAGACAGCTCTTGTGTCCCATAAAAAAGCTTTAACTTGCATAGTCCTAGGCTCTACAAGGCGAGAGGGCCATCCTAATGTTATATTAGGACGGGGCCTCCAAGACCCTTCTGGCTTACCCAAAATGGACATAACAGCGCTGTCTTAGGCTCACTGAGGGTAGAGAAACTTTCCCAATGTTCTATTGGGTGGCGACTCCATGAAACCTCCTTATTGCCCAAAATAAATGCCCTTGTAATTTCTTACAAGTTTTATGAACCTCTCTCGATCGCCCTAAAGGCGGATTGTCGGGGCCTCGCGGGGTTCAGCGCGCGTTACAGTCACTCTTTCAGATCCTTGGAGGCATGGTGCAGCAGCTAAGTTATATCCTCAACAGACCCTTGACCATCTAGGACACTGTCTATTCATTTCTGCAAACATCTACATCTCATATCATACACACAATTTCTTGTATATATTTCTGTGCATATAACTTTGCAGGAAATATCTAAATGAAGATCATCGATTTTTGCACTTTTAGTAGTCTGTAGCAAACTCGGTGTGGTCCTCTAAGGAGGACATCGTTTGCACTTTTAGTAGTCTGTAGCAGACTCGGTGTAGCTCAAGAGAGCAACCTCTTGCACTTTTAGTAGTCTGTAGCAGACTCGGTGCAATTCTCTGAGTAGGATATTTCCTGCATTTTGTAGTCTTGTTAGCGACTCGGTGTATCGTCATCTGCAGATGGCACCTGCACTTTTAGTAGTCTGTAGCAGACTCGGTGCAATCCTCTGAGGAGGATATTTCGTGCATTTTGTAGTCTTGTCAGCGACTCGGTGTATCTTCATCTGCGGATGGCACCTGCACTTTTAGTAGTCTTGTCTGCGACTCGGTGCAGTCCTCCTTTTGCATTTTTTATAGTCTTGTTAGCAACTCAGCACATCGTCATCTGCGGATAACACTTACACTTTTAGTAGTCTTGTCAACAATTCGGTGCAGTCCTCCTCTTGCGCTTTTTGTAGTCTTGTCAGCGACTCGGTGAATCGCCATTTGCAGATGGCTCTTGCACTTTTAGTAGTCTGTAGCAGACTCGGTGCGGCCCTCTGAAGAGGACATTTTTTGCGTTTTGTAAGTCTGTAGCAGACCCAGGGCATCACCATCTTAGGATAGTTCCCGGCACTTTGTAGTCTTGTCAGCGACTCAGTGCAATCCAAGAGGATACTCACAGTTCAAATCACAACATTGTTCCCGAGGGAGCAGCTGGAAGGAGGCAGCCTCAGGTACGCGCTTCTTTCCTCTTCCTGAATTTTGGCTCACCTAGGCACCCATGCACTAGCCTCCCCAAAATTGGGGGCAACTGTAGACACCGGGTCTTCAGCAGCCTAAATCAAGATTACCCAATGATAAAATTAATTGTGCTGATTTATAAGCAAAAGGAATGAAAGTTGGAAGTGATAATTTCCTTGTCATTTTGATTTGTTACGAATAAATAAAAACGTATTTTAAAAATATTTTTATTAAATGTTTTATAAATTATTTTGAGACAAAAAGGGTATTGTAGACACCGGGTCCCGAGTTTGGCATAAAATGAAAAAAGTGATTTTGGGTCCTTAGTAATTCCCTACAAAAAAATAATATATATGATAATATATATAAATATGTGTGTGTGTGAAATTAGGTAATTAATTAGTTAATGTTGTTAGTTAATTAATTAGTTAATATTATTGTATTAATTAAAATGCATGTAAAATTAAAGATTAATTAGTTAATTAATTAGTTAAAATGTAGAATGTTTAATTAATTAGATAAAGTATATGATAATTTAAGTAGGATAATTAAAATTATATAGAATGTTTAATTAACTAGATAAAATATATATGGCTAAATAGATTAATTATATTAAGATGTAAAATATGTAATTAATAGAGTATTTAATTAGTTAATGTGTTAGTTTAAGTAAATTAATTAAAATTGAAAATTAAAAAGAATGGAAAATTGGAGGAAGTTATTAGGGTAACCTAATTAACCCTAATTGGAGGGTATAAAAAGAAGGAGATGTAGAAAATAGCGGAGGCTCGGCAGATCAAGAAAGAGAGAGCAAAAGAAAAAGAAAGGAAAAGAAAAGAAAGGAAAAAGAAAAGAAAGAGAGAGCAAGAAGAGGAGGGCTCTCGGCTGGGCAAAGAAAAACAAACGAAAGGAAAAGAAAGGAAAAGAAAGAGTAAGAAAGAACTGAGAGCAAGGGAGATCGAAGGCAGGGAATCAAATAAAATCAAAGGAAAAAGAAAGGGAAAGAAAGAAAGAAAGAAGAAAGGGAAAGAAAGAAGAGAAGGACCAGCAGCCAAAGGAGGACGCCGGCGCCAGAAAGAAGAAGAAAAAGAAAAGAAAAAGGAGAGGAGAGGCGCTGCTCCCGCCGGCCAACCTCCGCCGCACACGGCGGTACGCGCAACACCGGCGCACTCCCCACAGCCGGACGATTCAGGCGACGCCCACCGATCCTCCATCGGACTCCGGCAGACGGCGCGTGGAGGAAGAGAACCGAGACCTTCCGTGGCATTTTCCGGCGACGGTGGACCACCTTCCGGCGCGTGAAGCCACCCGCTCCTCCTCCGGTGACCTGAGCTCCGATCTGGTGGTGGAGGTGACGGTCACCCCAGCTCCGGCGACCCTCCGGCGACGGTGAGCCTCCCTTTCCCTTAATTTATATTATTTTATATATATATATGTTATTTAATTTTATGTTTTATTATTATTATCATTATTGATTATTGTTATTTATTTATGTTTATTATTAATTAATATTTACTATTATCATTATATTTATTTAATATTATTCGTTATTATTATTATATATATATATTTATTTATTTAATTTATGTTTATTAATATTATTATAATTATTATTATTATTTAATATTATTACTATTATTATTATTGAGTTCTATGGTTATTTAATTTTATTGATTTGTGATTATTTATTATTTATTATTTAATTTTATGTTTTATTATTATTATCATTATTGATTATTGTTATTTATTTATGTTTATTATTAATTAATATTTACTATTATCATTATATTTATTTAATATTATTCGTTATTATTATTGTTTATTATTAATATTGAGATTATATTATTGTTATTGTTGTGTGAATATTATTATATTGTTGATATTATGATTATTATGATATTGTCATTATTTGCTTATTATTATTGTTATATTAATACTATATTATTTATTATTCTTAATATTATCATTTTATGTTTAATGCATTTAATGATTATTGTTATTGTCAATATATTAGTATCATTATTATTATTTGGTTCATATTATTATTTATATCATTTTATATTTTATTATTGTTATTTTTCATCGTCATTGATATAATTATTGTTGATTAACATTATTTCCTTTTATTACTGTCACCGAGAATGGCAATGTAACTCGTTCGAGGAGCACAGTCGAGACAAGTAGTTTTAGAATTTATTTACTTATTTAGGCATATGTAATTATTATTTATTTTGCTTTATTTTATTTATTTGTGGTCTGTAATAATAAAAGGTTTTCGACCGCTCTAAAAAGAACCACCACACAAATGTTGTCTACTAAATGGAATGTTTGCTAAATAAAACTTGGACCAATGTCCTATTTTTACCCAATAAAACCATCACATAAAAATCGTTTTCCATAATGAATGCATGCGAGGACCAATGTTCTCATTGTTAATGAATAACTCGTTTTATGCATGTATCGCACATTTACAAGCGAGGGTTGTATTCTGCCCTTAGTATTATTGTAAATTTATTTTATACTTTAATGCTATTTTATTTTATGCTCTTAAATGGATGATTGCGCCTTTAATTTAAATTGCATCGTGTGGAGAGAGAGCGAAATAATAAATTCAAAACCTAATTGTAAAATTAATCAAAGTACGAATAAATGAGAAGTCCCGAACCTATCTCTGGTCTTTGGGCTCAAAGAGGCGAGAGGTTTACCCTTCAAGACACCTCTTGTGTCACGAGACTTTGACGTTAATCCTAGGCTCTTTAGGGCGAGAGGTTTACCCTCCAAGACCCCTTTGGTTGGCCCAAAATGGATACTAAGCGCAGTCTTAGGCTCTCCGAGGCGAGAGAAACTTTTCCAATGTTTTATTGGGTGGCGACTCCATGAAACCTCCTTATTGCCCAATATAGACGCACTTGCAATTTATTGCAAGCTGTCAACGGACCCTCAATTGCCCGATCGCCCTCAAGCGGGTGGTCAAAGGGGCGGCCGCATGGGATTTCGGCGCGCGTCACAGGTATGTTTTGAAATTATTGTGTTTTAGGAAAAAAAATATTTCGGCGAATGTTGGGGTGCGGCAGCACCCTAGCGCGCACTCGCCTCGCGCTGGGCGGCGCGCGGCGCCCAACGCGCCCTACTGAGCAAGCGACGCGCTGCGCGTCGCCCGCGCGCGCGGGCAACGCCCGATGGGCGTCGCTCGCCCCCTCTTCGCCAGTTTTTTATTTTTTTCAGTTTTTGGCCTTTTTTCTTCACTTTTAATGCTTTTTTCTTCATTTTTTTTATAGAATTTAATGCTAAAACCTTTTATTTCCCAAACCCTTCAAATTCATGAGTTTTTTTGTGATTATTGAAATTAAATTGATTTAATTCAATTTAATAAAAATTCGATTTTCTTTGGGTTTTTTTATGTATAAAATGATTTTTAGAGAGGGAATTTGGGGGATTTTCTTTAGAAAATTATTTTCTTCTTCTTTCTTCTCTCAAAAACAAATTCTCTTAAGTTTCTAAAGGATTTTTCCAAAATAATTCTTAAGGCAAAAAGATCAATTTTTTGTTCTTGGGAATTTTTTTCTTTTCATTTAACAATTTTTACTTGGAGACAAATAAATCAATTATTTGCTCTTGAGTAAAAATTCATTTTTAATACTTAATTTTCTAATTTTATTCTTACGAATCAAGACAAGAAATTGGATCTTCTACCTTCATTTCTTCAATATAAATTTTGAGGGTAAACATTCTTGATTCAATTCTTCAATTTAATTTTTAATTTCATTTTTTGCTTCCAATTAATTAATTAACATGTGAATTTTTTTAGATCTATTTTTTTATTTCTTGTTCATATTGCTCTTATTTAATTATTTATATTGTTCATATTTAATTGCTCATATGTTATTATTATTATTATTATTATTATTATTATTATTATTATTATTAATTTTGTACTTTTGCTCTTTATTTGATTATTCATCTTTTGTTTCTATTTTTATGATTATCATTATCATCGTTGTTGTTCATATCTTATTATTGTTATTTTTATTGGTGTTATTATTTATTATGTTTTAATATGCTATATTTATTTCATTTCATTTTATTCTTGCATATTTAATTTGATTGTTCATCTTCTTTGATGTTATTATGTTATTATTATTATCATTAGTATTGTTATTATTATTGTGATTAGTGTTATTATTAGTTATTATTTATCATTATTACTATCATTATCATTATTTTTATTATTATAGTTTGTTATTGTTATCATGATCATTATTATTTTTTATTATTATTTATGTTTTCATGCATGTTGAATTTTATTATTGTTGTTATTTTTATTATTTGTGCATGTTGAATTGTTAATATGAAAAGTTGTATATTTTATTATGGCATTTAATTGATTTTCCATACATGATGCATGTTTGCATGTTTTTTTTATTTTAATTATCTTTATTATATATTTAAATTAATTTTTTATTACTAACTTCACTTTTATTTGTGTTTCTTTTATTTTCAATACTTATTTTTATGTGTGAGTTTTTTTCATACCAAGTGGGAGCCTATGGAGATTTGAAGATACCATTTGGGAGTTAATTTGTTATTTATTTTTTTATTATTATATTGGGTTTATTGTATTTTTATTATGTAATTTTTAATAAATTTATTTTCTCATGCACGTTAATAAAAAATCACAAAAATATTTTTATTAACTAAACTTGAGTTTTTTTAATAAAAATGGGACAAATGTCCTAGTTTCTTTCATCCAAAATAAATTATCACCTTAAAATTATTTTTTTTAATTATGCATGAGAGGACCAACGTCCTCATCTTTAATAAATAGCCCGATTTATGTATGAGTTATATTTTATTTACCAATGGAGGTTGTATTCTGCCCCTAGTTTTGTTCTAATTTATTTTCATGCGCTTTTATTTACTTTATCTACCACTTTCTTTATTTGATTGACATGCGCTTTAATTAAATTACATTTAAATTGAATGAGAAATGGGATGAAACGCTAAATTCAAAACTCAATTATAAACTTAATCAAGGTATGAATAAATGGGAAGTCCCGAACCATCTCTGGTCTTTGGGCTCAACGAGGCGAGAGGACCATTTCAATGTTCCATTGGAATGGGACTTTCAAGACACATCTTGTGTCTCGTAAAAAGGCTTTAACTTGCATAGTTCTAGGCTCCACGAGGCGAGAGGGCCATCTTAATGTTCTATCAGGATGGAGCCTCCATGACCCCTCTGGCTTGCCTAAAATAGACATAACAGCGCTACCTTAGACTCACTAAGGCTATACGACTTTTTCCAATGTTCTATTAGGTGGCGACTTCAAAAAACCTCCTTGTTGCCCAAAATGGACGCACTTGTAATTTCTTACAAGTTTTATGAACCTCTCTTGATCGCCCTAAAGGCGAGCGTTCGGGGTGCCCCGGGGTTCGGCACGCATCACAGAGTTTTTTTAATAAAAATGGGACCAATGTCCTAGTTTCTTTCATCCAAAATAAATTGTCACGTTAAATTATTATTTTTTAATTATACATGAGAGGACGAATGTTCTCATCTTTAATAAATAGCCCGATTTATGTATGAATTGTATTTTATTTACTAATGGGGGTTGTATTCCGCCCCTAGTTTTGTTGTAATTTATTTTCATGCGCTTTTATTTACTTTATCTACCACTTTCTTTATGTGATTGACATGCGCTTTAATTAAATTGCATTAAATTGAATGAGAAATGGGATGAAACGCTAAATTCAAAACTCAATTTTAAACTTAATCAAGGTATGAATAAATGGGAAGTCCCGAACCATCTCTGGTCTTTGGGCTCAATGAGGCGAGAGGACCATTTCAATGTTCCATTGGAATGGGACTTCCAAGACACCTCTTGTGTCCCGTAAAAAAGCTTTAACTTGCATAGTCCTAGGCTCTACGAGGCAAGAGGGCCATCCTAATGTTCTATTAGGATGGGGCCTCCAAGACCCCTCTGGCTTGCCCAAAATGGACATAGCAGCGCTGTCTTAGGCTCACTGAGACTAGATGACCTTTCCCAATATTCTATTGGGTGGCGACTCCAAGAAATCTCCTTGTTGCCCAAAATGGACGCACTTATAATTTCTTACAAGTTTTATGAACCTCTCTCGATCGCCCTAAAGGCGAGCATTTGGGGTACCTCGAGGTTCGGCGTGCGTCATAGTCTCCAACGGATTTCCTTGTGAGTCATTTTACATGCATGATGGGTTCTTAATGCATGATAATCAATTATGCTTACCTCGAACCTCACTAAGGGAGAAAATCATCAAGGACTTGCATGGAGGTGGTCTTGCTGCACACATGGGGCGAGATAAAATAATTGCTGCAGTGCAAGAGCATTTTTATGGCCTCAATTATGGAGGGATGTGTCCAGGTATGTTGAACGGTGCCTCATCTGCCAGCGAGCGAAGGGTCACTCAAAGAATAGCAGGTTGTACATGCCTTTGCCAGTTCCTAAGAACATTTGGGAGGACCTCTCAATGGATTTTATTTTGGGACTGCCTCGAACATAAAGGGGAGAAGATTTAATATTTGTAGTGGTGGATAGATTCTCTAAAATGGCCCATTTCATCCCTTGCAAGAAAACATTAGATGCTGTTGCAGTGGTAAAATTGTTCTTTAAGGAAGTAGTGCATCTCCATGGCATTCCTAAAACCATCACATCTGATCGTGATAGTAAATTTCTGGGGCATTTTTGTCATACCTTGTGGAAGCTCTTTGATTCGTCTTTGAATTTCAGTAGCACAGCCCACCCACAAACCGATGGGCAGACCGAGGCGATTAACAGGACATTGGGTAACTTGATCTGAAGCATCTGTGGGGATAAATTGAAGTTTTGGGACATTGCCCTGTCTCAGGCGGAGTTCGCTTACAACAATGCAGTCCATCGCACCACAGGAAAACTCCATTTTCCATTGTTTACACCAAAGCACCACAGCATGAGTTGGACCTGCTCAACCTCCCTAAAAGGGACCCAAGTAACATCAAAGCTAAACAGTTGGCTAAGCAGCTTGTTGATGTCCATATTGAAGTTAAGCAGAAATTAGAAGCTGCTAACAACAAGTATAAACACGTTGCTGATAAACATCGACGCCATGAAGTTTTCAATGTGGGTGATCAAGTTATGGTGTTCCTACGTAAAGAAAGGCTCCTCGCAGGGTCTTACAGTAGACTGCAGCCAAAGAAGTATGGACCATTTATGATTGAGAAGAAGATTAATGACAATGCATATGTAGTTGGGCTGCCTGGGTCGCTGGGTATTTCCAAGACATTTAATGTTGCTGATATTTACCGTTTCCACCCAACCGATGCACCTTTGTATCCACCTCACTCGGGGTCGAGTTTGTTTCAAGAGGGGGAGACTGATACGGAAGAGCTGGGCTGATTTATTTGACAAGAGTTGAGTTATTTATTTGACAATGTTCTCTTTTTTTTTTTTTTTTGCTGTTAGTTGGGTTTAAGGGTATTTTGGGTTTTCGTTATTTTTTTTTCATATAAATTATTTTTTTTCCTAGCTTGAGTAGACTTTGATTACAAATAAATAATTGTATTCTTTGGGAATTCTTTCGCTGCGTCATCTAGTTTTCTAAAATAGTTGATATGAGTGTCAATTATTATTAGCATTTGTTTTTTTTATTGAATAGGATATATGTTTCCTATTATTATTATTTGACATGAGTGTTTTATTTTAGGATTATTGGATTGATTTATTGGTTAAATGAATGAGTTTTTTTTTTGCATTTAATTTTTTTTAATAAATGTGTTTATTTAAAAATATTAATTGCCTTACAATATTTTATGAGTAAAATGATTGCATGTTTATTAAGTAGAGAATTAATAAGATAAAAACCAATAACATTTCCCTCATAAGTTTAAGAACTTAACAATCCAATAATTCAGATTTACTATACATAAAATCTTAACCTGTAAAGTTGGACATTAGAACTTAGAAGGTAATTGGTACTTTTAGTAACCTTTTCGAATTTGAGTCTAACAGAAAACTTTATTAGGATATTATTTCAGGTGTATAGTAAATTACATGTATTGCTTAATCTCCTATAATAACATGTAACTTTGTTCCATTTGAATCATAGGATACAAATGGCTTCTACTTCCAAATCAATTATCGCTGCATTAAATAAAGACTTAAAATTGAATGGCGATAATTATGAAATCTGGAGTATGAAGATCTAGTATGTGCTTGAGGAGCAAGAGGCTCTTGAAACCTTAAGTTTAGTTATGGCTGAACCTGAGGATGGCAATACAGCCCAGCATAGGCGGGACCTAGATGTCTATTTGGCATGAAAGAAAAAGAATTCCACTGCTCGTATTATCCTGCTGAGTGCTATGAATGATGATATAACTAAGCAATTCCACAAGTATAAAAACAGAATGGATCTATAGATCGCTTTGCGGGAGAAGTTCGGAGGAGTAACTCTGACTAAACTCTGATCATTGATGATCAAATTCGATACTTATTAGAAAAAGCCTGATCATTTAATGCGAAAATATCTCAGAGAGATGGAGAATATGATGAGTGAGCTTAGTGAATATGGTCATAAGTTGGCCGACGAGCAGCAAGTTCAAGCTGTCATCTGTTCCTTACCTAAGAGTTGGAAGCATATGAAAATGTAACTGACTCATATGGACAGTTTCAAGACATTTGAGATTGCCGCTCGTCACTTAGAGCTAAAAAAGGACAGACTGGCATCAATTAAGGTCAATGTCGAAGTGCACGCGGTACAGTCCCGTTCTGGTGGAATGAGTTCAAAACAGAACAAAAGAAAAAGCTTCAAAGGTCAGGGTAAGGAACCTGCCAAAAAGAATAAAAGGCAAAAGAAGGAACAAAATACTGAGAGGTACAAAGGCAAGAAAAAGATAAACACTTCAAAAGTAAAATGTTTTAACTGCCAGCAGAAAGGATACTATGCAAGAGACTGCACTGTGCCCAATCAGGTACACTATTTTAACTCAAAAGTGAGTGAAATTTATGTATCTAGTTCTATATTGTTAACTGAATTTCATCCTTTGTGGGTGTTTGATTCAGGAGAAACGGACCACTTAACAAAGGATCGAGATGCTTTTGTTGAATTCTGGCGTATACCATATGGAGCAAAATATATATATATGTAGGAAATAACACAAGGGTGCCAGTTCGAGGGATTGGTGGGTGAAGATTAGTCTTACGCAAATGCTGAACCCTGCTCCTACATGATGTGCTTTATGCTCCAGATATTTGTAAGAATTTAGTTTCTATTCTTGTGTTATTGAAATTTGGTTTTGATTTGCACTTTAAAGATGACAGTATGCGCTTATGTTTGGCTGATGTTTATTATGATTCTGGTTTTATTTCGAACAATTTTATTGTTATGGATATTGATCCTGATTTTATGAATAAAAATAGTTTTTCTTTAATATCTTCTACTTCACAATGTAATGAGAATCATGTGAAATTATGGCATGCTAGATTAAACCATATTGGGTAAGATCGAATGAGTCGGTTAGCCAAAACTGGTTTACTAGGTGATTTAAATGAGGTTGAGTTTCCTACGTATGAGTATTGCCTAAAAGGAAAACTAGTGAAAAACCATTCGGAAGAGGAACTAGAGCTGAATTTCCATTACAATTAATTCATTTTGACGTATATGGTCCAATCAATGTGAGGGCAAGGCATGGGACCTACTATTTCATCACATTTATAAATGACTACACTAGGTATTGTCATGTCTACTTGATCTCTCACAAGTTAGAAGCATTGAGTTGCTTTAAAACTTTCATGAACTTAGTTGAGAATCAATTAGATAAAATGATCAAAGCTTTAAGAACTGACCAAGGTTGGGAATATCTTTCAGATATATTTAAGGCTTTGTGTGATAAAAAAGGGATTGAACATCAGTTGTCCATTCCCAGAACTCCACATCAAAATGGTGTTGTAGAAAGGAGAAATAGGACTCTCCTTGATATAGTTAGATTTATGATGGCAGAGGTAAATTTCCCTATCTCCTATTGGAGAGATGCTTTATTGACTGCCACATATGTTCTAAACCGAGTGCCCTCCAAATCTGTCACATCCATACCTTTTGAGTTATGGACTGGTTGACAGCCTGACCTAAGCCATTCACGACCTTGGGGTTGTCCTACTTACGTCTATGATACCTCAAGTAAATTTGGTAAATTAGGACCAAGAGGTAAAAAGAGTATCTTTGTGAGATATTCTGAAGTATCAAAAGGATATGTATTCATGGGTGAGTAAGAGAATGGTACAGTGATAGAATATGAATCACGAGACGTCATATTCTTGGAAAATGAGTTTCCAAAGTTGGGCAAAGTGAATCAAGATTTCACTTTCTATGAAACTCAGGAAGATGACCATCAGGATCACTCCATTCGAGTGGGAGGGAGTTAGAGGAAGAAGGTCGAGAACTTTCTCCTCCACATGATCCAGATGTTTGAGATCCTGATTTGAATGGGAGCGTACCTGACTCCAGTGGGAGTATGGAACATGGTCCCAGTGGGAGCATTTCGAATTACGATGAATATATGAGACATATTTATTGAGATTTGGAACTGCGTAAGTCTAAAAGGATAAGTGTTCCTCGCCGATGATTTGAGATCGAAGGTTTGAACGAAACCCTTTTAGTTACTCCACAAGACGAGGAAGAGCCTAAAAATATTATAGAGGCCTTCTCATGCCCAGCTAAAGAAAAATGGATTAAAGCGATGGAAAAATAAATGGCATCCATGAGATCAAACCGTGTTTGGGAACTAATTGATCTACAGGAAGGACGCAAACCGATTGGAAATAAATGGATTCTCAAGGTGAAGCAAAAAGCTGACAAAAATATAGAAAGATATAAAACTCGGCTAGTCGCTAAGGGGTTTACACAACAGGAAGGGATTGACTATGAGGAAACTTTCTTACTTGTTGTAAGATTTACATCCATAAGGTTAATTCTTGCCATATTGGCAAGTTTGAACCTAGAGCTACATCAAATGGATGTGAAGACTGCTTTTCTTAATGGAGAACTGAATGAAGAAATCTACATGGAACAACCTGTAGGTTTCATCGAAAAAGGCATCGAATATAAGGTTTGCTGATTGAAAAGATCAATCTATGGCCTTAAACAGTCTTCAAGACAATGGTATTTGAGATTTCATGATACAATCATGTCGAATGGGTTCAACATGATTGATGAAGACCATTGTGTGTATAACAAAAGATCTGAAAATAATTTGTCATTTTAACATTGTATGTAGACGACATACTAATAGCTGGAAATGACAAAGAGTACGTAAATCAAATCAAATATTGGTTATCGTCCAACTTTAAAATGAAGGATATGGGCCATGCAGACTACATTCTTGGAGTTAAGATTTTAAGAGATCGTTCGAGAAGGTTGTTATCTCTTTCTCAAGAGACATATATCAACAAAGTACTTGAACAATTCAATATGCAATACTGTAAACCCATTGATAATCCCATTGCCAAGAATCAGTTTCTTAGCAAAAAAATGTGTCCAAAGACGCCAGACGAAGTGGAAAGTATGAGAAATGTTCCATATGCCAGTGCCGTAGGTAGTCTTATGTATGCAATATTGTGTACAAGACCTGATATTTGCTATGCAGTGGGCATGACAAGTAGATATCAATCTAACCTAGGCGAAGCACATTGGAAAGCAGTTAAGAGGATACTTAGATACCTCAAAGGTAGAGCAGATTATTCTCTCTGTTATCAAGGCAAGGATCTGCAATTGAGAGGATACACTGATATTGATTGGGCAGGAGATGTAGATGAGAGGAAATCCACTTCAGGTTTTATATTCTTGCTTGGCAAGGGTACCATCTCATAGAGTAGTAAGAAACAAACCTGTGTAGCCTTATTAACAATGGAAGCTGAATTTGTAGCTTCCGCAGCTGCAGTACAAGAGGCAGTATGGCTGAAACGGTTAATAGACCATTTAAGAGTAACTATCTCAGAGGAACGAGTGACAGTCTATAGTGACAGTCAATCATCGATAGCTTACACAAAAGATCCAAAGTTTCATAGTAGGACTAACCATATCGACATTAAGTATCATTATATAAAAGATGTTGTTGTACGGGGAGATGTGAACTTACAGTACATATCTACGCATGAGATGATTGCAGATCCATTGAATAAACCTGTAATAAAAGATGTGTTTGAAAGACACATTAGATTTTAGGGTTTGCGTAGAATTTGATGTGTACTATTTTTATTTTTGTAATCCCTTAATATTATTATTAATAAATAATAATAAAGTTCATTGTTGGCAATACATGAGTGTAAATGTTTAATGTATAAACACTTACTGTTATTTATTTGAGTTTTAGCATGTCAGACCAAAAAGTAGCCCACTCACAAGGGTGTTTACCTTACTTTTTGTTAATGAGTTGACAAAAACTAAGATGAGGTAATTTTTGAACATAATGAGATTGCTCGAGAGCTTATTCAAAATAAAAGTGTCGTCTTGCAGAAATTATAAGATTAGTCTTGTTAAGGGGTGAGATAAAGTCATACATGAAGTTGTATACTTTGGATTGAGATCCAAATAAGGATTCTATGGAATCCGATGGTCAGTTATACGTAACTACCATGTTCTGTCTTAAAAGGCAGAAGTAGTCTTTAAGTAAGTGAACTAAAGTTGGGTGCTTTCGCAATCTTACGCTTCTGTATGGTGTTTTATATATACACATTATTAAAATGTGAGACATGCACTCCTTTAAGGGAAAGAATGAACACCATAACACATGTTTTATACTGTGTGTGCTTAAGTGACCAAAAGGATGGCAATTAATATTAATGATTTCAAATTTCCCTTTTGTGAGACCCTATTTATATTTTGACCCTTAGAACCCTTAACTTATACCTGAAGTATAGTTCAATGTGACTAGCTTGGTTAGTTTTCAAGAGGTCTAAAAAAAATTTAGGCCTGACGGATCTAATTAGAAAAGCAAGTTGAATGATGATGGATGACATATAGTAAGAGGGGAAGATAACCTTTTGATCACATTCATAAGAGTTCGTGGTTCACCGACATGTCTATTATCGTTTCTATAAGTAGAAACATAATAGTGAACACGAAAAATGTTTTATGAGATCATGAGTTAAAATAGTGATTGTGAGAAGGCCATCTAGGGTTAGGCATACGTGGAATAGAAGAATCTTTTCCTTTTTTTCGAGAAGCTATATGTCCCTAACAGGTGTATAGCAATAGTGCTCTCGAGGTATGCTAGTCATGCAATCTATTAGCTTGTATAACTGAAGATTATAAATGGAATGTGTTCCGTCATGTGCGAGTGGGAGATGATAGAGTTGGGATACGTCCATGACTCTATATTGGATTGAGTTCCAATCCAAATTGAAATGATCTGATTAAAATTACCAAATTCTGTCTCAGAAATGATTATAAGTTATACTAGGGATAAGTTTCTAGCCTTTATGATCTCTATAAATAGATGTGAGATCTCATTATTTGGTAACGAGAAAACTTATACGCCGCAAGGCTGCTCGTTCCCACTCACAAGTTTTCTGTCTTAATCTTTTAAGGGCTCTTAGATTGTGATCTAACTGCTCTTATTCCGCTCGTGGGTAAAAGCCAGACCACTGACCAATAAGAAAGGGATCCTTGTGATGCTTCCGCAACGAGTTTACGGGCTACAAGAGATAGGTACCAATTGTATTGTTACCTCCATTTATTTTATATTTTCCTTTCAATAATTAATAACTATGAGTATGTATGCATACTTTTATTAATATTATAATCAATTTTACCGACGAAATAGTGACGCATTATTCCGTCGCTAAAGTATTACTTCAATTTCTAAAATATTGTTTTAATAATTAATAAATTTGAAAATTTTTTAGTGATGGAAAAATCCGTCTCTATTTCATCTGTAAAATTGAAAATAAAATTGAAATTTTGTATTTTCACGACAAATTTGAAAATCCATCACTAATTAGCGACTTAAAAATTATCGCTAAATTCCATCGCAAAAAAGGCGCCATCCATTGCCGCCAAAAATTAGTGACTATTTCTTTATTTCCGTCACTAAATTTGGAAAAATGGATTTTCACGACTAATTCTAAATTTCGTCACAAATCTATCGCTAATTAGCGATAAAAATGTGTCTGTCGCTAATTTGGATTTTTTTTTTGTAGTGAGAGAATTCGAGCCTCCTTTGATTCTTTTACTGTTGAAGCGGCAACCATTGTGTTTGGATTACAAATGGCAATTGATCTTGGTTTTTTGGGAATTAATTGTTGAATTTGTTATTGAAAAACTTAAAGTTAATTGTTCTTGGCGTAATGGTCTTGGTCTGCTGCTAAAGGATTGTTTTCATTCAATCTTTGTTCCATTCTTCTTGTTGGTCATTTATAAAGGTATCTATTTTTGAAATTTATTTGGATTAGAAATGCATTCTTGTGAAATTAATACATTAAGGAAATGGTTGGCTGGGAGACTAATACAAAAATGTAAATTTTGAACTTTTGGCCAGGAAGCTAAGCGTCAGTTGGGTGATAGAATGATTGCCAAACTATTGCACCGTTATCATCATGAAGAACAAGGTTGCCCGTGTTCTTCAAATTTAAGGCAGTAACAGACTTGCCACCAGTTTTCTTTGACCAAACTATAGTTTCATCAGTATCTTTCTGGACAAGATCTCCATCCGATGTTAGCTCTAAGGTCGAATTGATTCTAACAGGATTGTTTGGTCAACGAAAACTGGTAATAAATATGTGTGGTATTTGAGGAGGAATAACGGAACCATTTTCCATTTTAATGATAATAAAAATGCCAAAAAGAAAAGAATCGCAGTTTCCAGTGCATAAGAAACCACAAGCAAATGGCTCTATGGTAACAAGAAGTCTGACAGTTGAGTTATCACTAAGATCTCTACAATTTAGTTAAGATCATGGGCTAATTTTCCTTGCTATGAAGAGATTTTGTATGGAAAAATCCGTGTTGCACAAAATCCAAATAATTATAAAATATTGGAGAAAACAATCCAAAAAACAATTCAAATAAATTTGGATAATAATGATACGATGATATCTGAAAAGGAAAAGAAAACGATTAAAATGGTTTTTAGTAGGGTTGTACACAGTTCGGTCCTTCATAAATCTCCGTATTGTATTTAAATTTCGGTTCTTATAAATTTCAGTAAAGTTCGGTTCTTATTAATTTCGGTACGGTTCTTATAATTTTCGTTATAATTCAGTTCGGTTTTTCGGTTATTTCGGTATAAAATAAAACAAAACAATACAATATGGTATTTCGGATAATTCAATATTTTTAAAAATTTACAATATAAATATACACAATAATAAATATAAATATAATTAAAATATCTCAACAAGTACATACAATTTTGCATTCAATTTTAAGAAATTTTTCAATTTATCCCTCTTCTTCATGAAAAGAGAAACATTTTCTAACAATAGTCACTATAAATAGAATTTTAAATTTAGGATAAATTGCTTCAATAAATTCTCTAAAATCTTCATATTCAATAAAATTAAATGGTAATTGATCACTAATGATCATCCTAAATAAAGTTTATGTACAAGCCTATTGATCAAATTTTCAACTAAATAATGATTAACCGATCCCACAAAATCCAAAATTGTGTGTGACTTATCATTACTTTTAGATACAGCCGCTAACTCTTTTTAGTCTAGAAATTTTTTGCAATTTTCCCTTAAATATTTCCACAATCCTGAAGAAATTTCTTTTACAATTTTCCCTTAAATGCAGCCGCTAACCCATATATTCTTTCTATTAAACAGCAAAAATAATTTGATTCAGCAAAAAAAATATGTTTATCGCAAAATCTTGTCCATACCAGTAAAAGTAGCAGTCGTGGAAGTGGTCACATAAATATTTCACTTCAAAATACTACAAGACAAGCAAATATGTCAAATGGCAAATAGTAAGATAGAAACTGAACGGTAAAATATAATTTTGTTTTAACAATGGGGGAAAATGATTCATGTTAGGCATCTCAATTAATTTCTGTCCACTAGTTGGATTACTTTAGTTTTGTAGTTATTTTATTTATAAAAATCATAGCAAACAATACAGTTGAGCCAAATATATAGGACTTTTGGAACTTAAAACACCAACAAGAGAAACATTTTAAGTAAGCTCTATCAAAAGTTTATATCATATCACAACTCTTATTTCAATTATCATAACAGTAATAAGGAAAAATAAATTTAGTGGTTGCAAAATTTGATTTACAGCAAAATAACTCTAATCCTCCCAAAGTACTTCACTGAAATTAGCTTAGATTTCTAATTCATATCTTTTCTCCTTTTTCTTCTCCAGAGTTCAAGAATTATTTTCATCATTAATCCATAAAATAAAAAATTATGCAATTTAAATGAGTAATTAATGGCCTAAAATATTAATTTTAACTTATCCAATCTCTTAGCCTAAGAAAATTAAATTTAAAATTCTAAATCTCTAAATCCCCAAATATATCCCCCCTACGAATTTTGCCTTAATTTCTAGTTAATAATCACTCTTTACTCACCTAATAGTTGTCGTTCAATGAGAAAAAGATAGGTGGTGTTCCGGTGACCAGCGACGAACAAGAAATGGCAAAAATAAGGGCTGTAACTGAAGCTATAAATGTGGAAAATAAGGGGGACTGATGTGTTACTGTCGCGCGCGAAGAGGGAGGAATAGAAGATAGACTCCGGCGACTAGCAGTGGCTAACGGAGGAGGAAACGGTGGACTAGTTGCCAAGAAGGGAAATGCAGCCAAGCTGTTGTCGCCCTACATAGAGCCCGACGAAAAATAAGAAAGAAGGAAAGAAGAAAGAGCCGATGAATGGCAGCTATAGTCGGAGGGGGCGGAGATGATAGTGGCGGCAACGGAAAGAAAGAAACACAAGTATAGGCTAGAACCAACGGGAAACATAGGGAAAATCGTGGGGCTGAACACGATTTCGAGATAGAGAACTTATTTTATTTTCTTATATATATATATATATATATATATAATGAAATATAAAACCGGTCGAATTCCCTCCAAATATTTCAATTCCCTCCAAAATTTAAAATAAAAAATATTTCTACTAAAATTTTTCAAATTTTATTCTTAATTCACTCTAAAAAAATTTAATTAATAAGATAATTATATACTCATATAATTATATTATATATTAATTAATAAAATTTTATTAATTTAATAATTGTATATAATTATATTATTAAAATGCATCTTCAATTACTCACATAAATATTGTGCTAAATATAAATTAGTATTAGTTGAGTAACGCTAAAAATAAAAGAAATTAAAATTTTATTATAAATAATTATATATAATTTCATTTTTAATTTACATATTCATATAGGTATTGCGATAAAAATAGATGAGTATTAGTTGAGTGATACTAAAAGTAAATGAAATTAATTGAAAAAGTGATTATATAATAAATTATTCAGTTATATATAATTACATTATTAAAATAAATTATCAATTATTCAAATAGATATTGTGTCAAAAATAAATAAGTACTAATTGAGTGACACTAAATTTAAATGAAATTAATTGATAAGATAATTATATATATAGCCTTGGCTGATTATCTAGTTAGGATCCATCCACATATATTATCTTGATTTAGTTATTATACTCAATTTCACTGAATTTGGCTTAACAGTTAAAAGATTATTAATTAATATTATAGTCAATAGTTATAAGGGTGAATGTAAAAATAGCACTAAAAGTAAATAAAATTAATTGATAAAGTGATTGTATATATAAATATTTGTACAAAAAAAATTAAGTAATAGTTGAGTAACATTAAAGTTAAATTAAATTAAACACGATTAATTATATATAATTAAATTATTAATTTACAATTCAATTAGTCATTAAGTATTGTGCCAAAATAGATAAGTACTGATTGAGTGATACTAAAAAGAAATGAAATTAATTGGTAAGGTACTTATATATTTATATAATTATATGAATTAAATTGGTGAATTTTATTATATATAATAATTATATATAATTATATTATTAATTTATATGCTCAATTACTCATATAGATATTGTGCAAAAAATATATGAGTACTAGTTGAATGATACTAAGAATAAATAAAGTTAATTGGAAATGTGATTATATACTTGTATAGTTATATTAATTTGTAAAATTTAATTATATATAATTAAATTATTAACTTATAACTCAATTACTTATATAGGTATTGTATCAAAATAGATAAATATTAGTTGAGTGATAATATTAAAAGTAAAAGAAATTAATTGATATGGTGATTATATATTCATATAATTACATTAATTAGTAAAATTTCATTGATATAATAATTATATTTGTGTGTGTATATAAATATTTGTACAAAATGAAAAATTATATAGTAGTTGAGTGACACTAAATATAAATTAAATTAAATACAAATTATTTTAATTGCACATTCATATAGATATGATAATTAAATTTATCTTATTAATAATCAAACTATTTATTTTAATTTATTAACTATTTATTATATTAATTTCGTGCATTAAAATATTTGATACAAATAATTATGAAGTTAAATTTATATAATAACTATATAATAGAAATTATAAATAATATTTATATATAATTACTAGTATTATATATAATAATTAATAAATATCAGTTCTTTCGGTCCAATTTGGTTCAGAACAGTTCTGTATGGTTTAATACGGGTCTCAATTCGGTTCCAGTATAATTTGGTTCGGTTCTAGTAAAAAAGTCAACAGTACAATTCGATTCATTTCTAGTAAAAAAAATTAACGGTACAATTCGGTTCTAAATCTTTTTATTTGGTATTTTAATTCGGTACAAGGAGATTTAGAACCGTGTACACTCTTAATTTTTAGTGCTATGTAACTATAAGCTCCGAGTTTATCATCAATTAGAGCGGTTGCTTCAATCCAAACCTAATCAGCATACCATATAGTTCCACGTGCATGAAACTCCACAGATATCCTACATTTCTAATATGGCATGCTGGATTATGTGAATAAAATCTACTAATTAAATAACTCAATTTTTCACAAAGCCAAATTACAGTTGTATATGTATTATTATTAAATTCTCTGTCTTTCCATTTTGATTTAACAACCTAAAGCAAATTTATCAATAAGTTATAACAACATCTAAATATTCATCTCTTTCAAAGAACTTCTGCATGCAGCATGTGGACAAGCTCCAAAGCAGTCTCATGATAAATTGAAAAAAAAAAAAAAACTTAGACATCGAATGTTCATACCAACAATAAATCTGATAGATGCATTAATAGCAAATTAGTAGGATAAAAATGAAGGGGTAATTATATGCTTAGTTGATCATGAAACTGGTTCAGCCATACCGGTTCGGTTCTACTCTTCGTGACAGCTGTTGCTGCTTTTATAGGTTGACTGTTTTTCTTTCTTTTCTTCCTTTTCGCTTTGCAAAACAAATTTTCATTTTCATCCCCACATATTTACATCTTAAAATCTAAACGTTTCTTAAAAATACCTTAACATACACTACAAAAAAAACACAAATTAGCGACTGAAATTAGCGACGGAAAAATTTAAGTCGCTAAATTGCGACTAATTAAAAAATTAGTCGCTAAAGTTCTTTTTTTTAATTTTAGCGACGGAATAGCGACGAAAAAAAGGAATCAGTCGCTATTTTTTGGCGGCAACAGAGCGCGCCTTCTTTTGCGATTGAATTTAGCGACTGAAATTTTTAGTCGCTGATTAGCGACAGATTAGCGACGGTAGTGATTTTACCGATGAAATAGCGACGGGTTATTTCGTCGCTAAAAAGTTTTCAAAATTTTTAAAAGAGAAGGAAATTAGTGATAATTTAGCGACATAATAGCGACCGATTATCCGTCGCTATTTTAAATTGTAAATAAAATAAAATAAATAAATAGATAAATAAATACTTAAAAAAGAAGAAGAATAGGGAATTAAACTCAAAGAAAGAAAAAACGCAGGAAAGATTGAAGATAGAAAATGAAAGAGGGAGGGACCGCGTGCGGAGAGGAAGGGGCGACCATCACCAGCGCCGGCGACAGACGACTGGGGAAGCAGAGACGGTCCTCCGCCACCGGCAATAGGCGGCGCCGAGCTAGCGCTGCCTCCTTCCCCGCCGAGCTTGCCGTCTGCTCCTGCTTCGCGAGAGGGAAGCCGAAGCTTCTCTCCCCTTTTTCGGTCAGATCCGGCGTCAGACGGGGACATGAGCCACATCACCGGGTTTCTGAAGGTGAGGCGTTCATCCTTATACCCACCGATCGTCCCCACTCGTTATCGACGATGAGATCGGAGTTGTGGAAGCGTGGCTTTTCGGCGTAGATCCCGATCAAATGGTGTGGCTTTTTGGTGCGTGATGTCGGACGGGAGGTCACTGACGTCTTGGGCTTCGAGTCGGCAGTGGCGGTATCTCCTCTGTGATTCTCCTACGACCGTTGACCGGCAGACAGATTTGACTGTCGTTAAAAATGGTATGTGCACTTCAGTTTCTGCTCTTTAAATTGTTTTATTTTATTGGATTTGCCATTTTCTTTTGTTGATTTGTTCATTTAGTATTAAACAGATGAATCCCTTGTATTGTTACTTAGAAATATGGACTTTTTATTTGTTTTAGATTTGTTCATTTGGTATTAAACAGTGAAGAAAGTTTTCTCATTTTCTTTCTTTGTGTTTGGTTTCCGATATTTTGGCATTTGGAATTTCTGTAAGATTTTTGAATCTAGTTATTCACTTTTACTGGCTTTGGTTAAACTAATCACTTCACTAATTGTTATTCTTCGTTTGATTTGTGTTACTGATATGTGCATTTGCTTTGTCATTGATTATATTTTTCTTAGTCATATCTAATTGTCTGTGTGTAATGTGCTTGCAGGAGCAGGCTGGTGTTTGCCTGTGCCACATCTAGTTCTTAATATATTTTTTTTCTCTAATAGTTTTTATCTGTCAAAACAACAATTGAATATTGATATGAAGTCTAGATATGTGCTTTTAGTTGTTAGAGTGTGTCATTCTATCTAAGTTTTGGAGTTCCTTATATCATGTTTGCAGAATAAAATTGTAATTTGTCTTTGAGACTACCATCCGAGTCCTTGGAGGTTTGCTCTCAGCTCATCTAATTGCAAGTGATTATGCATCCTATGCTTAATCGAAAGGTGCAATCTAGAGAAAACTCTCAATCTAAATTTCTCCTTAAAATAGTATTATTATTGCATGCATGCGTGTGCACACACTTTGATTCCCCATTCATGGGCTTAAACTTACTATATCTAAGCAATGTGGATGTGCACGTTTTGCTAACCTTCAATCATTTTGTTTGGCAATAGAGTCATTTTCAATCTTTTGGTTGCAGGGTATGGGAATTCCATCATATGATAATCAATTGCTTCACTTAGCCGAGGATCTAGCTCGAAGAATGTTGCCTGCATTTGATACTCCAACAGGTATTATTGCTGGGCTCTGAAATTGTTGCATGCTGTGTGATTCTTGCGTGATTCTTTTGTTCATACAATTGAGAAGTTGGTAATGTCTGGCATGAGTATAAGATTTGTGGCATTTCTACTTTTAACGGTGGGAATGAATTTGGGAATTGATCACAATTTCTTTGATAAAAGCTTTGTTAATGTTCTGTGTTAGCTGTTAAATAGATTGAATTAGAGCTCTTTACCTGGTTGGCTTCTTGAAGCATAGTTTTATAGAAACATACTATAGCTTTCACCTTGCTTTTCAGAAAATTATTTACTATTGCCTTAATTTTTAATGGTTGAATGTTATCATAATTTTCTTGCTTCTCCAATTTAATATAAGTGGTGATGAATTGCAGGAATTCCATTTGGGTCTGTCAATCTTTTGCTCTCTATATTTATCTCAGTTTACTTATTTTGTGATGTTAAATACAGCATCTTACTGCTTTAATTTTATTTTATTTGCTATTTGTTATTAACTTTAAATTTTATTTTATTTGCTATTTGTTATTAACTTTAATTTTATTTTTTCTCATAATTTATAAATTAGGTGGTTCGTGAAGAAATTAAAGATTCAAAATGGTGGCATTCCGTTGATGTTTCAAGATTTTATAATATGTTTTTTTGTTGAAATTTTTAAATATTTTATGATTGTGGAAATGAGTGTTTGTATTATTTAATATGATTTTAATTATATGTAAATTAATTTTTAATTTTATTTTATTAAAGAAATTTGGGTATTTTGAGTGTATGATATTATATTTTTTAAATTAATAGTATTGTTAATAATATTGTATAATTATTATTTACATAAATAAAATTTTTGATCTAATAATAATAATAAAAAAATTAAATTTAAAATAATAAAAAATTAAATTCAGAATAATAATAAAAAATTTAATATTTTTAGCGACGGAATAGCGATGACTTTTCCGTCGCTAATATATTTTTATTACTAGTTTAGGAGGTTATTTAGCGACTAAAATTTTATATTTAGCGACGATTTTTCGTTTTAGTCGCAAATTGCTTGCGACGGCTCCAATAGCGACTGTTAGTCGTGGCGTCGCTAAAGGAAATTAGCGACGGAGAATGCCATTTTAGCGACGGATTATTCCGTCGCTAATTTGCTTTTTTTTTGTAGTGATATTATTTTAGTAATTAATTTGATCCGATAAATTTATTAAATTTTATTCTATAAATATTAAGTATTATTGCATTTTAATCCATTTTGGATTTAATTTTATCATATTAGCCAATTGAACTCTAATATTGCATTTTATTAAATATTCTATATCCCTTTAAATTCAAATTCTCTTTAAATTTTAAATTTTTAAAAAAATTTTACATGATTAAAAAATATATTTATAATAAGCTTTTAACTCATATTCAACTATGATAAATACATATTTAAATATAATTTAAATTATAGTTATATTTAAATATAATAAATATTGTTTAAAATATATTTATTATATTAATATGAACATTATTATGATGAATATTAGTTTTTTAAATATTCGAAACATGTTTAAATAGTATATATTAAATATTTTTTTAATTCTGATTTATTTTCGATTAAACCTTAAATCCTTGACTTTCTATCTTTTTCGATTTTATATCCGGTCTAGGTTTGACAATCTTGATCATAAGTATTGAAATTATCTCCGATTAACTAGTTATTGGATTACCTACAAATTAAGTTGGGTCCTCGCAAGAAGATTATTGGTACTTTTCATTTTTTGATCGCTGGATGGAAGAACCGAGACTGCCGAGAGAAATTCCGGCCAAACGACTGGGGATAACGGCGAGTGACCACCACCGGTGGATCTCTGACGGTCCCAACCTCCCTACGGTGATGGTGATGTTGTCGACAGTGGAGCTCCGACCAGGCTCCAGCGAAGGGGATAGACGTAAGAACAATGAAATTTTGAGGGAATTTCGACTCCAACTGGTGTGTGATTGCCAAATTTACCTTTCCTTATGATTTTTAATAGATTAAATTGATTAGAAAATCTCTTGTCACTACAAGAAATTATACTTTTTAAGACGCAAAAAATTGTCATGAAAAATTCACTTTTCGTCGCTGAAAAGATAAGGTGACGATTTTTTATCGTCACAGAGAACGTAACGGTAGGCGCATAACATAAAAGTTTACGTAACGATTTACTTTTTTGTCACTGTAAGTATATTTTTTGTGACGAAAATGATTATTGTCATCTTTAGTTCTTACTTTTCATGACAAAAATTATGTCATAAATAAAATTATATTTCATCACAATATATTGTTTATCGTCACTAAAAATTGGTATTTTTTATGACAAATTTAAAATTCGTCACAAAATTAAATATTTTTAATGACGAAACTCTGCTTCTGATTAAAACCATTAAGCATTGATTACGTAATTATCGTCATAAATAAATATAATTTTCGTCATTAAATCTAATACTTTAAGTGACGAAAAATGATTTCGTCATTAAAATAATGTGTATTAACGATAAATATAAATCGTCATATTACGTTACATTTTAGTGACATAAATAGGGATAAAAATAATTGTCACAAAAAATAGTTTTAGTGACAATTTTTTATTGTCATTAAATTATATTTTTTTATTACAATATTAATATCGTAATGTCATACAATCAATTAAATTTCTACAGAAAATCTAATATAATGTATTTATTCAAATAAAAGGTTAATTAAAAAAAACATACTGTCTAATACAAAAAATTAAATTTGCATTCTAATCAAGAAATAAAATCTGTTGAAACTTCAAAATTTACATCCTGCTCCTGCAAAAAAAAAATCTTATATTAGATAAAAAAAACTCAATCATGTAATATCCTTCATTTATACACACTACGATTCCAACGATACTGCACGATTACTTGATTTTCTTAAACTACTATTTAAATTATTGCGAAATTCAGGTAATTATTTTTTTTATCCTTTCACTATACCCATCAGCCCTATAGTTATTTAGTTTTATTATTCATTCAATCAAAATACAAATATGTCACTTAATTCTACCAAAATTTCGGCAAAATTTCCTTTATAATATTGCCTATCCCCCTGTAATCAATAAAATCTTTACATTTCAAATAATCATATATTTATTCACCTCACTTCAATTCAAACTCTAACACAAGTTTGCCCATCCTCCAATTTAGATCCAATCTCACACACCATATCTTATAATATACTTATATCATCCAATTTCAGTACTCGATTCAATTATACAAAATACAAAAGTATAATATTAATACATCAAAACTATCGGCTAAAAATAAATGCACAAGTATCACATTGACATAAATAAAAGAGAAGTTACACTTGTTACCTGAAAATTCATAAACATCGCTATCAATTGAACAGTTTGGAATGAACCTAAATTAAAGAACTGTAAAATTAAAAATCACTAAAACATGAGATACCAAGCAAGTCAAAGAGTTTCAAAATCAAATACAAGTAAAACATACATAATCTTTACCATTTAAATTTGCCCATCAGAATAAAACAAGAAAACATAAAAACCAATGTAAAAATCTGCAACTATTTTCAAATATTTTCAACTATTTTCATGTCATTGAACATTGCAAAAATAAATGCACAAGTATATAAAACTTACATTGGAGAATTCAATCGACATTCATCCCGTTAAGTACTCTTCATTTGTTAAGTACACTCACTTTCTCTAATTCATTAACTTACCATGAGTCCACTTAAAAATACTTTGTCCTTTACTTGTAACTTTTTATACTAAATTACACTTTTAATCATCAATTTATTTATTTCCTTCTGTTATTCCCTTTTTACTTGTTATTCCACATACTTTTACAAGTACCATAGACTCCTAGGATTTGATCCCCTTTTTCACTTTATATTTTCTTATCAACTCTTACTCACTTATTTTGATTCGTTTTCTTCATGTTAGATTCCATCCTATCTTTATAGATTTACACTAAATTTCATTTTATTAAAATGACACATATTATAAATCCTCAACCATCTAGTTATTTACCTGTCATTCAAAACATATTATCTATCTTAAACTTTCAACTTTCAAACTTATTTTCAATTACTCTTCACTTCATATATATATATATATATATATATATATATATATATATATATATATATATATATATATATATATATATATATATATATATATATATATATATATATATATATATATATATATACACATATATACACTATTGATTTTCATATATTGCTGAAATATTTTAATCACATCAATATGTCAGCTAGGTAAATTCATAAAAAAAAATTAGATTAATAGCAATTAATGTCAGTATACATTTTGCTCCATATTGTCAAAGATAATCCCATTAACACATAAATACTATACACATCCACCCACATACATGCATACATATAAATATACATACATTAAAAATTTACTTGGAATATGCCTCATTCATGCATTCGCTTTAAAATACACACTCATTCGCACAGGTCTTATTTAAGCTTAATATACATGATCTATTTCATTAGCAAAATTTACCAATTTATAATTAATTAGCTGGTCTAAATTTCCAACTAACAGCTAACCTTCACTTGTTCTCAGCAATTGCATCCTAACTTAATACGTATATTCCTAAACTTAGTGCGAATTTCACAAAAATCAAGATACATTTCTTTACTCTACCTTAAAATCGTTCCAATGTTTAATCTCCATTACATTTGGACTTATAACTATAACTTCTATGCATCACATTTTAACCACAGCCAAACTCTTTACATCCAAAAAATATATATATAACTTAGCTTTTTTGAACAAACAGATTCAATTTAAGCAACCATTTATCTCGTTAATTATTCCAAGTCTTCTGCTCATCATACAACTATTGTTACATTAACTTATAGTTATAATCTATGAGTTTATCTAACTCATTACCATAACAGTTTATCCATTTTCAATAGCTAGTTGTCCATGATTTGATAAATTCAATTTATGCAACTAATTACTCCATTAACGTAGCTAAATTTATCATTTAATTGAGTAACCATAACAACACTGCCAAAATTTCAACAAAAATCCACAATGTATTGTTCACATTCTGTGTTCAGTAAAATCATTCTCAGTGATTTTTAATTTATGAAAAAAAATCACTTAGAAAAATAAGTTTGGTGGCCACATACCGGATTTTTCTGCATAATTTGGCCTCTTCACCATCGCTGGAGCCTCGCCGGAGCTCCACCGGAGACACCGAAACCACCAGGAGGGAGCTTGAAGCGCCGGGGTTTCTTTTTCGGTGATCACGCACCGTAATTGCCCTTCGTTTCGCCGAAATTGACGTCGACAGCTGCGGTTCTTCTCCACGCCGATCTGCTAATCGCCGGCGAGTGAGGAGGATCCACGGCCACCGAAAGATTCGTCTGCTCACCAGGAGTCCAGCCGTACTGCTAGTGTCACTGATCGTCGCCGGAGCTGGCCGAAAAATGCTGAAGAAGCTCACGATTCTTCTCTTGCTTCCCTGGAACGGCGTCGCTGCGAACCTGGAGAATCCACTGCGGGGGCAGCGCTGCGGGTTGCGACGGTCCGATCCCCACCTCCGATCGCCATCGATGGTCGCTGGCGGTGCCTTCCGCTGCTCGTTCTCCCTCTCTTCCTCTCTTTCGGTCTCCTTCCCCGATCTCCCATTGTGACGCGTGCCGGATCCTCGCGGCCGCCCGTTCGACCGCCCGCACGTGGGCGATCGGGGCATTTGTGGATCCGTTGACAGCTTGCAATAAATCGCAAGTGCGTCTATGTTGGGCAACAAAGAGGTTTCATGGAGTCGCCACCCAATAGAACATTGGGAAAGTTTCTCTCGTCACGGAGAGCCTAAGACTGCGCGTTGTATCCATTTTGGGCCAGCCAGAGGGGTCTTGGAAGGTAAACCTCTCGCCCTAAGGAGCCTAGGATTAACGCTAAAGTCTCGTGGCACAAAAAGGTGTCTTGGAGGGTAGACCTCTAGCCTCTTTGAGCCCAAAGACCAGAGCTGGGTTCGGGATTTCTCATCTATTTTTACCTCGATTATTTTATGATCAAATTTTAATTATCATTAATTCGCTCTCTCTCCACATGATGCAATTTAAATTAAAGCGCATTCATCCATTTAAGAGCATAAAATAAAATAGCATTAAAATATGAAATAAATTTACAATAATACTAAGGGCAGAATACAACCCTCATTTGTAAATGTGCGATACATGCATAAAACGGGTTATTCATTAACAATGAGGACATTGGTCCTCGCATGCATTCATTATGGAAAACAAATTTTATGTGATGATTTTTATTGGATAAAAATAGGATAGGACATTGGTCCAAGTTTTATTTAGCAAACATTCTATTTAGTAGACAACATTTGTGTGGTGGTTCTTTCAAGCACGGTCGAAAAATCATTTATTATTACAGACCACAAATACGTAAAATGCAATAACATAGTAATTACATATTTCTAAATAAATAAATAAATGAATACATAAATAATTGCATAAATAAATAACAATAATAATAACAATAATCAATAATGATAATAATAATAATAATAATAATAATAATAATAATAATAATAATAAAACATAAAATTAAATAATCACAAATCAATTTAATTAAATAACCATAGAACTCAATAATAATAATAGTAATAATATTAAATAATAATAATAATAATATTATTATTATTAATAAACAAAATTTAAATATATATATATATATATATATATAATAATAATAATAATGGTAAACAGAAAATTGAATAAATAATAATAATAGTAATAATAATAATAATAATAATAATAATAATAAATCAGAAATTAAATAAATATAATAATATTAATAATATTAATAAATCAGAAATTAAATAAATAAATAAATATAATAATAATAATAAATAAATAAATAAATAATAATATTAATTAATAATATATTAAAATAAATAAATATAAAATAGGCTCACCGGATTTCCCTCACCGGCGCAGCCGTTGGAGACACTCCCGACACCGGATGGTAGATCGGAGCGCCGGGATCACGCTGCCGTCGGACACGCGCCGGAAAGGACCTTCCTGTCGCCGGAAAACGTCTTGGAAGCCGCACGGTTTTCCCTTCCGATCTCCCTCACGCCGGCGACTGTGGCTGATCGGCGACCATCCCCGGCTTCGTCCGGGTCTCCTCTTCACTCCGGTGGGGCGCGTGCGGCGATCGGCGGCCGTGGCTGGCCGGCGGAGGCAACGCCTCCTCCTCTCCTTTTTTCTTCTTTTCCTTCTTCTCTCCGGCGCTTCTGGTCTCCGTTGGCCTGGGTCTGCTGCTCCTCTCTTTTTCTATTCTTCTCTCTATTTCCTTTTCTATTTCTCTTTTGTTTGGCTTTTTGGATTTGTCTCTTTGATCTTTGGTTTTGTTTTTTTCTGCTCTCTCTTTTATTTTCTTTCTCTTTCTATTTGCCTTTGGCTTGTTCTTGGTCTTTCTTCCTTCTTTGGTCGGCCTCTTCTTGCTCTCTCTGTGTCTTTTCTCTCTTTTCTCTTTTTTATTTCTTTTCTTTTCTTGTTCCAATCCGAGAGAGCCCCCTTCAATTTCCTCATCTTCTTCTTTTTATTCCCTCAAATTAGGGTTAAGGGTATCCAAGTAATTTCCTCATTAATTCCCTCCTTTTCTTCTTTTCTTAATTTTAATTAATTTAACTTAATTCAAATAACACACACATTAATTAATTTAAACATTACATATTAATTAAACATTACATATTAATTACATCTTAATATAATTAATCTACTTAATATATAATTTATCTAATTAATTCTATATTTTAACTAATTAATATTTAATTTTACATGCATTTTAATTAATACCATAATATTAACTAATTAATTAACTAACAACACTAACTAATTAATTACCTAATTTTACACACACAAACATATTTATATATTTATTATATATATATATATTTTTTTTTGGAGGGAATTATCAAGGATCAAAAATCACCATTTTCATTTTATGCCGGACTCGGGACCCGGTGTCTACAGTTGCCCCCAATTTTGGCAAAGCTAGTGGTAAACACCTAGATGAGCCAAAATTCAAAGAGGCAGAGAGAGGGGATTACATACCTGTGGCGGAAACCTTGCCTTCTTGCCGAGAGTCGGATAGAGAGATGCCTCCTCAGAGGGCTTCGAGATTTGCCTCCTCAAAGGACTTTGGGATTTTGCCTCCTCAGAGGTCTTGGAGAATTTGCCTCCTCAGAGGACTTTGGGATTTTGCCTCCTCAGAGGACTTGAGATTTTGCCTCCTCAGAGGACTTGGATATTTTGCCTCCTCAGAGGACTTCAAGATTTTGCCTCCTCAGATGACTTCGGGATTTTGCCTCCTCAGAGGACTTGGATATTTTGCCTCCTCATAGGACTTTGAGAATTTGCCTCCTCAGAGGGCTTTGAGATTTTGCCTCCTCAGAGGACTTTGAGATTTGCCTCCTCAGAGGACTTTAAGATTTTGCCTCCTCAGAGGACTTTGAGATTTTGCCTCCTCAGAGGACTTTGAGATTTGCCTCCTCAGAGGACTTTAAGATTTTGCCTCCTCAGAGGACTTTGAGATTCTGCCTCCTCAGAGGATTTTGAGATTTTGCCTCCTCATAGGTCTTCAAAATTTGCTTCCTCAGAGAACTTTGGTTGATATCTTGATTGATGTTTGGAATGATGTCGCCACTCGGGTTCTGCGGGTGTCTGCATTGAGTCTCTTTTTCTGCGAGACTTAGAAAGGCAAATATGCAGGAAAAATTCGTGAGCATGCATGTGTATGCAGCAATGCAGTATAAAAAATTCGTCTAAGTGGGTTGGAGGCCATAACCGATTTGATTGTAACTTGCAGTAAGATCAATGCCTTCTGGAATTGCCTTTGGGGATCATGATGTTCTCGTCCTGAAACCTGTAGTCATTATTTTATGATAGTGTGTCTCTTATGGATTTTCACACTAGCTTTTCTTGGCGGAAAATGTGTCCTTTCGGATTTTCACATAACCCTGTGCCTTATTTTTGCCTGGAATGGACCCAACCCAATCCAGCGGCTTTTTCTTCTTTTTTTTCTTTTTTTCTTTTTTTTTTAAGACAGACTGCCTGTTTTCAGGTTTTCACCCTGTCCTTTGGCCTAACTTTTGCTTAGAGCGCCAATTATGGTTTTCATCTCTAACAGCCATTTTTTTTCTTTTTTTTGTCTTTTTTTTTTTGTACATCAGATGAACTATTCTGGTTACATCAATACCATTGCATAAATGCACATATTTCAATTTGATTTCATAATATATGATCATTATTTGGCATTAATCTCAAGATACAAAACCTCATCTAATCTCGGGATAGATCTTGAAAACATCAAACTCGTCTTATCAATCTGCTTTTTTTTATTCTTATGATTGAATATTTTCTCTCTGCTCTCATTTAATCTTTTGAATGCAAATTCTAGAAGCAACGTCGGAGACGAGACTTAACTCGAATGCATGAATGCACTCATGGCTTCTCGCTTGAAGCTCAAGAAACACCATAGGCCTCTTCTTACGTACCAAACCTTATTAAAAGGTCATCTCCGCTAATTGGATAAGACTGAACCCAGAATCAAGAGGTCTTACTTTGGTTGTAATGTTAGGCTTGGGTAGATGGCTGTCAAAGAAAGATCAGGTCGCTAGAGATTTTTGGCCGCAATATTTTCTCAACTGATGGATGAACCGTTCTCGGCTCAAAAGTATTCTTGAATTTGGGCTCGATAACATTCTAGCTCCTTGAGATCAGAAGGGCAATCATTGAAACCAGTCAATTGGTTACTATTTTGAGCTCTCTTTTTTCTCTTTTTTTCTTTCTTTTCTTCGCTTCCTTTTCTTTCATTTTTCATTCATTTCTTGCTTTTTGGATTTTTCGCTTTTCTTTTTCTTTTTCTTCTTTTTGCTTTCGCTTCTCTTTTTTTGAGCTCATGCCTTTCATGCATGACTAAACCCTCTTTCCAAAGTCTGAACTTGCTCTTATCAAGGCAATTTTTTTTAATAGTCCAAAGAATTGTTCAAATGTACATCCATCAGTTTTAGAATGGCCACTCTTCTAAGGGAAAGCCAAAATCATTTTAGGCGAGGGGGTAGTCTTAATGTGTGTAACAACAAAATTGGTACGCATTCAGCATACCTCCATAAAGGCTCAACGGGCTAGCAAGCGATTGCAGAATAAGGTAGGAAATAGTCATTTAGAGAGCTATACAAAAAAATTTGCCTAAATCATTTTCTAGGTTCTGTCTTATCCAGAGATCGCTTCGACGGGTAATCAAAAAGGTTCTAGTGCTCTTAGTGAGTTTTCATCCAATCTCCTAATTACAACTAGTTTTTTCTTTCTTATTTTTATTTTCTCTCTGACTCTCTCTCTCTTCAGGAGTTATATCAGATGCCATCAAGATTTTCTTTGGATTTTTTAAAATTCCAAGATTAAATGTAGTAGTATTAATTGAATTAATGTCAAAATGAATGAATGTATCATGATCATAAGAAATGAAATCATTAGAAATAATTTACAAGTACACAACAATATAATTGAAATGACCAATATTGCATATGCCATTATTTAAAAAGCTCAAATATAAAGACATCTTGTAGCAAAGCAGGCACTGCAACCAATGTCTTTCATCTGCCATCGGCTTTTATTTCCCCTTCTTCTCTGGGTCGGCAATTTCTTTATTGTTGATAAGATCTTGAATTCAGTCCCTCAGAATTTGGCATTGATCCGCTAATTGGCCAATGTTGGTGGAAAGCACAAAATTGCTCCATTCTATGAATAGCTTCCCCTTAGTTTAAGGCAGGCTTAGCCGACAATGGATGTAATTTTCCCTTTTTGAAGCCTCTTTTTCTATCCTGGGTGCTCTACCCCTCACAGTTTGATAGACTATTGGCTCTTCATTTTTCTCCTCCATCACAAAATCATCATTGGGATTGGGAATCTTTTCCCTTCTTGGCTTAATAGGTGTCGCAGCTCCATGCTCATTGACAGGTTAACAGTAGCATTGCCAATAAAAAGAGCCTCTCCACCAGCAGGTGGTTCGGCTTGCCCCCAGCATGGGCTATTGGTTGTTGTGGGTCAACAGGTGGTTGTGGAATAGTGGGTACTCGTGAATCATGAGGATGAGGTACTAGATGCTGAGAGTGGCTCAGGATCCCAATCAAGCACTAATTCCAACAATCCAAAGGGCAAGTCTGTCCTTATTAATCGACAGTCGGGACCTCTAATCCACTTGGGCGAATCTATGATGGCTGAAAATTTAATTTGTTAGAATGATGCATGGATGACAATATACGATACATGATCGTGAATTGTGCAGATGGAATGAAGAAATCAATAAATTGCAATTATGCGATGCATGAAAATAAATATACACGTGATGGTATATGTATGTGAAAAACAATATGCGGGCAAAATGATATATACACACAATATGAAATGTATTTTTTATTTTTTATTTTTATTTTTTGTTTTTTTTTTACACGAATGACATGTGATGTAGGAGCATGTTGTGCAGCATTCACAGCCACATGCAAGCAGGTAGATCCTTCCCACCTTATTTCTCCCACACACGGGGTCGTGCAGTCTCTTTCCTAGGTGGGCTTTATCCAAGGGTTAACAGGGAACCCAATGGATGCGTATAGTGCACGGTGAAAAACCGGCAGCATAGCCTCCCTTAAGTAATGCACAAGCGCATGGATTATGATCATCATGTATTTAGGCAGTCCAAATAAATTGACATGAGCCTATCGGGGCATGAAAGCCTTTGATTAAGTGATCAGTCAAATTATCTGAATTTGTCCAATACATATTGATCCATATAACAAGTAAGGTATTATGGTTCATACCACCTAGGGAAAGTATCTATTGCCACTACATGGGCTTTGGTCATGGGTAATGATATTTTAGAGCTACCCAAGCATGATACATGCCGACGGGTCTAGCTCATCACGAGCATAATGACCGATCGGGTCACCATTTGATATACCATGATGGTACGAGACTTGGGCTGGTGATTATCCTTAACACTTCCCCAAATTGAGTGAAAATGAGGTCGTGCTTCAGGAACACACCGGGGCTAATAGAGGGACCAAACTAGCATATTCTAAAGCTCTAATGCGATGCGAATGCAAATTCGAGAGAAAACAAATTTGTGAATTAAATTTTAACCATAAATGTTAAACGAGGTATTTTCAAATTGAAATCTCGAACCATATCATCCCCAGCGGAGTCGCCACTGTGACGCGCGCCGGATCCCCGCGGCCGCCCATTCGACTGCCCGCACGTGGGCGATCGGGGCATTTGTGGATCCGTTGACAGCTTGCAATAAATCGCAAGTGCGTCTATGTTGGGCAACAAAGAGGTTTCATGGAGTCGCCACCCAATAGAACATTGGGAAAGTTTCTCTCGTCTCGGAGAGCCTAAGACTGCGCGTTGTATCCATTTTGGGCCAGCCAGAGGGGTCTTGGAAGGTAAACCTCTCGCCCTAAGGAGCCTAGGATTAACGCTAAAGTCTCGTGGCACAAAAAAGTGTCTTGGGGGGTAGACCTCTAGCCTCTTTGAGCCCAAAGACCAGAGCTGGGTTCGGGATTTCTCATCTATTTCTACCTCGATTATTTTATGATCAAATTTTAATTATCATTAATTCGCTCTCTCTTCACACGATGCAATTTAAATTAAAGCGCATTCATCCATTTAAGAGCATAAAATAAAATAGCATTAAAATATGAAATAAATTTACAATAATACTAAGGGCAGAATACAACCCTCATTTGTAAATGTGCGATACATGCATAAAACGGGTTATTCATTAACAATGAGGACATTGGTCCTCGCATGCATTCATTATGGAAAACAAATTTTATGTGATGATTTTTATTGGATAAAAATAGGATAGGACATTGGTCCAAGTTTTATTTAGCAAACATTCTATTTAGTAGACAACATTTGTGTGGTGGTTCTTTTAAGCACGGTCGAAAAATCATTTATTATTACAGACCACAAATACGTAAAATGCAATAAAATAGTAATTACATATTTCTAAATAAATAAATAAATGAATACATAAATAATTGCATAAATAAATAACAATAATCAATAATGATAATAATAATAATAATAATAATAATAATAATAATAATAATAATAATATTAAAACATAAAATTAAATAATCACAAATCAATTAAATTAAATAACCATAGAACTCAATAATAATAATTGTAATAATATTAAATAATAATAATAATATTATTATTATTATTAATAAACAAAATTTAAATATATATATATATAATAATAATAATAATGGTAAACAGAAAATTGAATAAATAATAATAATCGTAATAATAATAATAAATCAGAAATTAAATAAATAAATATAATAATAATAATAATAATAATATTAATAAATCATAAATTAAATAAATAAATATAACAATATTAATATTAATAAATCAGAAATTAAATAAATAAATATAATAATAATAATAATAAATAAATAAATAAATAATATTAATTAATATTAATTAATAATATATTAAAATAAATAAATATAAAATAGGCTCACCGGATTTCCCTCGCCGGAGCCTCACCGGAGCAGCCGTTGGAGACACTCCCGACACCGGATGGTAGATCGGAGCGCCGGGATCACGCTGCCATCGGACACGCGCCGGAAAGGACCTCCCTGTCGTCGGAAAACGTCTTGGAAGCCGCACGGTTTTCCCTTCCGATCTCCCTCACGCCGGCGACTGTGGCTGATCGGCGACCATCCCCGGCTTCGTCCGGGTCTCCTCTTCACTCCAGTGGGGCGCGTGCGGCAATCGGCGGCCGTGGCTGGCCGGCGGAGGCAACGCCTCCTCCTCTCCTTTTTTCTTCTTTTCCTTCTTCTCTCCGGCGCTTCTGGTCTCCGTTGGCCTGGGTCTGCTGCTCCTCTCTTTTTCTATTCTTCTCTCTATTTCCTTTTCTATTTCTCTTTTGTTTGGCTTTTTGGATTTGTCTCTTTGATCTTTGGTTTTGTTTTTTTCTGCTCTCTCTTTTATTCTCTTTCTCTTTCTATTTGCCTTTGGCTTGTTCTTGGTCTTTCTTCCTTCTTTGGCCGGCCTCTTCTTGCTCTCTCTGTGTCTTTTCTCTCTTTTCTCTTTTCTATTTCTTTTCTTTTCTTGTTCCAATCCGAGAGAGCCCCCTTCAATTTCCTCATCTTCTTCTTTTTATCCCCTCAAATTAGGGTTAAGGGTATCCAAGTAATTTCCTCATTAATTCCCTCCTTTTCTTCTTTTCTTAATTTAATTAATTTAACTTAATTCAAATAACACACACATTAATTAATTTAAACATTACATATTAATTAAACATTACATATTAATTACATCTTAATATAATTAATCTACTTAATATATAATTTATCTAATTAATTCTATATTTTAACTAATTAATTAACTAATTAATCTTTAATTTTACATGCATTTTAATTAATACCATAATATTAACTAATTAATTAACTAACAACACTAACTAATTAATTACCTAATTTTACACACACAAACATATTTATATATTTATTATATATATATATTTTTTTTGGAGGGAATTATCAAGGATCAAAAATCACCATTTTCATTTTATGCCGGACTCGGGACCCGGTGTCTACACCCATGTTCTGTCTTTCCCCCTCTTCTTTTTTTTTCTATTTCATTTAATTCCCACAAATTCTAAACTCATAAATAAAGATACATGCTATAATTATTTGTTTATTTTATCTATTTACTCTCTATATAATATTTTGTTGTCTAATTACATGTAAACATATTTGTGTGTATATATAATTTATTTGAATAATTAAATTGGGTAGTTTCGAGAAGAAATTCGACCTCTTATGCGTCAAAAATTAGCTTTCGATAAATTTTTAGTGTGACAAATTATTAAATAAAAACACGAAAAATTTTGGGGTGTTACAGATAATATTATTGTGACGAAATAATTTTATCGGCACTAATTCATTAAACTGTGACAAAAATAATTAATGTCAAAAAAAATAATTATTTCATGACAAATTTATATGTTGTAAATAGTAAATTTTTCCGTTATATTTTTTTCTCCTAAAGAAAAAAGATTAGAAATTTTTCTTTCATATCAAAGGTGATGAAATTGTAACTCGTCACAGTATATTAATTTTTTGTGATAAATTTATTTGTCATAAATATAATATTTATTTATATCAATATGTTATTCGTGACAAAATAATTTTATTATCACTAATTTATTTAATTATGACAAAAATAATTCGTCACTAATTTATTTAATTATGACAAAAATAATTCGTCACGAAAAATAAATATTTTGTGACGATTATATACGTTGCAATAAGTTATTATTTTGTCATTAAATTTTTTTCCTCCAAAAAAATGGTGGGAAATTATCCCTCCTAAATAAACCATGACGAAATATATTTTTTCGTCACCAAATTAATCTTTTAGTGACGATAATTAAAACATAAAATGACGCAATATAATTTCGTCACAATAATAAATAGTATGGTGACGTTTTAAAAAATTCGTCGTTGTAAGTTACAATTAGTGACGAAATTTTATGTGTCATTAAAAAATTCGTCACAAAAAGTCAAATTTCTTGTAGTGTGTGCTCTGTTCTGTGTTATGTTGTGATAGGGTAACAACTAAGGTTAGTTAAATATTACCATTTGATTGTTAATATAATATATTATAATGATGTTTAGGTAGATAGAAGTTTATAAGGTGCAGAAGATGTGCAAGACAATGATGGCAGTGAAATATGCATAAAACGAAAATAAATAAAATTAGTTATTTGTGATAATTAAAGGACTGTGAATGTGTAAAATGGATAAATTGACACTTAAACTTGCTTATTTCATGTGAAATTTATATTATGTACATATGTGTGTGTGTGAACTAAGTTAGGGAGAAATGTAAATAAGTGTAAACCTATGAAATTGGAATAGAATTAAGGTACATAGAATATAATCAATACATAAAGAATATAAAATTAAACCTTTGGGTGCATAATTGGTAGACTTATGTATAATTACTTATTATGGACATATATATAGAGAAAAGAGGATTTTGCATGTAAATGGTGTGGAAAGTTAAATTGATGTATTAAAAGAGAAATTAGTTGATAATTAGTTAATTTATTGGCATTAGGATGAAAGAAATACAGGTGGTTGTAGATGATGCAATTCGACACCTAACATGGAACTTAGAGGAAAATAAGTAAATGATAAAATTAAATCTAAAACTAGAAGAATTATACCTAAATAATGAACATAATGTGTAAGTAAATGCTAAATAATATTATTGGAGTCTAGATGCGCCTATGACTCCAGATATGAATCCGAATCCATATCTATATGTGAATTTCACAGATATGAAAAGAGTTCCATATCTGGTGTTTTAATCAAGGGATTTTTCCCTTAATATTGTAACTTCCCTCTTAATGCAAAAGGGAAGTCTCTTAATGCACATTAAAAGGGGTAACTCCCTAATTGGGAGTTAATGGTGCATTTACTTCTTTTGGGAGGTGAATCTCTATAAATAGGTTAGTTTTCTTATGAGAAAACATGAAGAAAAATTCCCGATACCGAAACTCTGTCGATTTTTTTTCTCGCTGTTTTTTCACTCCAAAAGGTTTTTAGACTATGATCAAGTTGCCATTATCCTGCTCGTGCATGATGGAACGATTTCCAGTCGAGTTCTCCAGTCATACAGGCAGATAGACCGTGTGACCAGCATACATCGAGAGCACTAGTGCTATACACCTGTTAGGGATATATAGCGTCTCGAAAAGATGAGATCCTTTTATACACATATGCCAGATTGCCTTCTCGCATTCATTATTTTAACTCATGATCTCATAAAACAATTTTCGTGTTCACTATTATGTCTCTACTCGTAGAAACTACAATAGGCATGCCGGTGAACTACGAAACAATTGAATGTGATCTAAAGGCTATCTTCCCCTCTTACTATATACTATTCATCAAGATTCAGCTCGCTTTTCTGGCTAGGTCAACCAGACCCAAATTATCCCATGGCCTCTTGGAGACTAACTAAGCTAGCCACACTGAACTATACTTCAGAAATAAGTTAAGGGTTCTAAGGGTCAAAAAAATAGTAGGGTCTCACAATAGAGAAAGTTAAGATCAATAATATTAACTTCTCATCCCTTGGTCACATAAGCACACATGGTATAAAACATGTGTTATGGTGTTCATTCATTCCCTTAAAGGAGCGCATGTCTCACATTTAAAAATGTATATATATAACACCATACAGAAGCGTAAGGTTGCGATGCACCGAAATATCCAACTTTAGTCCACTTACTTAAGGACTACTTCGAATTTTTTAGATAGAACATGGTAGTTGCATTTAACTCACCATGGGATTACACTCAATCCTTCTTTGGATCTCAATCCAAAGCATACAACATTATGTATGTCTTTATCTCACACCTTAACAAGACAAATCTGTAATTTCTGCAAGATGACACTTTTATTTTGAACAAGCTCTCGAGCATTCTCATATGTTCAAAAATTGCCTATCTTAGTCTTTGCCAACTCATTGACAGAACTAAGGTAAATACCCTCGTGAGTGGGCTACTTCTCTATTCGACATGCTCAATCTTATACAAATGACAGTAAATGTTTACACATAAACATTTACACTCATGTATTGCCAACAATAAACATTGGTTATTATTCACAAATAATAACATTAAGGGATTATATAAAACATAACAGTACTAATTAAATTCTACGCAAATCTCGAAATCTAATGTGTTTCTCAAAACACATCTCTCATTACAGGTTTATTCAATGGATCTGCATGCATAGAAACGTAGTGTAAGTTCTCTTCTCCTCGTGCAATAATATCTCTCAGATATTGATACTTAATGTCGATATGCTTAACTCTACTATAAGCTATCGACGATTAACTATCACTATTGACTGTCAATGGTTCCTCAGAGGCAGTTACTCTTAAATGGTTCACAAACCATTTTAGCCAAACTGTCTCTTGTACTACAGCTATAGTGTAACACTCTTATGACACTATACTATACGTACGGTGACCGGATGTCTCAACTGTTGCGTTGCACTAATGTCACCATAATATGTTACTGTACATAATTCAGTAAAATTTTTTTTTTCAACTTTCAACGATACAGTAAAATAATTAATCATAACACAATAGTTAATACATAGGTTTATTAAAAACTCATACTTATCATGCCTAAAACATAAATCCATACCAATCCGATATGACCATATACATGCCATGTCTATGCTACTGTCTACGCTACCTGTCACCTCTTCTCAGTAAATATTCATATGTCGGCCTCTTCACGCTTCCGCTTACTCATAACCTGCACGCAGTTACAACACTACGTGCTGAGCATTAAAATGCCCAGTGGTGGATACATATCCTAAACTTCCCATCTAAAGTCACACATACATGCATACACACTTCAGATTACTCTTTCACCATTTTAGTTTATATCCATAATTGTCTGTATTTACTTCAGTTTCTTACCTTTTTACTATTATTATTACAATTTTAACTATCATAAATACTTTTAGTATTATTATCGTTATTACGACAGTTAACATTATAATTATTCAGTTGTCATTTCTTTTTCTATTTTTTTTTTACCTTTACATCTTTATTTAAACATTTTCATTTTAACTATAGATTAACATTGTAACTTACTTACTTGTAACATTTGTTCATTATTCATCCTTAGATTACTATTTCTATTACTTTAATTTCCTTAATCATTTCACTTGTATAATTTCTAATAAATTTCATTATTTCATTTTCCCTTTTATCACTGTCAATTCTATCATAATTTATTTACTTTTTATTGATTATATTCTTCATACATCTATGTTCATTAGTTAATTATAATTATTGATATAGAACTTGCTTTATCATTTTACTTACAGAACAATCATTATTATTATTATCTATACTCTTGTTTTATTATTATGATTATTTATTTACTTTCAATATTTCCTTTCTCTGTTCCTATGCTCATTTCCCTCATTTTTAATTAATTCATTTTCAATCAATATTACCAATATTTTCTATTACTATTAACATTGTACTATTATTTCTGTTAAGTTACTTAATTTGATCCAGTATGCAATTAAAATTCAGTTTGCATTATTGTTAACATTTACTATATTACTACTATTATCATTATTAATGCTACCATTTGTATGATTATTTATTACTCTATATGTATAATTACTTATATCAAATAGGTTATATGTGTCACATTAAATAACTAACATTATCATTATTTTTCTTACATTTAACAGTACTATAATTTGCAATATTATATAAATAATTACTATTATTATCATTTATTGCTAATATTAACATTTTCATAAATATTTACCTTAAAGTAAATATTAATACTAATATTTTTTTTATCATTTTTAGACCATTAATTTCCTCAATTACCTTTCATCATAAATTTAATATTTATTTTACCTATAAATTATACTTAATACTTCTATTTACATTTTTGTGTTTTTCTTTTACAGTTTAATCTCTAGACTTTTATTACAGTTACAATATTACTATTCATTGAATTAATTATTACATATTTATTCATTCTATCTTTTCTATTTCTTTTATTAGCATTAATACAATCAATTTACATTTTAAATTCTACTATTATATTAATATTCCAATTTCCATCCTTTTATTAACACCTTATCGTTATTTTATTAGTTTTCATTCTCAGTCCGATTTTTGGCATGTAAATTATCATCAAATCTATAATGATCAATTTATTATTAAATACATTTTGAATTTCTCTTCTTTTTTCTTTTACATGGCTTATTAATATTTCTACTACTGTTACTACTACTACTACTACTACTACTACTACTACTACTATTATTATTTTCTCCGTCTTCACTCATTTATTCAATTGACATTTATAATACTTGTCAAACCTATTTTAACCCTTTAAATTATATTATCATTATCAATTTACAATTTAACCTCTAGCTTTTCATTAAATTACCATATTACTCTTTTCTTACCACTTATTTATAATCATACCATTAAATAACTTTATTATTACCTTTATTTAATTATCTAGCATACAAATTTCCAATTAGTCCTTACAATATTATTCTAATGTTAATTTACTCTTAAGTTCTTTTTAATTACAATCTTACCCTTCAATTACCATATATTCCTTTAATTTTTCATATTCTAAATTTTCTTTTTATTATGTCATGTATTACTTTTCTAATGTAAATTCTATTTACTAAATATACCACTTATACCCTATTTTAACTTCATGCATCTCGTTTCCTCTTATAGTACTAACAATATTGAATATGCATATTTACACCTTTAAGTTCTCAGGTCCCACATATTTAATGCATGCATTTCCTTTCCTAATTATATGAACATTTCCTCCACTTTTATTATTATTTAATATTATCAGGTTGTACACGTTTTACATTTCTATTTTTCCTTAATGCATGTATTTGATGCTCATGTCACTTATATTATCTATTTTTGCCCCACTGTCACTTATATTACCAACTTAATAAATTTTACTATTATGCATTCTATAATAGATTAGTTTGTATTTTCCATTTAATGTCATTTATCACACATAGATTTCCTTTTTCCACTATACTCATACATCTTCGATTTGCATGGCACTGTTAACACCTTTTCATTAAGTCTTCATTAAATTATATAAATTCTATTATTAAGTTTTCTTTATTTTGTCTATATTAACACTACTTTGTTATTATTATACCAATTTCATTAGCAATATTATTGTTGTTATTTAAGTCACGCAATAATCCTAAATATTTCTAACATTTATTTTTACTTACTTTATCATTCATCATTCTTCAATTCACAATTCCAGTCAATTAACTTCATAAAACTTACATAACTTATATCCATATTAATATTATTCCTACTAGCACCATAAATCAAATTATCCATATTATTAAATTTACACTTTTCCCCTTTTTATCATTTAATTCCTCAATATTAGTAATTATTTACAAATAAGTCCTTTATTACTCTATTTCTCATTTTAATTTCCATTTACTTACTTCAATTCATTTCTTTAGCATTTTAAAATCCATTTTCATGATTTTGCCTCTAGTATCAATCCGATAGAAATCTCTGAACCGGATACACGGGACGTGGACCCCACAGATCCACTACATACATTTTAGAGTGATTCCGAAAAATCACCCATACATTCCATTTCATTTCATTTCATTTTACATTTCAACATTTGAACATTTCAACATTTAGTAGACCGTCATTGGCCTACTTAAGCGAGTCGCCATGACTCGTACCGCGGTGTGAAATCCCTATGGCTAGCCAACTATATCCTGAACTAGATTAACTACCAGACCACTACTAAGGGCAATTAAATCATTCATTCACTTCAATTTCCATTATAACAATCACTTAAAATAAATTATACTATTAGTTAACAACATAACCAAACCTTATAATATTCACTATTTCCTTACTAAATCACATTTATTCCACCATTTATTTAATAACATGATCATTCCAACCATAATTTCATTAAAACTACTAATTTAATTTCATTTCCATTATAAACATAATGTGCTACTTTATTCTAAAATATTCCTTTTTAATTAATAAATTCTAAATAAATTACTATATACTCAATTTTCATTCTTTATTCATTTTATGCCATATTATCAACTAAATTACACAATTAACTTAATTTTTAATACAAACATAATATACTAATTAATTCTAAAATATTCATTTATACATAATAAATTCTAAATAAATTCTCACATACCTAATTTCTAATTTATATTCATTTTATACTTGTAATTTTAGTATTTAGTAAGATTTTACCTTAAATTCCCTATCTTTACCATACGGCCACCATTACCATTCTATATTAAATATTTGATTTCATTTCCTTCTTCACTTATTTAATTAGTTTATCTCTTAATTTACATGTATACTCTTTTATTACACTAATATACCTAATATATACCCTATCTCCCATTAGTATTCCATTCGGCCACCCTTTGATTTTCACCCTAGAATTTATTTCTTTTTCAATTAACCCTCCAATTCATCATTTCTAACACAATAAATCCTTATTATCACATTTATTTCAATTATATATGCATAAATCATACACACACCATATAAACATAAGCTAAAAACATACAAAATAAATGGAAAGAATGGGATATTGTATCCACTAACCTTAGATTCATTTTCTCCACACTAAATTCTTCATCTCCTTTGCCTTAATTCTTGAGATACCATGATCTCCTTTAGTTCCACTAAAGTGGCTCAATTTTGATACATATCTTCCAATCCTTAGTTTTTCCCACTTTTATTTCTTCAAATGGAGATTTGAGACCCCCATAATTGAAGAGAGAGGCTGGATTTCATTTGAAAAGGTTGGATTTAGGGAGAAAATTGGAGGAGTGTTGAAGAAATTGGTGGAAAAGGCAAGAAAGGCCATTCGGCCAAAGAAAAACGAGAAGAGGGCTGGAGAGTCTTTGGGAAATTTCTGGAAATTTACAGATTTTTAGGCTATTTATAAGTGAATGTGTGGGTAGGGCCTTGGTCCAACCAAGTGGGCTAACTTATTTAAGCCCAATTATGCATTTTAAAGCCCAAATAGCATTTTTAATTTATTACTCTCACTTATCAAACTCAATTTCTCCAAAAATTAATTTCATAATTCTTAAAATAATAAATTAAGCCTCCATAAAAATTTTCAGCCCAATCGGAGACCGTTTTCCGGTCCGGTAATTTTCTACCAGTCCGATAATTCAGTTTTCTATCTCACCGTAAAATTTATTTTTCAATACCATTTAATTCTTCATAATTTTTCAAATAAATCTATACTTTTAAATAATTTTTCTGAGCTCTGCAATACCAATTAGAGCTCAATCAACTTTTAGTCAAACCGGTCAATTGCTGCAAAACTAGTCCGATCGGTTAGATTCCTTGGTTGGACCGGTTCGATTTACTTTTCATCCTTGACTTTCTTTTTACTCTTAATAACTTATTTACCTTTGATTTCACCTCAATTATGGCTCATTTATGGTCCGATTCAATTAAACCGGTCTGATTCACTAATTTTTCAGTGTCACCATAAAATTTACTTTTTATCACCAAATTGTTTTACTCATCATTCTAAGTCTATCCATTTTTTTCAGATAATTTTTCAGAGGTCATTTACTATCTTAAAAGTCCAGTTAAACCAAAAAGTCAACTCTTTTACTATTTAAAACGGGCCAGAACTTTTTCTTATTTTTGACTTTTAGACACTTATTTGACCTCATTTTTTACTCCAAATTTTATCACCAAACTCCTTATAACTTGCACTTTTTATTGGTGTAATAAAATATTTTTCGCCGTCGGGTGGCACTATTCACCGCAGTGGCACTGTTCACGGCCCAAAATCACTATTCACGAAAGTAGCTATTGACGGGTCCTCGGCAAGTGTACCGAATCGACAAGTAATAAAGTGGGGTATATTTAGGACCCCGAGTTATCGTACCCAAGGGAAAAAGGATTGTCCAGTTAAATATCTATAGATGAGTGAATTTGAGATGTCCCCAATTTGTTTGGTGGAGAAAAACTAAGCTAAGCAAGAAAATAAATTAACAATTAAATATAAAATTGGTCATCAAGAAATTACTCAAGGATGAAATTGAATGCTTAGGAAATTCTATCATCATAAATGTAACTGAAAATTGGTAAAACAATATAACATGAAATTCTGGACAACCCAACTGAACCCAAGCCTACCATATCCATGGATTAAGCTATTCTAATTAATAAACCTACCATCCCTGGATTAAGTCTATTAATTAGCTTAAGCGCGGGTTACCAAATCCTAGATCTAAGACAACCTACCATCCCTGGATTAAGTTATCTCAAACCTATTTATTCCTCACTATTCTTAATCTAATAACATCAACACCCACAAACCAACCTACCATATCCATGGATTAAGCTGGAAATATATATGCTAATATTAAAAGAACAGAGCATTTGCACAAACAATAATTTTCGGATTTAGCTCCAATCATCATTATAATTGCAAAACAATATATAACAAGAGGAATAAAAGAAAACATGAAAATATTTATTAAATCCATATATCCAAAATACAAATACGATTCAAGAACTCCCAAGCATGATTAACTACTCTATCATCAAGAATATAAACATAAAAGATGGAAAATTAGAGTTTAGAATACACCCTTGATGAGAGAGAAAATAGATCTTGAAGTTCTTGTTCTTCAACCTTCGAATCCACTTGAATCCCTAGATTTAAACTAAATTGATCTAGATTATTTAAGAAGGAAATTGCAATTCAAAATTAAATCTAAGCTAAACATAATTTAAAAGGAAAATTAAAACATGAAAATAAAATAAATTGTTGCTGTAAATTAAAAGAAAATAATCCTAAGTCTAGCCTAAAGGAAAGAATAAGAAAATGCAAACTCAAAACTAACTAAAAAAAACTATCTTTAAAATCTAAATCTTCAGTTCTTCCTTTTTCGTTCTAGCCCAAAACTCCCTCCTTTCTCTGGTATTCTTTCTAACTTCTTATTGCCAATGTTTTCATCGGTTGGTAAATGAGAAAAGGATTCTCTTCTTTTCTTCGGAAGTTTGGTGGAGTTTGAATTCATCCCACGTGACCAGTTGGTAAGAAAGTCATGAAAATGCATTGCCGTGTTGATTTTTCCATTTGTGAATGCATGGCCATGTGAAATTTTTGCACTCCCGTGCATTAAGCAAATAACACTCACTTGGCCAAGTGAGAATTTGCACTCCCGTGCATTATGTAATTGCACTTTGTTCCATTTGACTTTCACAAATATGAGAATTTACCAAATTATCCACAACTTAGCATTAAATCCTTTTTCCTTTATTTTAATCCTGAAAAATACCAAAATCAACAATTAAACTTTAAAAACATAAAATTAACTAATTCAACTATAATTCAACCAAATAAATACTAAATTAACTTAAATAAATAAATAAAAACACACTAAAAATATCATTAATTTCACAATTATCAAATACCCCACACTTAGACTTTGCTCGCCCCGAGCAAATTAGAACAATCCAACTCCTCAAAATAATCAAACTGAAATAAAGAATCATGTAATTCAGAATCATGCTTAGCAATTTAACAAAAGCACTTAACAAAATTTCAACCACAATTAATTCAACAAGGCAAAATAAGTTAGTTTCTTTGTGTGTGTGCAAGACCAAAACATTTTAAGTATTTAAAAATCAAAACACCAATGCAACTCATAACCAAGCGTAGAATGAATGTACACTCAAGTGTACAAATAGTTTCGCACTTGAAACTCTAGAAACACCATAGGCCTCTCCTTTAGCACCGGAACCCGAAAGTCATCTCCGCTGAACAACTTAAAAACAAAACTTAGAATCACTTAGGTCTTTCAAAGGTTGTAATGGGGTTAAGGTATTAGTTATCAAAAAATGGATAAAAGATCAAACAATAAAATAGCCACTCTAAGATAAAATAGACTAACAATTCTAAAGTGTCTCCCATTAACTTATCAATATAGAACTCAACTTGTTTAACTTTTGATAATTCACAGCTCTTATGAGAGAAAAATATTTAAAATTTCTCACTTTCACAATTTATACCCTTTTTTAGAAGTCATTACTGATTGTCCCTTGTACGTACCCCACACTTAAGATTTTGCATTGCATATTATTTTGAATTTCAACTTCTTCTTCTTCTTTTTTTTTTTTTTATTTTTTTATTTTTTTTTATTTTTTTTTTATATGCTTACAGCAATACAACGATACTCTGGATAGTTACAAGATATAATTTCCACTATTATTTGACTTCAGCCATAATCCTTGAAAATAACATTCTCACTATACCCATCAATCCTTTTTCTGTTAATCTACCCAATCCTAGAGTGGCAACTCTATAAAAGGTAGGCAAACGGCTTTTTAGGCTATATGGTAATTTGAACAGGTATAAAAAAATAAAAATTGACACGCTTTTAGCATATCTCATTAAGCTCAACTTGGCTAACAAGGATTAATGTATAAAAAGGGTAGGAAAATAGGTCAAAATATGGTTAAACAAGAAAATATTGCCTAGATCACTTTCTAAGTTGAATTGAGTTGTTTGTATGCTTTGAAGGGTGATGAGGAAGGTTCTAGTGCTCTAACATTCCTTGCTCAACTATTTTATGCATTTTTTTTTCTTCTTTTTTTTTTTTTTTTTTTTTTTTTTAAAAAACTGGTCTTTTGTGCTCAAAGAGTAGAAACTAGCAAATATAAGTCAAGTTGAATATTAATCTAGCCAAAAATTCATTAAACAACATGTTTGTTCTCGTGCTAAGCAAAAATCCTTAATTGCACATTCTAAATTTAAGTTCGATATGTTCAATATTTGAGGAATAACAGAGGCAAACGAAGTTTTATTGTAAACTAAATGATAATCAGAAACTAATGTTATTTCTAAGCAAGACTAGAAAATTCTAAAGCAACTATCATCCATTACGCTAAGAGTAAAAGTTATTACAAAACTACAAAACATCAAATTAAAAATAAAATTAATAATAAAATTAAAATAAAAACATCAAAATAAATAAACAGAATATAGATTCATGAACAATAAAGGGGTAAGATATGTTTACTTCCTGAACCAAAATTGAGCTTAACTGAACAAGCTCTACCCCCATCAAAAAAAATTTTGCTGTCCACAGCAAATGTAGTAAGCCATCTAAGGTGGTGGGAGTGGTGGTGGAGGAAAACGTGTCCAGAAATCATGCACGAACTTCTCCATGGTCTGCTTAACCTCAACAATAGTATCCTGCATGGTATCCATCCTCCCCTGCATCCTATCCAAGCGGATCTGCTGGTGGTCCATCCTGCTGCTAAGCCGGTTAAGGTGATCTTCTAAATCAGATGGCATAGCTATCTCAGCTGGTGGAACCGCTGCTGACTCATCATCACCAATGTTATCATTTGGCGCTCCTGGAATCTCATCAATATGTATGCCATTTTCTCTCAGATATTCCTCTCGAGTTGTCCAGTGACATCTTGGCTTTGTTTTCCAAATCTTCATGCGTTTAAGCATGACATTATCAATATAAGCTATGTCACCATCAAGTGGATCGCCAAAAGAACGAGTATAATTAACAGCCTCAGCCAAAACGGTTGCTATCCAACCGATGGAAACAGCAGGAATATTTGAAGAACACTTTTGTAAATCTTGAATCCGCTGTGCTATAAGCAAAGAGCCATTAATAGGAATACCATCCACCATACACCTAAGTAACATAATCTGTGAAGCATTAAGTGAACTCAGGCTTTGAAGATTATTATATATACTTCGGGATAGAAATCTGTGAATAATTCTCAAAGCATGATCCCGAAGTGCATGCACTTTAAGCTTACCACCTCTCCACGGCTCAGCATTTAATGGATCTCGAATTTTTTCCCAATTTTCCTCAGTAGATGCATTAGGAAGCTCTACCAATGCATCAGGTGAGAATCCTAAATGCTGTGAAAATTTCTTAAAGGACATTGAATAACCCTTCTTACCCAACCGAAACTTAATAGTGCCAGAAGCATTTCTATCTCCATCAAAATGACACTCAAAAGAATATAATAAATCCCGAGCAAGATCTGGAAATACCTGCACTTTATGCTCCATAAACTGTTCCCAGCCGATGCCCTGAATCAATGGTAATATCTCTGTCCAAAGATCTCCAACAGGAACATGCAGATAAAAACGACTGAGAAATGCTGGTTGGACATATTGGCACGTGCTAAAATACTCATACATGTGAGATTTTTCTGGATTGACATAAGAAGGTATATGAGTGCCAGAAGAGCTTGAGGCTTCAGTGTTCTTCGCCTTTTTAGGTGCCACTGTGAAAATAAAAAAAAAATTATTAGCATGCAAAATGGCAACATAAAATTTAATCAGAATAATAGCAAGCAACTACCAGATGCAATATTGAAATAGAAGAATCGGAATGCAGATAATTGGGCAAAAAACTGTAAATGAGAAAACACAAGCAGAAGTAAATTTTATTATTATTAGTATTATTATTATTATTATTTATTTTTTTTTTTTTTTCAATTTTTTTTTTTTTTTTTTCATTTGATCGCCGATTCGTGAATGAAAATTGATCAATAGCAAATTAAAATTACAAGGTAGAGATACGGCACAAAATGAGAAACCATAACAAAATTGAAAAAACATTGATTGGGGCATTTCATCGAACAGGTGGTGTGCACATGTTTGACAGTGAATTTGGAAGCCAAATTAAGGTGCGTTTGCTACCAAAATTCAATCTAAGCAACATGTACATGCACATTAAGCACACAAGAAATAAGTTTGCCAAAAGAATTTAAAATGAGATTTAAATGGCAAGTTGAAATTAACCCAAATCATGTACATTAAGAACAAAGAATAAAGTAAAAATGGAAATGATTAATCAAATTAAGGAGCAATAGTTAAAGAAAAACACTTACTTGAACTGAAATGCAGTTGAATGATGCAAGAAATTTGAGAAATGGAGGTTTATGTAGTGATAGTGTGCGAAGGGGATGCACTGCCGTGGGTATATGGAGAGATGCAGAGTGAATGTGAAAAGAAAGAGAAACAAATAAATAAAAGAGGGCCAGAGGAGGGGGGGGCAGCACCTCACGCGCGGTTGCGTGAGGTTGGAAGGGGGAACATGCGCGGCTGCGCATGTGACATGCGCAGCCGCGCATGTCTTATGCGAAGGGATGCGCGGCTGCGCATCTCTCATGCGCAGCTGCGCAAGGGAGATGCGCGGCTGCGCATCTCTCATGCGCAGCTGCGCATGGGCCATGCGCAGGTGGGTAATTTCCCACTCAGCCGCGCATGGCACTTGCGCGGCGGGTTCGTTTCTATGCGTGGCTGCGCATGGCCTCACTCGGCCAGGGCAGTTTCTTCGCGACTGGGCATTTTTTTTCACGCGGCTGAGTAATTCACCTCTGAGACTTAAAAAATTCTGGGACTAAAATTATTCATCTAAAAATTCAACTAAATAAATTGCTAAATTAGCCTACAATGCTTCTTTTCTTTTTTTTTTTTTTTTTTTTTTTTTTTTTTTTTTATTTTATTTTTTTAACTCCTTAATATAATTGAATCACACATCCATCTATTAATGCATTATAAAAAAAAAAAAAAAAAAACTCAAACTAATGCCCTACTTTAAAAACTTTTATCATGCATATGTCCAGACTCTGTAATCCAATTTGCTTCAACTTTGTATCTTTGTAGTTCATGAATCTATTGACAAAAAATTAAACTAACTAAAAACACACAAGAAATACAAACAACTAGTAATTAAAAATTAAAACATAAACACAGAAAATTAAATAGGAAGGGTTAAGAAAAATATAAGTTCTGGTTTATTGAGTCCCAGCTCGACTCATTTCACTCTCGGGTGGACGAGCTTGTGAACCAAATAATGGTCTTTCCAGTTTTTGCTCTTCATTTTCCCCCATCAGTAGGAGAAAATCATCGAAAGTTACCAAGGTGGGAAATTCCATGTCTTCGATGAAGTATGACTCCACCTTGGGTTCATTGTAAACGAACTCCACCGGCTCTTCAAGCCTAAATAAATCCTTCAAATGGACTGAAGTCAGTGCTTCCATTTGAGAATCATTCAACTCTTGCTCCTTTGGTGCACTATCCTGCAAAGAAAAATTGAAATTAGTTTCCAAAGAAACACAAGATTTATCTTCAACAATAATTGGCTCCTTTTCTTCTTCATGCAACCCATCCTCAAAAGTTTCAATATTCTCATTAATCTCTATAGGTGCATGACTCAATTCACCACCATCTTTTTGATCACTCGGAGAGACAATTAAAATTTCTAACTTGGATTCCAAATTTTGGATCTCCAATGCTTGACTCTTTAATAAATCCCCTTGAGCCTTGATCCTCTCCTCTTGATAGTTGATTGTAGCCTGCAACTCTCTCCTTTCTGCTTGGTATTCCCTCTCTCTACAATAATTGTAGTTTGAAAGACGTTCGATATGGAAAAAGTGATACTCTTGTGATACACATGAAGAGTGAGGATCTTCAAAAGACGGTGAATAGGTGACTGGTGAAGTTGAATACATTTGTCGTAACTCTTGCATCTCCCTCATCATATCATTCACTTGTTCTCGCAAAAGGAACAACTCATAATCTTGATCACTATCTTGCATCATTTTGAAAATGTCTCAAAATTTTCCTGCAAAAATAAACACCAAATTAAAATAAAAAGAAAAATCAAAACCTCAAACTAACTCAACTAAAGATATAAAACAAACAACACCGTTATCCCCGGCAACGGCGCCAAAAACTTGACGGGTCCTCGGCAAGTGTACCGAATCGACAAGTAATAAAGTGGGGTATATTTAGGACCCCGAGTTATCATACCCAAGGGAAAAAGGATTGTCCAGTTAAATATCTATAGATGAGTGAATTTGAGATGTCCCCAATTTGTTTGGTGGAGAAAAACTAAGCTAAGCAAGAAAATAAATTAACAATTAAATATAAAATTGGTCATCAAGAAATTACTCAAGGATGAAATTGAATGCTTAGGAAATTCTATCATCATAAATGTAACTGAAAATTGGTAAAACAATATAACATGAAATTCTGGACAACCCAACTGAACCCAAGCCTACCATATCCATGGATTAAGCTATTCTAATTAATAAACCTACCATCCCTGGATTAAGTCTATTAATTAGCTTAAGCGCGGGTTACCAAATCCTAGATCTAAGACAACCTACCATCCCTGGATTAAGTTATCTCAAACCTATTTATTCCTCACTATTCTTAATCTAATAACATCAACACCCACAAACCAACCTACCATATCCATGGATTAAGCTGGAAATATATATGCTAATATTAAAAGAACAGAGCATTTGCACAAACAATAATTTTCGGATTTAGCTCCAATCATCATTATAATTGCAAAACAATATATAACAAGAGGAATAAAAGAAAACATGAAAATATTTATTAAATCCATATATCCAAAATACAAATACGATTCAAGAACTCCCAAGCATGATTAACTACTCTATCATCAAGAATATAAACATAAAAGATGGAAAATTAGAGTTTAGAATACACCCTTGATGAGAGAGAAAATAGATCTTGAAGTTCTTGTTCTTCAACCTTCGAATCCACTTGAATCCCTAGATTTAAACTAAATTGATCTAGATTATTTAAGAAGGAAATTGCAATTCAAAATTAAATCTAAGCTAAACATAATTTAAAAGGAAAATTAAAACATGAAAATAAAATAAATTGTTGCTGTAAATTAAAAGAAAATAATCCTAAGTCTAGCCTAAAGGAAAGAATAAGAAAATGCAAACTCAAAACTAACTAAAAAAAACTATCTTTAAAATCTAAATCTTCAGTTCTTCCTTTTTCGTTCTAGCCCAAAACTCCCTCCTTTCTCTGGTATTCTTTCTAACTTCTTATTGCCAATGTTTTCATCGGTTGGTAAATGAGAAAAGGATTCTCTTCTTTTCTTCGGAAGTTTGGTGGAGTTTGAATTCATCCCACGTGACCAGTTGGTAAGAAAGTCATGAAAATGCATTGCCGTGTTGATTTTTCCATTTGTGAATGCATGGCCATGTGAAATTTTTGCACTCCCGTGCATTAAGCAAATAACACTCACTTGGCCAAGTGAGAATTTGCACTCCCGTGCATTATGTAATTGCACTTTGTTCCATTTGACTTTCACAAATATGAGAATTTACCAAATTATCCACAACTTAGCATTAAATCCTTTTTCCTTTATTTTAATCCTGAAAAATACCAAAATCAACAATTAAACTTTAAAAACATAAAATTAACTAATTCAACTATAATTCAACCAAATAAATACTAAATTAACTTAAATAAATAAATAAAAACACACTAAAAATATCATTAATTTCACAATTATCAGCTATTTTGGGCCATTACATGTAGAAGCGATAAATTCAGCTTCCATCATTGATAGGGCTACATAGGTTTACTTCTTGCTACTCCTATGAGATGGCACTCTTGCCAAGTAAGAATAAAAAACCTGAAGTGGATTTCCTCTCATTCACATCTCCTCCCAAAATAACATCTCTGTATTCTCTCAATTACAGATCTTTTCCCTCAAAAACAGAGAGAATAATCAGCCTTACATTTGAGGTAGCTAAGTATCCTCTTAACTGTTTTCCAATGTGCTTCGCTTAGGTTAGATTGATATTTACTTACCATGCCCACAGTATAGCATATATCAGGTCTTGTACACAACATTGCATACAGAAAACTACCCACGGCACTTGCATATGGAACGTTTCTCATATGTTCCATTTCTCCTAGCATCTTAAGACACATCTTTTTGCTGAGAAACTGATTCTTAGCAATATGGGGTATCAATGGGCTTGTAGTTTTGCATATTGAATCGTTCAAGGACATTGTTGATACATTTCTCTTAAGAAAAAGATAACTTTTTCGAATAATCTCTTGAAATCTTAACTTCAAGAATGTAAAATGCTTGACTAATATCTTTTATCTCAAAGTTGGATAATAACCAATCTTTGATTTTATTTATGTATCATTTTGTCATTTTCTGCTATTAGTATGTCGTTTACATACAATGTTAAAATGACAAAATTACTTTTAGAGCTTTTATTATAGACACAATGGTCTTGATCAATCATGTTGAACCCATTCGACATGATCGTCTCATGAAATCTTAAATGCCATTGTCTTGAAGACTGCTTGATGCCATAGATTGATCTCTTCAATCTATAAACCTTATGTTCGCAGCCTAATTCAATGAAACCTACAGGTCAATCCATGTAGATTTCTTCATACAATTCTCCATTGAGAAAAGTAATCTTTACATCCATTTGATGTAACTCTAGGTCCAAACTTGCCACTATGGTTAGAATTAACCATGTGGATATAAATCTTATAATAGGTGAGAAAGACTCCTCATAGTCAATCTCTTCCTATTGTGTGAACCCCTTAGCAACTAGCCGAGCCTTATATCTTTCGATACTTCTTTCAGCTTATCGCTTTACTTTGAGAATACATTTGTTTCCAATTTGTGTCCTTCCAGTAGATCAACTAGTTCTCAAACATAGTTTTATCTCATGGATGTCATTCTTCTTCTATTGTTGTAATCCATTTTCCTCAGATGGGCATGAAAGAGCCTCTTGAATATTTTTTATTTTATTTATTTTATTTTAGGCTCTTCCTCATTTTGTGGGGTAACCAAAAGAGCTTTGTTTGAGCTTTCAATCTCAAATCATTGACGTGGAACTATTTTCCTTTTAGATTTTCACAGCTTTGAATCTTGATAAACATGTCTCATATATTTATCGTAATTTAAAATGCTCCCACTATGACCATATTACCTTACTCCCACTGGAGTTAGGAATACCATATTCTTTACTCTCACTGGAGTGAAGAATACTCCCATTCAAATTAGGATCTCGAACATCCTGATCATTTGGAGGATGAAGGCCTTGACCTTTTTTCTTTAACTCCCTCCCACTCGGATGGAGTGATCTTGATAGTTTCTCTTCCTAAGATTAATAGAAAGTTAAATCTTAATTCACTTTGCCCAACTTTGAAAATTCATTCTTTAAGAATGTGATATCTCATGATCCAAATTCTGTCATACTGTCATTTTCTTGATCATCCATGAAAATATATCATTTTGATACTTCATGATGGAGCCTGGATACGCCCATAACTTTCGATATGGACCCAAATCCATATTTATATGGGAATTACACAGGTATGGAATGAGTTCCATATCAGGTCCTTTAATTAAGGGTTTTTCCCTTAATTAAGAGGAATTTGAAAAAGGTGTAACTTCCCTATTGATGGTGTAACTACCCTCATAAATATTATAACTGCCCTATTCATTACCTTAATTAATATCCCTCCTAATTAAGAGCATAAGGCTCTCCATAAATAGGGTTAAGGTAAAGATAAGTAGGAGAAGAAAAAGTTCTTATAACGAAACTCTACTGGATTCTCTCCTCGCTCATTTTCAATCCAAGGGGCTTTTAGACTGTGATTTAATTATCATTATCCCGCTCGTGGATATCAGCTAGACCAGTGACTACAGAAGGAATCCTTGTAATTGCTTTCGCCAAAGTATTTACGTTACAAGAGGTAGGTAGCATATAACTCGATTATGTTACCTTCATGTTTTTAGTGGTTATGCCCTAGGCCAAATATTTGGACCTTGATGTAATCATTACATTTTCATCTATATAATGATTTTCTTCACATTACTATTCTTGGCATGTTACATTATTGTAATGTTTATGAATAACTATATTATTCATGACATCCCTAGTCATTTATCACTAAAGGGCATAAAGATAAATTAAGACTAGTATAGATTTGCATTGATAATCATGGGAGGATTAGATATGATGATATAAATTAAATCTATAGGTACTTATTAGAGAACAAAGCACTGGATAAACCCACTATGAGATCACTACATGGGAAGGTGTCATAAGTGTTCTCATAATAGATATGTTATTGAATCCTTAAGCCTGAGATTATCACAGTTTCCTACATAAGGAATATTGTGTTTTGACATAATTAAACATTATCTTTAATCAGATAATTATAAAGTTTATAATCCAATATAATGAGAATTATGCAGAGAAAAGTGAATAATCAAAATGAAATTTGTCCCTCTCTTATACGAGAGATATCTATTGAGCCCCTCGATAAGTAGGACTGTAAAATGCATGGCCGTGCTCGAATGAATTGATAGTGTGATCAATGTCATTTGAATTTATCAGTCTACTTAGTGATCGAAAAATTATATATTTGAACAATATAAGTTTGACATGGACTATGACTTATGTTCAAATAAGATATCGTGTGACAAAAAGATAATAGCATGTTCTGTTGTCAGGTTAAAATCAGACTAACGATATTTATATTATTTGGGTAGTCATAATGTCTTGCTAGAGACCAATTATGACTTGTGGGCCTATTATGGAATTGGGCCCACTGCCAACATAATATAAATCTATTGGATCACACACTAAGACCAAAATGAACAGAATGGATTTTAATTAGGGTATTTCGAAATTGAGTTGTTATAATCATAAGCATGTTTTGAGTGTATTGAAGTGTGGTTTTTCATATGGTTTTGCTTGACGAATGGTTCTGGGTAAGTTGAGAGTGAGTTTGGAACCTTTGAGTTTCTATAATTTTCTGGTGAGCTGGAAAATGCGACTCTATCGCGAGCGTGACGTTGTCGCGAACCCAACAGAGCCGGGTGATCCCTGCTCCTCGTGCAACCATGCGAGTCATGTTGGCGGGCACGTCTCGTGAAGCTTCTTCACCAGTCGTGAAACTGCTTCACGAGTCGTGAAGCTTCCTCACGAGTTATGAGGTATCCTCACGAGTCGTGAGGTTTGCCACGACTCGTGCAGCTAACGTCACAAGTCGTGACATCATGCTCGAGTCATGACGGGCTTCTCTCGTAGTGCAATTCCGGTTAATGTCGCGAGCGCGACAGAAGCCCTTCCTGCCTGTCCTATTTTTCAAAATTGGTTTACATGTCTCACTACTGCATGGTACATGATTTTTGCTTATGCCTGTATAATACTATGGTTTCTTTATTATAAGTTATATGTTATTAGTAATGTGGTTTATTGATATATGATTTACATGTCTGTGAATTGATCAGTGTATATGTATACCTGAATTATGTGGTTATGCTTGAGTTATACTCTATAGTATGGCAATATTTCAGAGCACAGATAAGTTAGTCGTTTTGAGCCTGATCAGTCATTTTAGTGGATAGTAAGCATGCTTATTAAGGGTTAAAGTGTGAGTGCAGCTGCTATATGTTGACCTCGTTTGGGTCTTATAAGTCAATCCCATTTGGGTCTATATGATTCGAGACTTCGGTTTCCCCTTACCTTCGGGTATATAAGATGTTTGAGACTCATATCTCTATATGCTTGGATATTGTATCCTATCAGTATTAATAGTACCCGTATCTACTAGTTAGTGTGAAATCAGGCTATTATATGTTTTTAATTATATGAAAATGGATATTTGTTACAAGTTTAAGTTCTTGGGACATGACAAATATGATGAGATAATTGTAGTTGGATAGTGTTGGTTATTTACTTTTTACTCGTGAGTATGCTATATGTTTATGTATATGATATATAGCTAGATGTAAAGTAGTTTGATGTTTGGTTGCTTATTACCTCAGTATATGTTCTTTGAGCATGTAAAATTATTGATTATACTTTTGGTTATTATTATTATTGTATATTTATTTCTCTTGATTTTTGTTCCTCTCTACTAAGCGTTATCGCTTAGCACGGGTTATTTTCCCGTGTAGGTGGCAGGTTCGAGTTGGTGACGAGCATCTGCAGGTCGGCCACTAGGAGTTTATAGATGCAATCCTTTTTGCCTTTTGCTATTATTTTGTATAATTATATATGTTTTATACATTGGTTTTGGTTTTGGCAATGTACCTTTTGTAAAGGATATTTCAGTATATGTATATGAAAAGGTTTATAAATCTCTTTTGTAAAACTTATATTTTTATATGTATATATATTTATAGATTTAATATCTTTTCGGTTTATATGTTACCGCTTCCGTGATTCATGAGTTTGTGTACGTGGTGCCTCACTATCCTTCCAAAGGGGGTATCGGGGTGTTATAGAGTCTTTCTCACCTATTGTAAGATTTACGTCCACAAGGTTAATTTTGGCCATATTGGCAAGTTTGAACCTAGAGCTACATCAAATGGATGTAAAGACTGTTTTTCTCAATGGAGAATTATATGAAGAAATCTACATGAATCAACCTGTAGGTTTCATTAAAATAGGCAGCGAACATAAGGTTTGCAGATTGAAGAGATCAATTTATGGCCTCAATCAGTCTTCAAGACAATGGTATTTAAGATTTTATGAGATAATCATGTCAAATGGGTTCAACATGATTGATCAAGACCATTGTGTCTATATTAAAAGCTCTAAAAGTAATTTTGTCATTTTAACATTATATGTAGACGACATACTAATAGTTAGAAATGACAAAAGGTACGTAAATATAATCAAAGATTGATTATTGTCCAACTTTTAGATAAAGGACATAGTTAAGCATATTACATCTTTGAAGTTAAGATTTTAAAATATCATTCGAGAAGGTTGCTGTTCTTTTCTTAAGAGAAATATATCAACAAAGATATTGAATGATTTAATATGCAAAACTGCAAGCCATAGATACCCCTATTGTTAAGAATCAGTTTCTCAGCAAAGAGATGTGTCTTAAGATGCTAGGAGAAATGAAACGTATGAGAAACGTTCCATATGCTAGTGCTGTGGATAGTTTTATGTATGCAATGTTGTGTACAAAACCTGATATATGCTATGTTGTGGGCATGGTAAGTAGATATCAATCTAACCCAAGCGTAGCACATTGTAAAGCAATTAAGAGGATACTTAGATACCTCAAAGGTACAACAGATTATTCCCTATGTTATCAAGGCAAGGATCTGCATTTGAGAGGATATACAGATATTGATTGGGCGGGAGATGTAGATGATAGAAAATCCACCTCGGGATTCATATTCTTGCTTGGCAAGGGTGCTATCTCATGGAGTAGCAAGAAACAAACCTGTGTGGCCCTATCAACAATGGAAGCTAAATTTGTCGCTTCCGTAGCTGTAGTACAAGAGACAGTTTGGTTAAAATAGTTTGTGAGCCATTTAAGAGTAACTGCCTCAGAGGTACCAGTGATAGTCTATAGTGACAGTCAGTTGTTGATAGCTTATAGTAGAGCTAAGCATATCGAAATTAAGTATCAATATACAGGAGATATTATTGCACGAAGAGAAGTGAAATTATAGTACGTTTCTATGCATGCAGATCCATTGAGTAAACCTGTAACGAGAGATGTGTTTTGAGGGACATATTAGATCTCGAGGTCTGCGTAGACTTTAATTGGTACTGTTATATTTTAATATAATCCCTTAATATTATTATTTATTAATAACCAAGTTCATGTTTTGGCAATACATGAGTATAAATGTTTACTGTTATTTATTTGAGATTGAGCATGTCGGACAAAGAAGTAGCCAACTCACAAAGGTGTTTACCTTAGTTTTGTCAATGAGTTGACAAAGACTAAAATGAGACGATTTTTGAACATATGAGAATGCTCGAGAGCCTGTTCAAAATAAAAGTGCCGTCTTGCAGAAATTATAATATTTCTCTTGTTAAGGTGCGAGATAAAAACATACATAAAGTTGTATGCTTTGGATTGATATCCAAATAAGAATTGCATGGAATCCGATGGTAAGTTAAACGTAACTACCATGTTCTGTCTAAAAAACCAGAAATAGTCTTTAAGTAAGTGGACTAAAGTTGGATGCTTTAGTGCATCGCAACCTTACGCTTTTGTATGGTGTTATATATAGACATTTTTAAATGTAAGACATGTGCTCCTTTAAGGGAAGGAATGAACACCATAACACATGTTTTATACCATGTGTGCTTATGTGGATGGGAAGTCAATATTATTGATCTCAACTTTCTCTATTGTGAGACCCTACCATATTTCGACCCTTAGAACCCTTAATTTATTCCTGAAGTATGATTCAGTGTGGCTAGCATAGCTAGTCTCCAAGAGGCCATGGAATAATTTGGGCCTGGCAGACCTAGTTATAGAAGCGAGCTGAATCTTGATGGATGGAATATAGTAAGAGGCAAAGATAGCCTTTAGATCACATTCAATTATTTTGTGGTTCACCGGCTAGCCTATTATGGTCTCTATAAGTAGATATATAATAGTGAATGCGAAAATTATTTTATAGGATCATGAGTTAAAACGGTGGATGTGAGAAGGCAATCTAGGGTTTGGCATACGTGTATAAGAGGATCTCGTCTTTTCGAGATGTTATATATCCCTAACAGGTGTATAGTACTAGTGCTCTCGATGTATGCTGGTCATACGGTCTATCTGCCTGTATAACTGAAGAACTAGACTAAAAATCGTTCTGTTATGTGCGAGTGGGAGATATTAGAGTCTGGATGCACCCATAACTCCTGATATGGACCCGAATCCGTATCTGTGTGGGAATTTCACAGATATAAAAAGAGTTCCATATCTGGTGTTTTAATTAAAGGATTTTTCCCTTAATATTGTAACTTCCCTCTTAATGCAAAAGGGAAGTTACATCTTCCCTCTTAATGCACATTAAAAGGGGTAACTCCCTAATTGGGAGTTAATGGTGCATTTACCTCTTTTGGGAGGTGAATCTCTATAAATAGGTTAGTTTTCTTATGAGAAAGCATGAAGAAAAATTTTCAATACCGAAACTCTGTCGGTTTTTCTTCTCGCTATTTTTCCACTCCAAAAGGTTTTTAGACTGTGATCAAGTTGTCGTTATCCCGCTCCTGGATATCAGCCAAATCAATGACGCCAGAAGGGATCCTTGTTAACGCTTCCGCTAAAGTACCCGTGCTACAAGAGGTAGGTAGCATATAACCCGATTATGTTATCTTCATATATGCATGTGGCATGTTATTTTTTTCCCTTCACATATAGAAAAGTGAGAAATGATGAAATAAAAGTCAAATACTTATCCCGACATAAAATGATGCTATGTTGAATATCAATATGTAATGCAACTAATACTCAAAAAAGAGAATTTGTTTTAATGCTATTGGATGTTTACACTTGTATTTTCATATTTTTTTTTTTGATATTGATTATGTAAAAGTTTTGTATTATGTGTAATTAAGTTACTAATAAGTGTGTTTTATGATAAAGAAGCATTATATTGTGGTTTATGTATAATTAGTTGATATGAGTTTTTGATGCTGACAGAATATATGTGAATTAATGATATATATATATATATATATATATATATATATACATATATATATATATATATATATATGAGATTGATTTATGTATTGGAAGATGGGAAAAAATTGTGTTGGAGTTTGATTGGTGTATGGTGATTAAATGTATGATATTTAGAAGTATTAAAAGATCTTTTCTTTACAGGGGTTAGCAATATTATAAGCAAAACTTTTTCAAAATTTCGGTAGAATTTGATAGTACGTTTGGAGTAACTTATTATTGAAAAGAGTATCTTGCATTTGACAAATTGGTACTGGAATTGCTTATTCTTATTTTCTTGATTTTAGGCCTCTATTCAAGATGAGACTCAAACTCTCATCACTCAAGGTGAGACACAAAATCAATCAGAGACCAATCAAGCTATGAAATCAGAATATATTATTAATCAGAATTTATGTTGTATTTATTTTTAATGTATGTTTTTTTTAGTATAATTTTGCTTAGTACTTATTAGGAACATAATATAAAAAATTTATGTATGTTATTTTTCTTTTAGTTGTTTTAAATGGTTTTATTTTGTTGAATATAAGTTCGATTTTCGGTCTAAAACCGAACCGACTATTTGCACACTCCTAATTGTACAATTTAATGTACTTCTATAATATTATATTTTTAAATTAATAGTATTGTTAATAATATTGCATAATTATTATTTATAAAAATTAAATTTTGGATGTAATAATAAAAATAATAATAATAATAAATTAAATTGAAAAAAATAATAAAAAATTTAATATTTTTAGCAACGGAATTTTTTGTCACTAATAAATTTTTAATATTTATGGCGACTAATTTTAAGAGTTATTTAGCAATGGAATATTTTTTTTTTAGCTGCAGTTTTATGTTTTTGCCAAATTCCTTGTGACGGTTAGTGGTTTTGTCACTAAAATCAATTAGCGACGGAATTTGCAATATTTGCGACGAAAAATGCTGTTGCTAATTTCCTTTTTTTTTTTTGTAGTGTGATGTGCCTATATAAGAGTCAATGTAGCAACCGTGTCCAACCTCTCTGGCCCTTTTGTATCCAGATGATCCCCTTCCCCTACCCTTAGTTGCTGGGGTAGAATTCATATTGTTTTGAACTCCAGTTGTTGTTGATGATGGTGGTTGACTTTGTGTATGCCTTCCAGAACCTCTACCTCTTCCAGAACTACTACCTCTTCCAAAACTGCAACCCAGAACCTCTACCTCTTCTAGAACTACTACCTCTTCCAAAACTGCAACCTATTCCACAACCAACTCTTGTTCTTACTCCTCTTTCCCTACCTCTTGTGGATGTTAATGAATTTCTTGAAATTGTTGAAGTGACTTGACAAAATGAAGAGTGACCTGTTAATATTGGAGCACTATGATTAGTACTGGGAACATTTTGAGTGACAGTTGATGATGGACCAGAGCTTTCAAAGTTCTATTAACAAGCATTAATAAATTATGAAAATATCATTAGAAGTCATGTTAAGAAAAGCTTAATAAAATGTCTATTTTAAAATCTTGTGAACGACAACCAGAATTGTCGTGTCTAGCTTGTTTGCATTTAGAATAGTGCATTGTTGTCCCCCTTCTAGATGTCTTCCCGTATTTGTTGTTACCTGGTTTATCCTTGTCCTTTTATATACCTCTTGGGTCTGCCTGGCATAGGCTTCAATTCAGAGGGTTCAATATGAGGATTTGAACTAGGTTCCCACATCTTCATGCTAGTAATTGGTTGTATGAAGTATTGATAAGCCTTTAATAATCATAAAGGTATGGCCTCTATTATTTGGATTGATTCTAATGTAAAATGGGCCCAAGATAATGGTTATTGGCCTTGTAGAGAATATTAGAGTCAATAGGATTTTGTCATAGGATCAGAACCCTTCCTTCTCCCATTAAAAAAAAATACAATTTAAAAAAAAAAGATATGTGTTCTTGCGCCATTGGAAAAGAATGAAGAACTGTCAAGAGAGAGTGGATAATTTTATTTATTTATTTATTTTTGCACAGAAAATGTGTTTGCATCCATGAACCATGGTTATTATTTCCTTTTTCTCTCTTATAGTATGAATTTCAATTGAATGGTTGAATCAATTGCATTGTAAATGATCTTGGGAGATTTCTAGACTTCAAACATTGTTTATAATAACGATAAAGTTTCCATTTCATTATATATATATATATAGTAAAATCAAAGCTAGTAAGATTGCAATTATAACTTTTTTTTTTGGCTTGGTTAATCATGAGGCCGAATGATTTAATAGAGATAATTTTAACTGTTGGGCTATATATATATATATATATATATATATATATATATATATATATATGTTATCATCTGGCTTCCAAATCAATTAAGTTTGCAGAAAATTATTCAATACTATAAAGAACAAAAGAAAACTTATATATATATACAGAAAAAAGTTTTCCATTTAACAGGGTCTTGAAGCTTGCCAATCAGCAAATTCATATGAAAAAGAAAATAAACAACAATGCTCTAAATCTAATGCATTCCTACTTCCAAATAGAAATGGATCGTTAGAATTAACTCTGGGAAATGTCTACATTCTTAATACAATTGAGGAAAATGAAACATTACTACGCCATTTTCTTGGTAAACTATTAAGGAAGATACAATTGAAAGTATGGAACATCACTAGTTTTGTTTTGTTTTTTTCTGATAGTTATATATAGTTTTGTTGATAAAAACATGATTATAAGATTCAAAAATTTCAAGATCCAATGAACCCGGTCTCATAGTCCAAGTGCATCTTTGTTGTCTGGGTGGACACCAGCCTGCTATAGTCTTATTAAATAAAATGAATTCACCGGCTGTATGAAATTTACCCTTGAATGGCTCCTGTGGCCGTACGAAATAGAGGTTAAATGTATAAATATTATTTATATTGATATTATATGTGATAGAATCCCCGAATAGTGCAGCCGTCTCTAGATCATTACAGAAAGGAAAGACGCATGCATCCTCCATAGCAGAACGAAAAGTTAGTTTGAAACTAGTCAAAACAGGAGAAAACAAAACCAATAAAACCAAACTAAGTCCTATAATTTTTAAGGGACTCATGTTTGTGGATATTTTGTTTACTCTTATCATTTTTCACTTAAATACCCAACCAACCCTAAAGTTAGGAAAAACCTTTAAGTTCTCCTTTGGTTGCGCGCTATAATTTAGCCAACTACGAAAAAAAAAGTAAATAAACAAATAAAAAATAAATGAGAAAATAATAATGTAAGAACCAAAATAATTTTCCAAAATTTGTGGTCCATGATTGTAAATCTAAAGTTTGCAAGTTGAATAAATCCTTGTATGGTCTTAAATAATCTCCAAAACAATCTCATGATAAATTGAAAATAAAAACTTGACATCGAATGGTTATACCAACAATGAATCTGATAAATGCATTAATAGCAAATTAATGGGATAAAAATGAGGGGGTAATTATATGCTTATTGTTGATGATATGCTAATCTTTGGTTCTTGTTTACATATAATAATAATAATAATAATAATAATAATAATAATAATAATAATAATAAATCTTATATGGTCATAAATTTTTTAATTTGATCTTTAATTTGTTTTAGGTAATAATTATAAAAATGATTAATTATAACAATAAAAAATTATTATTGATTTTAAATAATATTAATTATAAGATAAAAATTGAAAAATTATTTTAAAAAAAAATCAATTTTCATAATTTTAAATTGAAAGCATATTTGATGTTTCATAATTTTTTTATTTTAGATCTAAAATTTACTTTATAATTTAGGCCTGATTTTGTAAATAACTCTATTTATAAATGTAACATCTATTTTCGCACCGCAACCATTGGCATTAACTAGTATTTTTATTTATGTAGATGGCAAATTTGTTTTATTTAATAATCCTATAGTAGGTTAGTGTTTGCCATGAAAATGCACTTGGGATATCAAAGATTAAAGGTGCTTAAAAATGGGTTGGATGGTTACGATTAATTTTTTATCCAATCCATTTAAAATTTTAAATGGGCTGAACCCAACCCAACCCAACTCAATTGGGTTATAAATTAAAATTCTTATATTAGATTAGTTGGTTTATATTGGGTTACATGAATTATATTAATTGTCTATAATATATTATATCATATAAATTATAAATTATAAATTATAAATTATCTATATTTTTATTTTTTAAGTGTAAAATATTAATTTCATTTTTGTAAACATTTATTTTAGATAACGCATGCATGTGGATTTTATTAATTGTCTATGATATATTATAAACATATAAATTATAAATTATCTATATTTATATTTTTTAAGTATAAAATATTAATTTCATTTTTGTAAACATTTATTTTAAATAACGCATGCATGTTTCATTTTTTAAAAAAGAAATTCAAAAAAATAAAAAAAATTAATAGTGTCATAAAATTTAAAAGTACATATAAATTCTTAAATTGTGAAATTAATTGGTTTAATTATAAATTTTTAGGCTTGTTTAACTATATAATTACCATTTTACCCCATTATACTTAATCTATCGTATAATTATGTTTCTGGTCTTATTATACTTGCTTTACTTATTTATTTCGGTTTTAGTTTACTTTATTCATTTTATTGCGTGATTATTGTTTATTATTTTTTTTCTGCTTTTTATCTCACTAAATCATCATTTTACTAATATTATCCATATTTAATTGTATATTTATACTTTTACCCTTATATACTACATTTTATCACCTATTTACTATTTTATCTTTATTAATCAGCAAAATTACATTTTTGCCCTTTATTATAAAGTTTTACCATATAGTTACTATTTTAGGGTTAATTATTTCGGTAGTCACTGAACTTTAAGGGTTGTAACGATTTGATCACCAAACTTCAATTTGTAACAATAAAATAATATATCTATTATTTTGTAACGAAAAAATCAAAATGATCGGAAATGGCAACCAACACGTGACCTATTAGCAGAATGAACGTTAGATTTTTTGCCACGTCGGATCTGACATGGATCCGACGTGGCTTTATGGTCAAAAAAATCAATTTTCACTGTCTTCAAGCAGCTCCCGTTTGCCGTTGAAACCGGATTTCCGATCATTTTGATTTTTTTCGTTACAAAATAATAGATGTATTATTTTATTGTTATAAATTGAAATTTAGTGACCAAATCGTTGCAACTCTTAAAGTTCAGTGACCACCGAAATAATTAACCCTACTATTTTACTAATATTATTCATATTCTTATCGCTTGTTTACCACTTTAACCCTATTATTCATATTTTCTCACATAATCACTATTTTACCTATTTTTCTTCAACTTTTATCTTATAATTACCATTATGCCACTAATTTCACTTTTATTATCAAATAACCATTTTTACCTACATATTTATCATTTTGCCCTACAGTTACTATATCTTGCATAATTACCATTTTGCCCCTTATCATACAACATTATTATATATTTACCTTTTTGCCACTTAAATTTACAATTTTGCCCCTAGTGATATCCAGTAGAAATCTTCGAACTTAGGGGGCCAACGCTTCGACAGTATCGGGGTGACCACTTAGGGGGCCAACGCTCCGACGATGTCAGAGTGACCACTTAGGAGGCTAACGCTCCGACAATCTCATGATAATCCTATAAAATATGTACATGTATAGACCGCCACTGGCCTCATGACTCACTACCGTGACATGTGTCCATATGACTAGCCAATTATATCCTAAATTCCTGATTCAACTACCGGTATACTAAGGGCAAGGTTACTTGGTTATATCAATATTAGTTAGTTATATCAATGGGCTTTATACTTAATATTTATTAGGCCCAACAATTTTTCTCATATTTTCTTGTGTTATTTCTCATACAAATATATCCATAAATATCAAAATATATTTATTTTCGGGTCAAAATGATGTCATTTTCCGGTCCGGTAAATTTTTACCGGTCCGATAACTTATTTTTCTGTGTCATCTAAAAATTAATTTTTCACTTCCAAAAATTTCCTTACGTTATTTGGAGTGAGTTCATATGTTAGGATAATTTTTCGGAGGTCTTTAACACTTTTTTTAAGCCCAGTAAAAATTTAGTCAATTGCTGTTACTATTTAAATTAAATTATGTTTTATTTTTATTTTTGATTTTTGAGAACCTATTTAAACTCAGTTTCGTCTCAAATTATAATCTTGGATTTCTCATTAATTGTACTTTCCAATGGTCGAATAAAATACTTTTTGACCTCAGGTGTTGACAAAGATAATGTATTGGAGCTTGCAACTTTCAAATATAATCACACTTTTATAAGCAAAATTATATATACCATACCTAGATTTCACATGTGATGTTCCATAATTTAAATTTTATCTTCTTTACAATGTATCTTACCAATTTAATTAGAAAAATGGTGAAGTAGTATTTCCTTTTCTTTTATTCTATTAGGAATGTAAACATTTCCTTTAGTTATTAATTTTAATAACCCATTTCCATTTGGAAGTAGGACTGCATCCTATTTATTAGGGGTGTGTATGAACCGATTAATGAGTGAACCGATTAATGAGTTCATGGGTTTAAAAAAATCAATCTATTAATATTATTTTTTTTTTCAAAACACTAATCATTAACCAATCCATTATAATTGGTTAATCAGTCCATCAGTTTCGATTTTTTGAACCAGTTAACTAATATTTTTCGGTTAACCACTGCAATTATAAAATGTAATCATAAAAAATTAAAATGTTCAAGATACTTAAAAATAAAAATTATAAATCAAATGTAATTCAATATAATGTTCAAATTACAAATATAAATTAAAAAGGTTAAAAGTACTTAAAAATTAAAATTACAAACTAAAAAAAATAATGGGAAACACAGACCAAAAAAGAACAACGTGGACACAAATAGAGAAGCAATTTTGAAAAGCCTCTTATATAAACAGTAAGCTAATTTTGCAATTTTTATTTGTATATTGTGAGACACAAATATATTATTGGATAACTAAAAATATATTTTTGATGTTAAATATTTACATTAGATTTGAGAAAATTACTTATTACAATCTGATTTTGATGTATATTGTCAAATTTGTGGCCCCAATCGATTGTCTCTGATAACAGCTCGATAGTCCAATCCGAATTGTTAGTTAAGATTAGTCCTGAAGTCAAATATCTACAATCTGATTTTCAGTAAGGAAATAGATAGCCTCGAAGGTAAAGAATTCAATTAAGGCTCCATTGACGAAACTTTGGAGAAGACTGGATGTGATGTTACTTGATTATATATGTGAGGGAATATGTAGACCAAATACTCGATTCCTGCAAAAAAGTTTGCCCGGTCGAACCGAGTATGAACATTTCGAAATGTAAGTCAGTAGTATTTTAGAGAGAAACTAGTGAGAGAAACCCTCAGATTTTGTGTGTTACTTGAGTGTAAAATGACATGAGGTATTTAGATGAGATGTCACTATAAGAAAAAAATATTTTACTGACACAAAAATACCGATGGAATTAATTTTCCGTTGGTAATACTGTAGGAAAGTTGAAAATTTAGAAATAAATATAAATTCCGTTGCTAAAAAAGGAAATAATATTCCCGCTAACGAAAAATTGAAACCGTCGTAAATTAAGACGCCAATAATTCTCGGCAAAATACACTATAAAATTTATCGACAGAAAAATATTTTTCGCCAATAAACTTTATCGACGGAGTTCATTGTTATTGTAGTTACCGATGGAAAATCTTTTCTTGTGGTAATTTGTGATTTGACCGACGGCTATAAGATTCCATCAGTAAATATACTCCCTCCGTTCCTGAATATATGTCACTTTTGACAAAAATCCAAATTCCATTTATCTGTCACTTTTAGATTTTCAATGCAATTTAATTTTCGTTTTTTAATTTAATTTTCTTTTCCAATACAAATTGACCAATTAGATTTAAGTTTACACATTGAAATACTCAATATGTATTGAATTACTCAATTTTTTCTTAAATTCAAGCCTAATTAATATTTCTTAATTTTAGTGAAAATAACAAAATAAACATTTATTTAGGAACGGAGGGAGTATTATTTTACGATGGAGGGAGAAAATTTCGTCGCTAAATATTGCCGACAGTAAGCGATAAAAAAGAATATTTCGTCGCTAGAAATCTCTCTCTCACACACACGCGTAGGTGTGTTGGTATATATATATATATATATATATATTAAAAAATCCCCTCACTTTTTTTCCCCATCTCTCTCGGCAGATCCGCCGTGCACATCCCAGATTCGGCATCCACCGCGCGTGTCCCAAACAAGTCATCCACCTCGCGCGTCCCAAATCGGTCGCCCTGGTCTCGCTGCTCTCTGTCTCAAAATCTGCCTTTTCTTCTCCCCACTTTTTTGCTCATCTCTCTCGGCAGATACGCTGCGCGCGTCCCAGATTCAGCGTCCACCGCGCACATCCCAAATCCGGCGTCCACCGCGCGCATCCAAAATCCACTCGCCCCGCTCTCGCCGCTTTCTCTGCTCTCTCTTTCTCTCTCTCTCTCTTTCAAAATCTTCTCCTCTCTATCACAGTCCTCTCCAGATCGGTCAGTCCTCTCCGCTGCTGTCGTCGCTAGCTCGATGACTGCCCCACTCTGCCGCGTGCCTGGATTGGTCAGTGGCAGTCTCCTCCGCAGTTTAGTCTCTCCCTCTCGGTCATTTGCCTTTTTATTTATTTCATTTTTTTTTTCATTTGTGGTCTTTGCCGCTTTCTTAGCTAAATTTTAATTGAAAAATGGTAGATTTTAGATTAAGAATGAATTTGGGGAAAAATGAACTTCAACCTAGGGATTTGATTTCTTTGGGTAAGTTGAGTTTAATGCTTTTTCTAGGCTTTTATATTTATGTAATTCAAGTAAATTCTATGTTAATTTGAATTATTTGGAATGATTGTGAAATTATCCAAATTTTCATATCCCTTTTTCTATTTCTCTACTCCAAAAAACTCCATCTAGGTATCTCCAAAACTCATTCTTTTTCACTTTCTGTGTCTTCAATTTATACATCCACTCTGTTTCCTTTGTTTTTATATGTATTCCATTGATTTTATGAACCTGCATTTTTTTTTTCTCTTTAAATTGTATTTTTGATAAAGTTGTGCAGAAACCTCAATTTCACAGGCTCAATTTAGAGGGTTATGATTATGTTTTTTTATCTTTTTCTTTTCTGTCTGTACCAATCCATGTTTTTTTGCTTGAAATTCAGATAAAAACAGGGGCAACAAAAACTGAAGAATGCAAGGTAGGAATCTTGAGAAGTTGGCATCGATTGATGTACAGCTTAGGCTTCTAGTTCCTGCAAATGTTAGTGAAGATGACAAATTGGTTGAGTATGATACTTTGCTTTTAGATCGGTTTCTTGATATTATTCAGGATTTGCATGGAGAAGATCTCAAGGAAACGGTGAAAATCATAAACTCCCCCTTTTGTTTGGTTTATCTGATTTCAATCACTAAAAGAGATTAAATTTTTAATTATAGTTAAGTTAAGTGGAGAAACTTAAGAGCTAAGAACAATGGAAGGCTTAGTTCAGTTGCAAAGACAATTAGTTGACTACACAGCTTCATTGTTTCATGAGTTGAGTATTAGTTTAATTTGCATAATAATAGCTTAATTAGTTTAATTTCTTTGTGTATGTGTATATGATGATGGAGTTAATTAAATTGTGGTTGAAATTAGGGATTCTTGGATGAGCAATATATAGAGATCAGCCAAGTGTTGATTGCAAAAAAATAGACGCTCATGTTCATCAGCTGAAGGGCAGCAGCACTAGGTAATCAAATAATAATAATAATAATAATAATAATAATAATAATAATAATAATAATAAATTTGCCTTGATCTAAGAAGTGAAAATATCAGTTATTCTATTTTTTAATCTATATTAATTAATGCATGCTAATTTAATTAGCTTTTAAACCAAATTTACTTTGTGTTGAAATAACAGCATAGGAGCTCAAAGAGCTCAGGAAGTTTATTTTTGAAACTTCTGTGACCATCAGAATGCAAAAGGGTAATTTTATTTCTGTCCCCACACTACCAAAAAAAAAAATAAAAAATAAAAAAAATAGAAAGCCTTTTGAGCCATATGATCACATTTTCCTTAAATTTTTACCCTTTATTAATGAATATATATATATATATATATATATATATATATATTCTAATGCAAAATTGGTATAGTGCAGGTGCCTAAAATGTCTGCAGCAATTGAGGCATGAGGATTCTGCGGTGAAAGCCAAACTGAAAACTCTCTTCAAGGTACATTAGTAAATAAAATAAAATATTAGAGGTAATTATAGTCTATGAAAACCTGATTAATCTAGTTAATTTACTTTGTCATTTTGTAGCTTGAGGAACTGGTCCTTGCAGCTGGAGGATCACTTCCTTTGCCTATGTAATAATTAATTAAGCAAGCATTTTAGTATTTTGGAAAATGTCTAGTAGATTATTAATTATTTCCTTTTCTTAATTTCTTCATTATTGCTCCATTTTCATTTTCACTTCTTGGCTTTAAGTCTGTCTTTATGAGCAATTATGAAGATTGTGAATAAATCCTTTATGCTTTCATTATGATTTAGAATATAACATATTTTATGCTTTCATTTTTAAATTGCATTTGTTCTATACGTTTTCATATCAATCTATTGCTGGGATGTTTTATTTAAATTTTTTTATCAGCATTTTTAAATTTACCGATGGAAACTTTCGTCGGTAAATTTATCGACGAAATGATTAATTCCATAGATAAATTTACCAACTGAATGATTGGTTCTGTTACTAAACTTATGGATGGTTCCCGACAGAACGGCTGACTCTGTCGGTAAATTTACCGACGGTCAAACATTTCTGTCGGGAAATTTACTGACAACCAATTTGCTTACGACTTTGACCGTTTGCAATTTTCGTCGGTAATCTCTTATTTTTTTTGTAGTGTGTGAGAACCCACTCAAGTGACCTACCTTGGTGTCAGAGTAGGTAAGCGGTAATGTGAAGCGGAGCAAGTGAAGGATAAGATGGAGCGTGTGTCAATGGACCGTCGAAGGGCGTGCCTTGTTAGTCCGATTCGACAGCCTGTAGGCCTTATTTCTTCGGTCTTTGTGAGCGTCCGTTTGTTCATGTGCTAGACCTGTAGAAGCGCTAGGCTTAGGAGGCACTGGGCCTTGGTCCTTGATGAGGTTTGAGCTGAGCTTTACTTAGGCCCAGTCAATGATAATATTGAGTATTATCATTTGTTCCCCTGAAAGATCTGATTGGATTGAGGGAAGAAGACCTCGATAAAAGCCTTTGGCAATTCGATTGGATCAATTCCATTCTTGAAGTTTTTGATTTTGCCTTTCCATTTTCTTGACTGTTCGAGTCAGTTCATTGATCCCGAGGCTTCATTTGTTTTGCTTAAATGATGTTGTCATTTCGATTTTCAAATTGGTGGGAAGTTGGCACATTAGTGGGCGATGTTTCGTTCATCACGCTCATTATGGTGATCCTTTGTTAACCACGCTTTGTCTTTTCAGATCCTCCAATCGTGAGTCACCATATGGACTAATGCATGTTTAAATGCTAGGCTTGAAAGGGGCCTTCACCATCCTATAAATAGGCGGTTTCACATGTTTTCCTATTTTTCTTCAGAACTCAGAGTCTCCATTTCTCCTCCTTCATCTGTCCCTTCTCAAAAATCTTTACCATGGAATTATTCAAGCATCTCTGGATTTTTCGAACCTTTTCCCTCTTGATTTCTTACCATATTAGAAAGATGAATTAATTTTGCTCCCTTGATGGAGGACGATGTAGGCCCTTGATCAGTGTTCTCCCTTGTTAGATGAAATGTAAACTGAAACAGAGTGCTCTTTGATCCTAATCAGTGGGGAGTGGCCCTCAAATCTGTACTTTCTTCTCCATTTTCTTTCCTTCAATTCCAGATAGAGAATGCCGAGTTGATTGGAACTGAAAAGGATGAGAATTGTAGTTCATGGGTCGCTTGCCAGATGGAGCTGAACTATGTGAGCTGGGAATGGCTGGGAGTTCGTGATGAGTCGTTCTACTTGCAGGAAAGTCACCTGAACAAGTCAAAATCAAAATAGATTCAAAAGCAAGTAGACTGGATATGAGTGTACTTCTCAGCTTGCTTCCCATTAGCTCTAGTTTCGCTTTTGCAAGATCCGATCAATCGTAGAATGTCGAATTGTTTCTTGAAGATTAGATAGAAAGATTATTTCTTTTGTATTTTTTAATTTAGAATTTGAATCAATAAAATGAAGACATTTTTCACTTTTTTTTTTTTTAAATCTTTTACTTATTGCATTGCAATAGTAAGCCGATCACCTTTTGATTGTTAAAACTGATTTTCCTCTTTTGAAGAACCTTCAAGCAAATGAATAGCTCGATTGGATGATCCTGATTAGGATAAATATCAATTTGAGGCAGATGATCTTTTAACGACTTCTAAAATGATCCGATCGAATAATTGTGATCGATGTAAACATCAATTAAAATAGATAATCACTTAATGATTTCTGAAGTTTAATAGGGAATAATCAAAGCTTTAAGTAAGCAACTAGCCCGATCGGATAATCGTGACCGAGGCAAACAAATAGTCATATTAATGGCTTCTAAAATTCAATTATAACTTCTAGATATCCAAATCATATATGACTTTCATTAATTAACTTGAGATAATGCCAAGTTTTAAACAATGATCATCAAGGTTTGGGAGTGTATTACTTTGCAATACCTTAGGAAATTAATTTGTAACTGACGTACCTTCCGTGTTTCAATCAACAGATTTTTCCTAGTTAGGAACCTTCGTGGTTCAAAGCGTATAGCCTTACTTGGTACAACTTTGCTTGTTTGTAGCGATCGGATGTAGTTATCGCAATTTCGACTTGGGACATCATCAAGTTTATCTGAGTGGATAGGTACATCGAGGAGATTGTGACGGTGATTGTTACGAGTGTCAGATCAAACTCTTTTTGCAACGAATTGTGTTTCGTATGTTTCATGACCATTTTCGATCAGAATACAATATCATGAGGTTTCCTCTCATCTTCTTTCGGGTATCACGAATGGTATTTTTAGTTTGTCCACATTTTTAGATAGTTCTGTCTTTTAGGAGTCCATTGATTTCTCTAAAGCGAACGTTTTTTCGATTGGGATCAATTGTTAAGTTCAGTGAACTGTAGCTTATTTTGTCTTGGGATATCAATCGTTAAGTGACTCAAGTTTTTGCGAGCATTTGGGAAATAATTTGCAACATGTATGTTTGGTAACCGTTTTGGTCAGAATGCAGTGCCGTTTTATGTTTTTCACAAAGGGACCTTGGGAAATCTCAAGGTTTAATTTTTTGCTATAATTTCGTCTTTCAGATATCTATTAACTTCTCTAAAGCGGGTTTTTCATATGGAGAGTATTTTCCTTACTGATCTTTCAAAATGAGCTCGATCGTTCAAGGGCATATGGACTGCTCTGAAGTAGTCTTATGCCAATCGGCTGGGGGTTGTCAAATACAGTGGTCACATTATGACTTTGTTACTTCTATTTAAGAATAGTCTTTAAGAGACACAAATAATTTGTATTTTCAATAATTAATTTGATTGGAATACAGTATTACAGAGTGAGTATGTTTTCCAGGTATGATATCATGTTTGACATTCTCATGACCTTTGAGCATGGGGGTCATCCGAGATTTATCAAGATTATTCTAGCTTCTAGAAGTCTTTGGCTCTTTCAAAGTAGAGTTCTCGAGCAAGAGTATCCGCCCAACAGATGGTCGTGATGGGACTTCGCTGGACATTTTGCAAGTAGTCCTCATGGACGATCGATTTAGGATTTTGTGTGTTATCTTTGAGGAAGCCTTTTGGAGGATGTCAGTATGGTTTTGGGCTGACAGCTTCTCCGATCAGACTTGTATTTTGTGTCCATGAATCATTGTCAAAACGCATGCATGAGGGCTTTGAGGTTGATGTCTGGGATATTTCTTGATTTCTCCGTATTTCATCGAAACCTCAAGGTTGGTGTTTGGGAAATTTCTTTGACTTCTCGACTTTTAGTTTTTTAAGGCAGAGGAGACCCCGATTGTCCAAGGTTCTTTTTAACCATGTCTACCCGAGATGGAGTTCCTCATGGAGTTTCTCCTTTATTTGGGCATTTTCCTTCTTCTTATTGGCTGTTCTTTCAGCTTAGCGAGTTTTATCAATCCTATCACCGATCAACATTATTTGCTCGTACCGATAAGTGTGGCGATTTCGAGCTTTAGTGAATAGGGTTTTCCTTTATTTATGTTGATGCTTCTGTCTCTTTTCTTCCCTTCACACACTCTTCCTATTGGATAAACATAGTTGCCCTTTCAGTGTGCTTGGGGCTTCCGCTCGGATAGGTAGCCGTCAACATAAAATATGGCTCATTTCATCTTAACTTGGAATGAGTATAGATCCTTTCGTCTTAACTTGGGATGAGGGACCTCTTTGATAGGCAATGGGTGATTTTGCGTAGTTGCGCAAGGGGTAAAACTCCTCCCCTCGTACTTTTTTCACTCCTATCAGTTGGTTTTGATTAAAAGGCAGTTTTATGGCCTTTTCTAGTGCCTACCGACCAGATACTGATTGACTCCACGTAATTTGGAAAGCAAAACTTCCTTTTAGCTCTCTCTTTCTCCCTCAGATCTATCAGTTTTTTCTGAGTAGATGGAGGATATGACGGTTTTAGGGTTGCCTATGAGCATCTTCCTAATCAGATGGTGTCTATGAGGCCTCAAAGATTCTTTACTTCGCGCTTTGTGTAGAGATAATTCCTCGTCTGAAAGGATTCTTCGTGATTTAAGGAGGGATATTTTTATCTCCTCTCAAGAAAGTTTTCCCAATTGAGGGGGTCCGAGGTCTTCAATCGATGGTTGTATCTAAAGGATCCAACACGACAATCCATGCGCCGACCATCTTAGCTTTTCGTCTCTCAGTCATCATCCGATCTGTGCATCTCCTATGAGGGGAATCTAATGGGATTTTCGTGCATGCGTTGCACAAATCTCTTTAGGGACCCTTTTTGCAAGAACTTTTCTATCTCATTTCTTAATGCATTACACTCATCGGTTGTGTGATCAAGTCCCTCTGGAACTCACAGTATCTGCTCTTGTCTCTTAGAGCATATGTTCGGTCAAACAACCTTTTCGATCACTTAACTTTGTGCCATTCTTTGATCCATTCTAGGATTTTGGCAGGACTAGCGTTAAGTGGGGTATAGGTTCTAGTCGGATTGTCATCGTGGCTTCCGAACCTTCCTTTTTTGGAGTTTATCTTTTTGTCTTTTTTGGGTCGCTCGTCTGGATGTCATAGCCTATGGGCCATGCCGGACGGAAACTGCAATCTTTCACGTATGCTTCGCGAAAGTTGTAGTCTATGGGCCATGCTTGAAGGGAATTATAGTCGTTCGTCTGTGCTTGACGGGAACTATAGTCTCTTGGCCAGTGTTTGCCTTCTCCTGTCAGCTTTGATGACCTTATCCAGCAGGATGAATTGTTTGGCCCTTTCTATCAAGTCAATGATATCTGTTAGAGGTTCGGTCTTGGGAGATTCAGACAATGGCTAGCTCTTAGTGTTGCTCCTCAGAACCTCCTTTGCTTCTTCGAGGCTTACTGCTCGAGTTTTGGAGAACTTTGCTATGAAGAGATCACAAATTTGCCTAAAGGAAGAGATTGAGCCTTTGCGAAGTCCATTGAACCATTCGAGTGCGTTGCCTATTAAAGTTGTATGGAAAACTGTACAGAAGACCCGGCCATCATAAGAGTGCATTTGGATTTGCATTAAGAACTCATATAGGTGTGCATTCGGGTCAATTTTGCCTGTATATTTTAGAATCCTTATTTTCTTAAACCCAGGAGAAAGCTTGGTTGCCTTTATCTCCTGAGAGAAGGGGGAGGCAGTGTCGTTACTACCAAGTGAAGGCTTCCAGACCAAATTTCATTCATACAATGAGTCGTCTTCTTTGAAGTGCAAAGGTGATTGTGACCACTTTGGCTCGTAGAAGGGATCACACATGGGGAGGGAAAGATCCTCTTCGAAGAAAACCTTTTCTTTTCCTTTACTTTTTTTGTTGTGTAGGAGCGAATACCAAATTTTTCATTATCTCTGTCTCTTGAGTCTCGAATCATGATTCCTTTCTTTTCTCTTCTCTTTTCAACACTTTTCTCGAGACTCTTCATTAAAGTTTGAGATTGTTGAGCCACTTGAATGGATTGCAGGATGTTTCTGCTAAAGTAATTGAGGAGGGCTCTTACTTCTCCTATAGTGACTGAAGTGTCATTTGGCTATGCCATGAACTCCTCGTCAAATCTAGGGGTTAGAACTTTAGGAGTGGGGGATCCCTGAGGTTCATCCCGTCCATCAATAGATTTTGGTTTGCTTTGATTGCTATTGGATATTTCTCTCTAATTCAGACAGTATAGAGTGTCTTGATCCTGCCATCGACTCTTAATAAAAATATCAAATGATAAATGTTGAGATTTCATAAGAAAGAGGTTGACGTGGCAGTTGAGTTTCAGCCGATCGGGTTAGCAATGCTCGATTCCTACAAAAGAGTGTCTGATCGGATCAGGTGTGAACACTCCGAATACAAAGTACAAGGTAAATGATGGATCTATCAAAGGTTGTCTTATAGTCAATGTTTATCAATGAAAATATATGATTGGGCAAATAGCAAGAACCATTAGCAGAATTGGACAGAGATCGAAAAATTATAGCTTTGCGTGGACAAATTTTCAAACAAGTAACCTTGCAGCTCTTGGAATCCACATTTTTAAGGTCATCACGAAATAATATGTACTTTGTATTCGTGAGCTTTGTGAGATTTTGATTATGGGAAGCTTCACAGTACAAGGGAGTAATTGCAGAGTAATCGAGATTGTACTCCTTATCATGTATTTGGTGGAAATAGGTTGTGCTATTGGATGAAGGAAATGCCATAATTCCCACAAACAGTGGGATAGGAACACTCATTCTTTGAAAGAAATTCAGTTACCTTACCCAATTATTAAGCACCAATTGGTAAATACTGAAATGCCCATCTCCAAAAAATTTTGCAAAGTACGGTGCTGCTGAGGCCCCATGATCATCACGAATCTCATGTCCACTGGGAACCTTCTATACGATTGCTGGATCATTAGAATCACTGTATAGTGAAAGCCATCACTCTAAAGGATGGCATATCTCAGTTGGTTAGTAGAAGTAATTTTAGGGATAAGGTGTTTTTTTGCCCTCGAACTTTCAAAAATGGAGTAAAAATACCTTTATACTTTTTTTTGGTCGGTTTTTGCCTTTAAACTCAATCAAAAGCTTGAAAAATACCCTCGCGATGGACGGAAAATCCAGTTGGCAAACGGGGTGAACGTCAACCAATCACTTGTCGACACGTCAGCGGACACGTGGCAAAATATTTCCTAGTCAGCAAAAAAAAAAAAAAAAGAAAAAAGTTGAAATGATGTGGCAACAACCAAACATCCAAAATTTTGCATTTAAATCCAAACACCCAATCATTCAAGTTAATATCCAAACACCTAACATGCATAAAAATCCAAAAAATCTATCTCCAAACAGTCTTCTTCTTCTTCAATGCAGAATTTGAAAATGAAAATGGGAAGGGCAAACAGCATTGGTTCGCAAAACTCCAATGCCGGTATAAAATGAAAGTTGTGTCGATGTGGTGTGGAGGCCATCAGATTGGTAGCTAATACAGCTGTAAACAGTGAAAAAACTTTCTACAGATGCCATAAGTATGGAGTATGCTGTAATTTTCTGTATTTTGAACAATGTAATAGTATTAAACTGTTAGAACTCAACACGAGTTAGGCTCTGTTTGGATGGAGGGGTAGAGAGGGGTAATTAATTGTCTGTTTGGATCGGGAGAAATGGGAGTAAATGGGTGGAAAGTAAATTTAAAATACCTTACTTTCTCCCGTTTGGTTTGTAAAATGAAAAAAAAGAGAGAGGAATGTAAGAGAAATAAGATTTCCCAATTAACTCCATATTCAGCTTTTCATTTCTCTCCAATTTGGAGAGAAAGCGATGTAATTGAGAGGAAGATGAGATATAGTTATATAAAATTATCAATTTATCCCTTCCTCTATCTTATCTCTTTCCCCAGCTTGACGAGTAACTTTTCCTGGCTAGTCTAAAGAAGTATGACATATATAATATCAGTATTTTGCTAAACTTTTTATTTATTACATTAACCCACCAGTGGGTTAATGATATAATTCATTCAAAAGTGAAATTATACAGTGAGAAGGTTAAGATATTTAATTATAACATTAACCCATCAGCGGGTTAATGTTATAATTCATTCAAAAATAAAATTATGCAGTGAGAACGTTCAAATATTTAATAATAACATTAACCCACCAGCGGGTTAATGTTATAATCCATTCAAAAGTAAAATAGTTATTGGACATGTTGGGTTATATTAAAAAACTGAAATTATAGTTATTGATAATAGACAAAATGTATTATTTGATTCCAATAGTAACAATCAACGCTTGAAATTGCAGAATTTTAAGCCATTAGGCAATGACAATATTAAAATATTTATTTATTACATTAACATATCAGTGGGTTAGTGTTATAATTCAATTAAAAGTGAAATTGTTATTTGTTATATTGGATTATGTTAAAAAACTGAAACATATAAGGGTATAAATGTCAAAATAAAATATACTGTTAGAAAGAAAATTTAATTTACTCTATATTTATTTTAAGTTACCAAACAATGGAAAAGAAAAGTAAAGGAAATGCAATTTACATTTCCACTCATTTCCACTCATTTCCTCTCATTAAAGGAAATTCAATTTACTCTCTTCCAAACAAAGGGTAATGGAAGGATAGGGAAGAGTAGAGACAGGAAAGGAAGGAGAAAGAAAGAGAAGGATACGTGATTACCTTTCCATTATTTGGGAACGAATAAAAATGGAGGAGTAATTAAAAAAATGTAACTGAAAGATAATGAAAATTAGCTACTAAACTACAATTCCAACCTAAAATTTACTTAAAAATGACCCATAAAAATCTGTGTAAAATCTACTAACATTGACATTGAGCACAACTCGTGATAGTGGCCTATATTGAATAGTCATTGAAATATACTATAACCAGGTAGTGGGTTATAGTATATTTCAATGACTTTTCAGCATAGGCCACTATCACGAGTCGTGCTCAATGTGAAGACTCGTGATAGTGCCCTATGCTGAAAATTCATTGAAATATACTATAACCCACTACCGGGTTATAGTATATTTCAATGATTTTTTAGCATAGGCCACTATCACGAGTCGTGTTCAATGTCAATGTTAGTAGATTTTATACGGGTTTTTATGGGTCATTTTGAAGTAAATTTTTGAAACTGTTTAACATTTTGTACAAATATTCATGGCCAACAATTGTCTTGCAAAATTATTCAAATATTAATTTCTATCACCACATTGCAAAAATATTGTCTTGAAAATTAAAAATTAAGAAACATTCAAATTATAGATTGAAATTACATTTTAAAGGAACTATAACAAAAAGCTATTGTCATGACAGATATAACAAAAATCATAAGTGTTTCCTTCAATTGCCTCAAACAATATCAGCTTCATCATGTCTTTTCTTTTTCCTTGCTTCCTTCTCCAGTACAAGGGTATTTTCTGTAATTGCTTCATTTCCTTTCCACTTCAAACCCATAGGCTTAAAGGGCAGATCAGTTGGACGTGAAGCTCCTCTTTCATCTCCAACAAAGTGAATTCTTCTCGAACCAATTGTTTGTTTTTGCATAAGCCTAATTTGTAATCTAGACTCATTTTCATTGGGGATGGGCCTCTTAATTTGGGGGTCTGGATCATGTGCAGCCTGGTCCATAATTAATAGCCTTTATTTATTACCAACCTATCAAAATAGCATTAAAATATTAAAACAAATCAAGATATATAATGGTCCATTTACCTCAGCAACAAATGTCTCCCATGTGCCGGATTCTATTTCTGAGTTGTCTTTATCTCTTGCTTGTCTTTTTACTTTTTTCCCATTGCCTTTAGCTGGCCTGTTTTTCCCTGCCCTTTGAACATGTGACCCGCCTTGGCAAATCTGACTTTCTTGAGTTTGTAAATCTTCAATGGTAGATTCAACAAACACATTTTCTACAGGAACTGTTCTTCTAAAAAAATTTTCAGTTCCTACAGTTCTTTCAGTTCCAGTAGGAGCATCAGATCCAGCACCTCCATCAGTTGTAGCAATTTCAGGTGTTGACATCTGCAACACATATCAATAGAAAAGAGAAAAAAATGATAATATTCATAAAAATAAATTTCAAGGTTAGAATTTAACCTGTTTGCAGTTTCGGACATTGTGGCCTTCAGATCCACACTTTTTGCAAGTAATAACAGTTTTCTTCCTTGAAGCTTTCCAGATTTCTTTTCTATGGATATTTTCATTTTTTTCTCTTATTCTGTTCACTTTGGGCCTACCAACTTGCTTTTTGATTGGTGGTGGTTCCATCGGAAGTGCTTCATCAATTCTCCAATAGTTTCTACCCCTTACTGGTTTCAACTTATGCTTGTATGTTAATTTGTATGATTCCCTGTGATATCACCATGATATTTCCTTCATTGGATCCATTTTCAGGTGTTGAAATGATTTGATGGCATGTGGACAGGGTATTCCTGATAGATTCCACGCTCTACAGGTGCACCTCTTATTATTCAAATCAATCACATGTCTATCATCACCTTCAGTAATCTCAAATCCATCATGTCCATTAAACTCCACCTTGCAAATATGTGCAATTTTCAGATAAGCAGAATACAACAACATGCATTTAGGAGACCATTCACAGTTCCATGTATTGATCATATTCCCATACTCTACTAATCTAAACTTCCTTGGTTAGACATCTTGGGAAGTTTGTTTAAGGGTTGATGATTTTCTTTGTTGAGATGGTGAGCTTTTAAAGTATCTTGGCTACCGTTGATCTTTTGACAACTCATCCTTTGATCCTGCCATGCATGTACTGGAACAGATTCTATCATGACACTTGCTTTTTCAGTGTATTCCAGCTCATTTGATTCTATCTCATCTGTATACAGCTCACTTGTCCTTTCTTCTTTGAGAACTTTTGTTGTAGAAGCTTATAATGGCTTGGCAATCTGTTCTTAAGGTTATCTCCTTTTGATCGAGATAATAGATTTTTAAAGCCGTCAGTGTTTCCATACAGGCGTTGATTTCAGCATCAATGGTTGATCTAAGGGTTGGATGGTACCACCCATACAATCCCATGTATGATAAGGCAACAGGAAGAATGTTGATAATAAAAGAACCAGTAAGAGAAGAAGCAGCCCTACCAACCACAGTCATCAAGGAGGAAGAAGACACCTTGATCTTCTTGGATCTTATGAAGATGTTTTAAAGAGGCTTTTGATAGAAGGGAAATTCTATCAAAAATAACTGCTATATTTTGGGTATTTGCAAGATTCAGATCTATTAGGGAATTAATACAGCTATCACGGCTAGAAAGAGAATGATTCTCTTGATGAGTTTTAAGAAAACAAGGAAATTTAGATTTTTGAATAGAGAAAGGAGTGGGTATTTCAAGATTTAAATATTCAAGGTTGGATATACGGGCTTGGGTATACCAATCCTGAATAGCTTGTTCAAACCTTGCTGACATTAATCACAAAATTAAAATAAATTTGCTAATTATTTTGTTTAAAATTTGCTAGTTATTTTATTTCTCACAACAGAATATCCCAGCTATCTTCCGCTCTCTTCGCGTACTGTACTGGCAATAACTGCTTCTTTTGAAATAAAATAATAACAAACTAAAACAGAATAATAACAAACTTAATTTTAATAATAATAATTAATGCTCGCATAAACTGGTACGTGGCATTGTTTTCCTGATTAGGTTTTCCAGCCTATATACCAGAAGATATTGAAGTAGCTATTAAAGATGTTCGCATGGCCATTTTCGAGTGTCTTTGATTATCTCCTGGAAGTTAGAGATGAGGAGTTCAAGCCTAAGGGTATGTTCATCAATCTTTTCACCATAATGATCCCAATGAGTTCCTGGAGGAACTACGTGATAATGAGCTTTTTGCTTTTGTTTAAGCAAATCCTTAAAATGGTGAAGTGCAATTTCAGCTTTATCTGCCGCAGCTTTTTCGATTCTTGTGGCAGCATTGGTGCACTTATAGAATTCTTCTTCATAGTAGACATCAAGGCATGGTGCAGTGTTTTTGCAATAATCCCTGTATTCTTCAATCTGTGTTTGGCTTCTTATTTGGGAGTTGGGAATGGTGTTGGGTATTCTAGAAAGGCTGTTGGATGAACTTCCTTGGTTAGACATCTTGGGAAGTTTGTTTAAGGGTTGATGATTTTCTTTGTTGAGATGGTGAGCTTTTAAAGTATCTTGGCTACCGTTGATCTTTTGACAACTCATCCTTTGATCCTGCCATGCATGTACTAGATCAGGCAAATTTTTAACCTTTTCTTTAATTTGCTTGATTAACTGATAATCAGATGGTTTTAATCTTTTATCTCCATGTGGGCTTGTCTTCTGGTAGAGTGGCCCAAGAAGTATTCCCAGATTGGGAATATGATTTCTCGCATAATTGTCTTCTTCCACTTTGATGACTGTGGTTGGTAGGGCTGCTTCTTCTCTTACTGGTTCTTTTATTATCAACATTCTTCCTGTTGCCTTATCATACATGGGATTGTATGGGTGGTACCATTCAGGGGGGTATTTTGTACCATCGTCATCCTCATCTACCACCAATTCTGACTGGGCTGAAAGGCTAATTCCTTCTTCATACCATCCCCATCCAGAAGGTTGAATTGTTTCTATTGCCACATTAGCACTTTCTGGTTTTGAGTACTTGACATAGTAGTCGTACTTTCCACTGGGTTCACCAAGGGTGTCCCATATGTCTTCATATCCCATGGAAGAATTTTGTTCTTTCATTTTACTCAGCTTGCTTCTGTTTATTCTTCGCTTTGCTTGATGTATTGGGATACTTGTAGACTTGTGAATCATAAACAAAAAGTTTGTTTTTCCAAGGAGGGTAAGTGTTTTTATTAGTAGAAGTTCCTCCTAGATTCACTGTTTTCAATTTTTCTTGTAACTGGGAGATTGATTCTTCAAGTTGCTCAGGAAATTCTTGTTTCTTTCTTTCCCCTTTTTGGAGTTCTTCCAAATCTTCCTTTAAAAGAGCAATCTCGTGTTGCTGTTTACACAGCAATTGGATAATGGTATTGTTCTGCTTAATTATTGTTTTAATTAAGCTTACTTGTCCTTTAGATGCTTCAGGAGTTGGTTTGACGAAACCTTGTGCTGGTTCTTCGATTGTCTCAGTAGCTTGTAAAGCTTCCAGGTATTCTTCAGATTCTGCAGTGAGCCTCCAGCTCATGAAGTTAGGAACTTGATTAGATCCTTTACTAGAATCTGAACTTCTTCAACTTCTTTTATTAACTTTGTAGCTTGGCTTTTTGTGATGGGATGATTATCCTCTGCTAGTTGAAGAAAGGATTCAAGCTTTCCGTTGGTTTCTTCAAAATTCTTTAAGACTTGTTGATGGAAGGCACCTTGATCTTCTTGGATCTTATGAAGATGTTTTAAAGAGGCTTTTGATAGAAGGGAAATTCTATCAAAAATAACTGCTATATTTTGGGTATTTGCAAGATTCAGATCTATTAGGGAATTAATACAGCTATCACGGCTAGAAAGAGAATGATTCTCTTGATGAGTTTTAAGAAAACAAGGAAATTTAGATTTTTGAATAGAGAAAGGAGTGGGTATTTCAAGATTTAAATATTCAAGGTTGGATATACGAGCTTGGGTATATCAATCCTGAATAGCTTGTTCAAACCTTGCTGACATTAATCACAAAATTAAAATAAATTTGCTAATTATTTTGTTTAAAATTTGCTAGTTATTTTATTTCTCACAACAGAATATCCCAGCTATCTTCCGCTCTCTTCGCGTACTGTACTGGCAATAACTGCTTCTTTTGAAATAAAATAATAACAAACTAAAACAGAATAATAACAAACTTAATTTTAATAATAATAATTAATGCTCGCATAAACTGGTACGTGGCATTGTTTTCCTAATTAGGTTTTCCAGCCTATATACCAGAAGATATTGAAGTAGCTATTAAAGATGATAAATACCTTTGCCGTAATCCTTCCTTGAAAGGTGTTTAAGCTACCATAACTAGCTTAGCTGCCATAACTAGCTCTGATACCAGTAGGGAAAACAGGACCGGACCTTTCTTAGATTGGACTTTGTCTAAGAAGAACGGAGAGAGAATAGTCTATAAGCAAACTGAAAGCTTTTATTTATCAGAGAGGGAAATCCTTACAAGAGAGAGAAGTAAGACTTCGAGTGTTTTCTCGGATGTCTTGCAACTCTAAGTTACAATCCTATTTATAATACAAAAGATAACTGTTGCCTTTACAGGTGGCAACTAATTACTTGACAGACAAAAGCTAGTGTGCTGTCACATCACACTGTAAAAGATTCCTACGCATTATTAAAAGTTAATAATGCAAACTAATAAGACAAACTATAATGATACAGCTGCAAGCTGTAAACTAATAATGCTACTTTATGTCACATCTACTTTAATAATTAAACATATAGCTGGACCGCCTTATCTGCCAGCTAATCAGCTAATCTTTCACATCAGCTTTTTCTTTCCACTTTCCACCACGCTCCATTGTGCTTACTCTGATTAATCAGTCAGGGGATCTCCATCGGAGTTGAATCCATCATATTTGACAAAGGCAAGAACATCTTCGCATGGCCATTTTCGAGTGTCTTTGATTATCTCCTGGAAGTTAGAGATGAGGAGTTCAAGCCTAAGGGTGAGAAATAAAATTTGCTAGTTATTTTATTTCTCACAACAGAATATCCCAGCTATCTTCCGCTCTCTTCGCGTACTGTACTGGCAATAACTGCTTCTTTTGAAATAAAATAATAACAAACTAAAACAGAATAATAACAAACTTAATTTTAATAATAATAATTAATGCTCGCATAAACTGGTACGTGGCATTGTTTTCCTAATTAGGTTTTCCAGCCAGATACTGATTCAACAAATGAGTCAGAATCAGCATATGACTGGGAAAACCCTTTTGCTGCCCTAGCAAAAGAAGAAGATGATCTACAAGGATTAATGGACTACCCAATGAGAAGGCCTTCCGAGGTAGGAATGTCCAGTTCTATAACTTCAGCTTATAGACCACCTCAAGAACCAGTAATGGGTCCAGTTCAATATCCACCAGCAACATCAACTGGGCCAATTCAAGGTCCAATAACTGTGGATCAAATTAAAACCAACACAAGAGATTTTGGTAAAGCTTATAATGGCCAATGGGTTCTTCCTTCAGCCCAGCAAGTAGTTGGAGCTATGCTAATCTTGCCAGAGGATATTGGTCTTTACAATGATATCATTTCAAGATGGGAGTCCATTACTCTCAACTTAGTGAATGAAAAGATCTGGTCAGATAACAGGGCTAAGGCCATGTACATTGAAAATCTCTTAGGAGAAGTAGAGAAGAAGATATGGATACAATGGAGAAGCCAGTTTCTACAGGAATATGAAGATCTACTGCTCATAGCAGAAGATACTCAAAATATTCTTTCTCAGATAAGAAGAGTTTTAATTCTGGAAGATCCTTATCAGGGAGAAACTGAAGAACAAAACAGGGCTTACAATGATCTTGAAAGATTGACTTGCTACAACATTAAAGACATATTTGGTTACATGAACCAATTCAAAATTTTAGCAGCCAAATCAGGAAAGATGTATTCTAGCCCTGAACTATCAGAGAAGTTTTTCAGAAAAATGCCTACTCTGATAGGAAAAGAAATTGAGGAAGCATTTAAAGCTAAGCATCCAGGCAATACAATTGGAGTTCTACCAAGAATTCATTTTGCCTATCAACACTTAGCAGAATTATGCAAAAAGGCGGCTCTCCAGAAAAGTTTAAAGGATCTTGATTTCTGTAACAAGATTCCTATTCCAGGCTATTATGACAGTAGAAGAAAGTATGGCCTGAGGAAGTCAAAAACTTACAGAGGAAAACCACATGACAGTCATGTTAGGGTTTTCAAAAGAAAGAACAAGGACAAAGTAGGAAAATGTAAATGCTACATTTGTGGAGAAGAAGGGCATTTCGCCAGAGAATGCAAAAGAAGTCAAGGGAATATAGTCAGAGCAGCAGTAATGGATAACCTAGATCTTCCTGAAGATTGGGATGTTGTTTCCCTTGATATGAATGAAGAGCTTAGTGATGCTATATGCAGCATCTCAGAAGGAGAAGCAGGATCAACTGTTCAAAATGCAGGAACAGTACTAGAAGATCTACCCTTCAAAGAAACAGGCTTTTTCCTTGGAGAAACAGATTGTGGATGGAGGAAGCAAATAACACTTCCAGAAGAGCAAGAAAATTGCCAGCATCAATGGGAGACAAATGAAGAAATTCAAAATACAGCAAAAAGAAAATGTCAATTGTGCCAAATCCAAACAAACTCCAGAATGAGGATTCATTGTCCTAACTGCCAGTTAACATGTTGTCCTTTATGTTCAAGTTATTATTTTCATATAAGGATTACTCCAAGGCCGGCAGATCATCCAGTTTATAGAACAAAGGATGAATTCATCAAAGAGCTCCTATCCTATGTCAACTATCTTGTAGTTGAAAATACGAGATTAAAAGACATCCTGGAGCGACAATTTGAAGAAGACTGGAAAGGACTGGAAAAACCAAAGCAAAAAGAAGCAAGCACTAGCAAAGGAAAAGAAGTCATGATTGAAGAAGAAGAAGAACAGCTAGAAGAAAATGAACAGTTAAAGGAATCTTTCCTTTATATCAAATCATTTTTAAAGGATGCCACATTTCCAGACAAAGAAGCTACAGGGTGGAACCTATACAGCTCAGCAGATATTGTTATTATCGCAAAAGGAAGAGCTTTAGTCCCTACAGGAATAGGAATATCAGTCCCAAAAAACACTTATGGGCAGATAATTCCAAATCCAGAACTTGCTTTCAAAATGGGTATTGATGTCAGTTCAAGGACTATTGATAAAAGCTACGAAGGACCTATTCATATGACATTATTCAACCACTCAGAAAAATCTGTCGAAATCAAAAAAGGAGAAAAGATCGCACAAATTATCTTTCAAAAGATAGTGGATCTAAAAGAAGAAAGGACAAGTGAGCTGTATACAGATGAGATAGAATCAAATGAGCTGGAATACACTGAAAAAGCAAGTGTCATGATAGAATCTGTTCCAGTACATGCATGGAGAAGAAGATATGGATACAATGGAGAAGCCAGTTTCTACAGGAATATGAAGATCTACTGCTCATAGCAGAAGATACTCAAAATATTCTTTCTCAGATAAGAAGAGTTTTAATTCTGGAACTATTAAAAAGAGCTGTTCATTGGGGATTGGTTAAGTGGAATTAACTCCAAACAGTGTGTTAAGCAGAAATTGAAGTATGGTTCAATGAGCATCGAATGCAACAAATTCAGAATACTGCTCATAGCAGAAGATACTCAAAATATTCTTTCTCAGATAAGAAGAGTTTTAATTCTGGAAGATCCTTATCAGGGAGAAACTGAAGAACAAAACAGGGCTTACAATGATCTTGAAAGATTGACTTGCTACAACATTAAAGACATATTTGGTTACATGAACCAATTCAAAATTTTAGCAGCCAAATCAGGAAAGATGTATTCTAGCCCTGAACTATCAGAGAAGTTTTTCAGAAAAATGCCTACTCTGATAGGAAAAGAAATTGAGGAAGCATTTAAAGCTAAGCATCCAGGCAATACAATTGGAGTTCTACCAAGAATTCATTTTGCCTATCAACACTTAGCAGAATTATGCAAAAAGGCGGCTCTCCAGAAAAGTTTAAAGGATCTTGAATTGCCAGCATCAATGGGAGACAAATGAAGAAATTCAAAATACAGCAAAAAGAAAATGTCAATTGTGCCAAATCCAAACAAACTCCAGAATGAGGATTCATTGTCCTAACTGCCAGTTAACATGTTGTCCTTTATGTTCAAGTTATTATTTTCATATAAGGATTACTCCAAGGCCGGCAGATCATCCAGTTTATAGAACAAAGGATGAATTCATCAAAGAGCTCCTATCCTATGTCAACTATCTTGTAGTTGAAAAAACCTTGCTGACATTAATCACAAAATTAAAATAAATTTGCTAATTATTTTGTTTAAAATTTGCTAGTTATTTTATTTCTCACAACAGAATATCCCAGCTATCTTCCGCTCTCTTCGCGTACTGTACTGGCAATAACTGCTTCTTTTGAAATAAAATAATAACAAACTAAAACAGAATAATAACAAACTTAATTTTAATAATAATAATTAATGCTCGCATAAACTGGTACGTGGCATTGTTTTCCTAATTAGTGGGTAGTCCATTAATCCTTGTAGATCATCTTCTTCTTTTGCTAGGGCAGCAAAAGGGTTTTCCCAGTCATATGCTGATTCTGACTCATTTGTTGAATCAGTGTCTTCTTCCACTTTGATGACTGTGGTTGGTAGGGCTGCTTCTTCTCTTACTGGTTCTTTTATTATCAACATTCTTCCTGTTGCCTTATCATACATGGGATTGTATGGGTGGTACCATTCAGAGGGATACTTTGTACCATCGTCTTCCTCATCTACCACCAATTCTGCTTGAGCTGAAAGGCTAATTCCTTCTTCCCAATTCCATCCAGAAGGTTGAATTGTTTCTATTGCCACATTAGCACTTTCTGGTTTTGAGTATTTGACATAGTAGTCATATTTGCCACTGGGTTCACCAAGGGTATCCCATACGTCGTTTGTTTCCTCAGGTATTTCTCCTTCAAGAAATAGAGCAACAATTTCTTCATCCTCTTCGCCTATTGTTTCATGGCCATCAACGCTGTGTCTAGGCTCTGATCTCCGTGTTGTTTCTCTATAATTGTTAAACCTTAAAGAAATAGATCCATCTGATCTACTCCTTGAATACAAGGACTGAGGTTGAGTTGTGGGAGTAACTCTGGAAGGTTGTAGTCTCCACATCTGTCCTTCTAGGTCTCTTGAGCTATGAGGTTCTCCTGGTATTGCTCTTATTCCACTGCTGGTGAGGTAATCAGCTACATGTTGAACATTATAGCGAAAACCAGCAAAGCTGTTGTTTGTTAATCTTCCTACCAGAGACCTGGTTATGAGGAGGTTACTTTCTCCTCCCTGCCAATCATCATATCCTCTTGTTTGGATAGAGATCTGTATATGATTGTAAAAATCTTGGATACTCATCATCATCGCAGGTGCGATATAGACAAGCTGAGTTCCTCCGGACAGATCTACTTCCATAGTTCCAAGGATAGATCGATCACCTCGCCATCTAGTGTCTCTGAAGACTACTAGGGCTCTTGTGCCTGCATTCCTTCTATGTAGGGCGTGAATTCTAATCATCATCAGCCCTAAGTGAATATGTTGCATTCCTGCTTCCATTAGCCTTTGATAGCTTTCTTCTTCGATGAACTGCAAATCCTCCTGTTGTCCTTCTTCAACAACTCTTATCCTTCTTTCAGAATAATGTTGGTAAACTCTATGTTGAGGCTGGGAGTATCCAGAATCATAAAGAGTTTCAGCAGGGACGAGGTTTGCTCTCCTTCTTTGTGAAATCCTTAGCTGAGCTTCAGGATTTAGCATGCTTTCTAGAGACTGACCAAAGTTTCCAGGTCGTCTTCTTTGAAGTCTTCTTTCAATATGATGCCTTACTCTGGCTCTTCTTCTGTAACTTCTAATCTGATCTTCATAAGTGGGAACTTGTGAGGTCTGATTAGCTGCTTCCATAACGGGGGGAGCCTGTTCTGTTACTGTCTGTGTTCTACTCATTATTAAAAAGTATATTAAAGATAGAGAAGATATTAGGTATCTCAAGATTTAAATATTCAAGGTTGGATATACGAGCTTGGGTATATCAATCCTGAATAGCTTGTTCAAACCTTGCTGACATTAATCACAAAATTAAAATAAATTTGCTAATTATTTTGTTTAAAATTTGCTAGTTATTTTATTTCTCACAACAGAATATCCCAGCTATCTTCCGCTCTCTTCGCGTACTGTACTGGCAATAACTGCTTCTTTTGAAATAAAATAATAACAAACTAAAACAGAATAATAACAAACTTAATTTTAATAATAATAATTAATGCTCGCATAAACTGGTACGTGGCATTGTTTTCCTAATTAGGTTTTCCAGCCTATATACCAGAAGATATTGAAGTAGCTATTAAAGATGATAAATACCTTTGCCGTAATCCTTCCTTGAAAGGTGTTTAAGCTACCATAACTAGCTTAGCTGCCATAACTAGCTCTGATACCAGTAGGGAAAACAGGACCGGACCTTTCTTAGATTGGACTTTGTCTAAGAAGAACGGAGAGAGAATAGTCTATAAGCAAACTGAAAGCTTTTATTTATCAGAGAGGGAAATCCTTACAAGAGAGAGAAGTAAGACTTCGAGTGTTTTCTCGGATGTCTTGCAACTCTAAGTTACAATCCTATTTATAATACAAAAGATAACTGTTGCCTTTACAGGTGGCAACTAATTACTTGACAGACAAAAGCTAGTGTGCTGTCACATCACACTGTAAAAGATTCCTACGCATTATTAAAAGTTAATAATGCAAACTAATAAGACAAACTATAATGATACAGCTGCAAGCTGTAAACTAATAATGCTACTTTATGTCACATCTACTTTAATAATTAAACATATAGCTGGACCGCCTTATCTGCCAGCTAATCAGCTAATCTTTCACATCAGCTTTTTCTTTCCACTTTCCACCACGCTCCATTGTGCTTACTCTGATTAATCAGTCAGGGGATCTCCATCGGAGTTGAATCCATCATATTTGACAAAGGCAAGAACATCTTCGCATGGCCATTTTCGAGTGTCTTTGATTATCTCCTGGAAGTTAGAGATGAGGAGTTCAAGCCTAAGGGTATGTTCATCAATCTTTTCACCATAATGATCCCAATGAGTTCCTGGAGGAACTACGTGATAATGAGCTTTTTGCTTTTGTTTAAGCAAATCCTTAAAATGGTGAAGTGCAATTTCAGCTTTATCTGCCGCAGCTTTTTCGATTCTTGTGGCAGCATTGGTGCACTTATAGAATTCTTCTTCATAGTAGACATCAAGGCATGGTGCAGTGTTTTTGCAATAATCCCTGTATTCTTCAATCTGTGTTTGGCTTCTTATTTGGGAGTTGGGAATGGTGTTGGGTATTCTAGAAAGGCTGTTGGATGAACTTCCTTGGTTAGACATCTTGGGAAGTTTGTTTAAGGGTTGATGATTTTCTTTGTTGAGATGGTGAGCTTTTAAAGTATCTTGGCTACCGTTGATCTTTTGATAACTCATCCTTTGATCCTGCCATGCATGTACTGGAACAGATTCTATCATGACACTTGCTTTTTCAGTGTATTCCAGCTCATTTGATTCTATCTCATCTGTATACAGCTCACTTGTCCTTTCTTCTTTTAGATCCACTATCTTTTGAAAGATAATTTGTGCGATCTTTTCTCCTTTTTTGATTTCGACAGATTTTTCTGAGTGGTTGAATAATGTCATATGAATAGGTCCTTCGTAGCTTTTATCAATAGTCCTTGAACTGACATCAATACCCATTTTGAAAGCAAGTTCTGGATTTGGAATTATCTGCCCATAAGTGTTTTTTGGGACTGATATTCCTATTCCTGTAGGGACTAAAGCTCTTCCTTTTGCGATAATAACAATATCTGCTGAGCTGTATAGGTTCCACCCTGTAGCTTCTTTGTCTGGAAATGTGGCATCCTTTAAAAATGATTTGATATAAAGGAAAGATTCCTTTAACTGTTCATTTTCTTCTAGCTGTTCTTCTTCTTCTTCAATCATGACTTCTTTTCCTTTGCTAGTGCTTGCTTCTTTTTGCTTTGGTTTTTCCAGTCCTTTCCAGTCTTCTTCAAATTGTCGCTCCAGGATGTCTTTTAATCTCGTATTTTCAACTACAAGATAGTTGACATAGGATAGGAGCTCTTTGATGAATTCATCCTTTGTTCTATAAACTGGATGATCTGCCGGCCTTCCAGAGTTACTCCCACAACTCAACCTCAGTCCTTGTATTCAAGGAGTAGATCAGATGGATCTATTTCTTTAAGGTTTAACAATTATAGAGAAACAACACGGAGATCAGAGCCCTATGTTGAGGCTGGGAGTATCCAGAATCAAACAATAGGCGAAGAGGATGAAGAAATTGCTGCTCTATTTCTTGAAGGAGAAATACCTGAGGAAACAAACGACGTATGGGATACCCTTGGTGAACCCAGTGGCAAATATGACTACTATGTCAAATACTCAAAACCGGCCATTTTCGAGTGTCTTTGATTATCTCCTGGAAGTTAGAGATGAGGAGTTCAAGCCTAAGGGTATGTTCATCAATCTTTTCACCATAATGATCCCAATGAGTTCCTGGAGGAACTACGTGATAATGAGCTTTTTGCTTTTGTTTAAGCAAATCCTTAAAATGGTGAAGTGCAATTTCAGCTTTATCTGCCGCAGCTTTTTCGATTCTTGTGGCAGCATTGGTGCACTTATAGAATTCTTCTTCATAGTAGACATCAAGGCATGGTGCAGTGTTTTTGCAATAATCCCTGTATTCTTCAATCTGTGTTTGGCTTGGTCCTGTTTTCCCTACTGGTATCAGAGCTAGTTATAACTTACAGAGGAAAACCACATGACAGTCATGTTAACTAGAAGATCTACCCTTCAAAGAAACAGGCTTTTTCCTTGGAGAAACAGATTGTGGATGGAGGAAGCAAATAACACTTCCAGAAGAGCAAGAAAATTGCCAGCATCAATGGGAGACAAATGAAGAAATTCAAAATACAGCAAAAAGAAAATGTCAATTGTGCCAAATCCAAACAAACTCCAGAATGAGGATTCATTGTCCGGCTGGGAGTATCCAGAATCATAAAGAGTTTCAGCAGGGACGAGGTTTGCTCTCCTTCTTTGTGAAATCCTTAGCTGAGCTTCAGGATTTAGCATGCTTTCTAGAGACTGACCAAAGTTTCCAGGTCGTCTTCTTTGAAGTCTTCTTTCAATATGATGCCTTACTCTGGCTCTTCTTCTGTAACTTCTAATCTGATCTTCATAAGTGGGAACTTGTGAGGTCTGATTAGCTGCTTCCATAACGGGGGGAGCCTGTTCTGTTACTGTCTGTGTTCTACTCATTATTAAAAAGTATATTAAAGATAGAGAAGATATTAGGTATCTCAAGATTTAAATATTCAAGGTTGGATATACGAGCTTGGGTATATCAATCCTGAATAGCTTGTTCAAACCATTCAAAACCATAACTCTTATCCCTTCCATCAATCCAATAATTGCCTTCTGTCTAGGCTCTTTGATCCATGCATTAAAACTTTCTGTTATATTATTGTCAACCCTGTCATTTTTTGACGTGGTTGAAAAATACGCCCTACACCATGACTGTGGAGGGTAATGCAATAAAGTCCTAGCAGCCTCTACATTCATCTTTCCTATCTCCTTCAAATTATCTTTGAATTCCTCCTCATATGTACTCCAAGCACACCGCCATAAATATTTTTTAAACTGGGCTCCTCTCCATATCTTACACCAGTTTGCCTCAATGTGCCGCACACAGAATCTATGACTAGATTCTGGAAGTTGTGTTTGAATAGCATCAATCAGTCCCTGTATTATAAGATAAGTATGATTACTAGTTGAAATAATTAATAAAAATAATTAATATACATTTGCTCAAGTAAAGTATACTTTAATATTTACATACCTTCTGCATATCAGAAATGAAAGTCATTCTTGCTCCTTTCTCCAAGTTCAGTGACTCACTAAGTAATTTAACAAACCATCCCTAATGTCTCTTATTTTCTTGGGGAACAACGGCCCATGCAATTGGAAATAAATGATAACCATATTGTCTTGACTAACAGTTGAAAGCAGCTGTCCCTTGCATTTTCCAAGTAAAAATGTCCCATCTAAACCTATGATAGGTCTACATCCATTTCTAAAGTTTTGTTGCAAAGCCCTGAAACATACAAACATCCTTAAAAAAACCCTTCTACCTTCAGCTATTGCGTCCTTGCTGAGTTCCAATACAACCTTGCTTTCTGGATTGATGTCTCTAAGTTCTTGTGCATAAGCTTCCAAAATCTTAAAATCATCGATATAATTCCCTTCAAGAGCTGTAAGAATAAGCTTCTTTGCAGCCTTCAACTTATGTTGTGAGACATTAACATTAAGTTCCTCAAAAACCTCAGCTCTCATAGATTTAAGCTTGTATTTTGGGTTGTTTTGAACCCTCAACCTAAAATATTCAGCAAGCAATAGTCTCTCATACAATTGTGTTCCGGATTTAGAGTCTTCACTCTAAATCCCTCGCTCTTTCCATCTCTTGAAATTAGGCACACAAATGGACAGCCCACATTTGTACCTAACTCTTGTCTTGTCAGATTTTACAATTTTTACACCATAACCATTTGCCACAGCGTACATGTCCATTACCTTTCTTGCCTCAACCAAATCCTTAAAGGTCATGTGAGCTGTGATGACCTTAAAATTTTCCAATCTAGGATTTATTACCCTTTCTCTAGCCTCCCTAATTTGCTCTTCAAATTCCGGATCACTGTCATTTTCACAATCATCAAAAGAATCAGCAATTCCTTCCTCACTCTCATTTTCATACTCATTTGGATCATCATTGGAATCATCACAAACTATTGCATGTATATCTACCCATGCATTCACATCATGTGCTGCATCATTTTCATCACTCCACATATTCTCATTTTCTACTGGATTTGCATCTTTACCCTCCCAATTTAATTCATCATCATCATCATCATTTAGTTCCATATCACTTACTGTTGTATTTTCTTCCCCCACATCACCACTTAATTCACCAATATTATATGCACTATCCACTGTTGTAACAGATTTTAGCTTCCTTGTCTTATTTTTGGGATGTTCTGATAGAGGACAGAATGCAATACCTTCTAACTCCACATCATTAGCAGGATATAAGTTTATGATATTAAAATCATCACAAACTAATCTCTGCAATGTTCTAAGCCCTTCATCACCATCTATCACATAAAATTTTTGATGTCTTCTTCCATATTCCAAACATACTAGAATCTTACACACATTCAAAATTCCTAATTTTTTTCATATGTTGCCACTAAATCAAAAAAACACAAATGGTCAGGGTCTAATTTGTGCTGTTGATGAATCTTACTGTCATAGTAATCTAAGTGAGGTTTTTTTACCCAATTACCCTCATAATGAAACCAAAGGTCAATGGATTCTGACATTGTACTAAAACAAAAAGAAAAAAATGATTACTATTAATCTTGCATCAGATAGCCACTTTCTCATATACATCTGTTAATTTAAGTTATGAGAAAATAACTTTTAAAGTACTATCGAAAATGAGACACAGAGCAATTACGAGTTAGAGTTTCAATCACGAAGCAATCACACAACAAAAAAAAAAAATCAAATAAATGATCTTCATGGAGCAGTAAAGAAAAATACCTGCATGAAATTAACAATCGAATAGAGAATCGCTGAATTCGTTGATGATGAATGGGTTTCATAAGGGGTGATGAACTATAGGGTTTTTTTAGATGAAATTGTTCCTCAATGAAGCAATTTCTTTTCTGAGATAATCGTTTTGAGAAAATGTTTAATCGTTGATAGTGAATAGGTGATGAACAATAGGTATGACAATGGGTGATTAACTATAGGATTTTTTCGGATAAAGATCGTAATCTGAAAGCTAAAAATGGGTTTTTATTTGGTTACAAAGTTAAGGGATGTTGGGTGTTTGGATTTAAATGCAAAATTTTGGATGTTTGGTTGTTGCCACATCATTTCAACTTTTTTTTTTTTTTTTTTTGCTGACTAGAAAATATTTTGTCACGTGTCCGCTGACGTGTCGACAAGTGATTGGTTGACGTTCATCCCGTTTGCCAACTGGATTTTCCGTCCATCGCGAGAGTATTTTTCAAGCTTTTGATTGAGTTTAAGGGCAAAAACCGACAAAAAAAGTATAAGGGTATTTTTACTCCATTTTTGAAAGTTCGAGGGAAAAAAAAACACCTTATCCCTTAATTTTATGATACACCTGCGCTGGATTAGACTCCACTAATGCAACTATGGTTTCATTAGTAAAAGAAAGTGAGAACAAATTTAGTTGGGTCCAATTTGTTTGAGAAACGCTAAGAGTTAGTTTCTGTCCTATTTTGAACTTTTGGCCAGGAAGCAAAGCATCAGTTGGGTGATCGAATGATTGCCAAACTATTGCATCGTTATCATCATGAAGAGCAAGGTTGCCCGTGTTCTTCAAACGTAAGGCAGGAACAGACTTGCCACCAGTTTTCGTTGACCAAACTATAGTTTCATCAGCATCTTTCAGGATAGGAACTCCATCCGATGTTAGCTCTGAGGTCGAATTGATTCTAACAGGATTGTTTCTGTTGACAGACCAAACTATTTAAGGAGGAATAAGAGAACCACAGTTTTCAGTGCATAAGAAACCACAAGCAAAGGGGTTTATGGTAACAAGAAGTCTGACAGTTGAGTTATCACTAAAATCTCTACAATTATGATAAGAACACGGGCTAATTTTCATTGGCACGGAGAGATTGGCTTTTGAGCATCCAAGAAATTCAGCACTTGATAAGTAAACAAGATGAAGCAAGACAACAAAGTGAAGGAGTGAAGATTTTGTATGGAAAATGTCCATTGTACAAAATCCAAATAATTATAAATATTGGAGAAAAAAATCGAAGAAAGAACTCAAATAAACTTGGATAATAATGATATGATGATAAATTAATATAATATACAAACATTTACATTAGATAAATTAATCAAAGAAGATATAGAATTAATCAGGCAATTAGAAAATATAAAAACTACAAATATGAATAGTAGACGGATAATACAGGATATAACAATTCAATTAAGCCCAAATGAAACAGAAATTCAAAACTACATGGTAAAATAGAAAATATAGATCAGTTAAGAGTTAATAAACATAGAATATTTAGACAATTAGAATTAGATAGCGGGTCAATTTCACTCATGGTCACTCAACTTATCACTTATCGCACAAAAGTAACCGACTTTTTTTTTCTATCTTAAATGTCACTTAACTTCTAACATTTTTTCAAAAAAGTCATGTTGACCGGAATCCGGCGAGAACCCTTATCGGATTGATGACATGACATATGACACGTGGCAACGAATAGTAAATATATGACTTTTTTGTAAAAATATTAGAAGTTCAGTAACATTTAAGTTGGAAAAAAAGAAAATTGGTTACTTTTGCGCGATAAATGATAAGTTTAGTGACCGTGAATGAAATTGATTTAGATGTAGTATTTGTTGGAAATATTGTTAAACGACATGTAGTTTCTGATATGACATGCCATGTCATCAATTCGGCGATAGTCCTCACTAGATTCCGGTCAACATGACTTTTTTGCAAAAATGTTAAAAGTTCAGTGACATTTAAGTAAGAAAAAAAAAAGTTAATTACTTTTGCGCGATAAGTGATAAGTTGAGTGACCGTTAGTGAAATCAACCCATTAGATAGCCTAGACACTAAATTATTATTCTTCAAAAATAAATTAGAAGAAATGGAAAAATTAACAAGATACATAGCTAACAAAATGGGATATATTGAATAATTTTTATAAATGGAAGAAATAAAAAATATACAAGGATGGACCGGTTAATCGGTTCATTAACAATTATATTAATCAGTCCATTAATTTTGGTTAACCACTATTGGTTTCGATTTTTAACTAATTTTTTCGGATTGGTTTACTGGTTAACCATTAAAAAAATTTAAAACATAAATTTAATAAATTATACAATTTATAATGTTGTTTTTAATAGTTAGAAATGCTCCAAAAATTAAAATGCAAATCAAATATAATATCCATTGAAAGAATCAAAAGAAAGATAAAATTTTCATAATTAATTAAAAAAATTAAATATATTCAATATGAAATTAACAATAGAGTGCTAATTATGCACTTATAATGAATAAATAATTGTAGCGATGGAAATGCGACTTTCATCGCTAATTTAATAGATTTTTATTTAATATATTTATTTTAACTTAATTTTTTTAATTATTTTAATTTAACTTTTTTATATTTATTAATTTTAAATGATATAATTATCAATTTTTATAAAAATTATAATTGACAAAAATAATATAATTGAAAATATATTTATTAAAATAAAAAACGTAGCAATAATGTATTATAATTAAATGTAATACAAATAGCAAATTTTATTAAAATGGCACTAAGCCTAGATTTTCTTGGTTCTGTACGTCGATGATGCACTTGACTGTGGCCGTCCTTGCACTTCACTTTCTTCAGTATTCAAATGAGATGAAGCATGAACTCTACAGTCAAATTTAGCTTCACATTATTGATAGTAACAAACAAACCATTATGTCATATTCATAGTCCAAGAAATATTACTGAATTGCTTATCAAATTACTAAGATTGAATTATAAGTTTACTAAAATACCAAATGGCAAGCACTCATATTCAACATAATAGCATGTATCTTACACACAAAAAAAAAAAAATGGAATTAGCGACGGCCATTTATTTTAGCAAAAAAACGACTAACCGTGGCAAAAATTTCGTCGCAAGAAATTTTGTGCTAAAACATGAATCGTCGCTAATTTTAGCGACGGCAAAAACAATGGCTAAAGGCAAAAAATTCCATCGCTAAATAAACCCTAAAATTAGACGCCATAAAAATTAAAAAATTATTAGCGACGGATAATTCGTCGCTAAAAATATTAATTTTTTTTTATTTCCAATTTAATTTTATTATTATTATTATTATTATTATTATTTAATCCTTCGCTGGTCACCGGTTGCCGGAGCCTCGCCAAAGCTTCTCCGGAGAGATATCACCACTACCGACATGAAACTCAGGCCACCCAAAATCCATCGCCGGTGGACTCACACCCATACATCGTGTCGTTTTGTCGGATTCGCCGTCGGAATGTCTCAGCTTCCCTTTTTCGATCTCCCATTTGCCGGCGAGTGAGGGTGACTGGCGAGTACCGGAAGGAGCGCATGCTCACCAGGAGTCCAGCAGTGCTGTTCGCGCCACAACTCGACACTGGAGTTGACTGAAAAATGCAGAAGCAGCTCCAGTCTCGTGGAGAGAGAAAATCGCAAATAGAGGTAGTGAAGGCGAAGGAGACGACGAATGAGCGGAGAGGTGGCGTCGTGTCTGGCCGCGGCAGCAGAGGCATCGGGCGTTGCTGGCGACGGTGGAGATTCTCTCCTACCCCTCTGTCTCGCGCTCCCTCTCCCTCTTCCCATTTTTCTTTTCCTCCATTCTCTGTCTTTCTACCTTCCTCTTTGAAAAAATTAAACTCAAAATAAACAATTTATATAATATAAAAACTTTTTAGCGACTAAATTAGCGACAACAATAATTCGTCGCTAAAATATTTCAATAAAAATAAATAGATAGATTTTTTGTCGTTATTCCGTCGCTAAAGTATCACTTCAATTTCTGAAAATTATTTTCATAATTAAAAAATTTAAAAATTTTTTAGCAACAGAAAATCAGTCGCTAATTAGTCGCAAAATTAGTGACAATCAGAATTAGTCACTAAAATAGTCGCAAACAAAGGTGCTAAAATTGCCTTCAAATTTAGCGACCAATGTTGCCGTCACTATTTTAGCGACAAATTATTCCGTCGCTAATTTAGTCGCAAAAAAGGTGCTATAAATTGTTGCCAAAATTTAGCAACTATTTCCTTTTTTCGTCACTATTCCGTCGCTAAATTTGCCAAAATGAATTTTCACGACTAATTTTGAAAACAATCGCTAATTCGTCCATAATTAGTGATGAAAATATGTCCGTCGCTAATTTTAGTCGCTAATTAAGGTTTTTTTTTTTGTAGTGCAGCGGTAGCTTAATTTTCAACGTAAGAGCTTATCTCATAGATTATGATGAAAGTAAAGCAATAACTCATGAATATTAACCACATATAAATCAAAATAAAATAGTTGTCTCAATGTTTTGTGTGGAACAGAGACATGAAATATGAAATATTATTAATTATACATATAGTGCAATAAGAATCAGCTCCAAATAATAGAATTAATGAATATAACAGCTCTAATACATATAGTCAATATTAGCTCACTCGTGAAAGTAGTTGAACTAACCAAGATATACACTCCTTTAATATATGGTGAATGGATCAAGACGAAAAACAAAAATAAAATTGTGAAGGAACTTCAATAGTTGTTTATTAGTTTACCTCCAAACTTCTTCAAGTATCTTAGCAGCATTTTGTTGTGAATTATTTCCACACTACGGAGACAAATACACATCAGAGTAACTTAGGCAAAAAATAACACTCTAGGCAATTAAATATTGGTAGATTTACCAAGAAATAGAAACCAAGCAATCCAGTACTCACCAAGAGAGTGTCCAAAGTCCCTGATAGATGATATTGACAACTCTTCTATCTTATAATTGGTGTTTGCTTTCACTCTTACCAGCACATTGATTATCCAATAAGATCACTTCATGATGGTTTATTAATGTTCCATAAACAAATGAATCTGAAACTGCAAAACTCTTCAACTATTCCTCAGCTTCAATTTCAATAAAATTGATCAAGCAAACCAGAAAATAAATGTCCTTTTGTTTCTAAGAAAATTACTTAACAATTACACAAAATAGGCTTTGTTATACATTATTCCATCATTTCAGGAAAGAAAAAGCATAAAAAGAGAACTTCACACTATTACACAAATCCAATGTATTCCCACAATGAAAATCGAATTTCACAATGCTGGAAAAAATTAATATGCTCCCACTAGTGATATAGAAGAGAACACATATACATGCACAAACTAAACCCCTAAAAAACTTAGTTGTTACACTAGCTGGAGCATTATAATTAGTCAAACACATATTTAATTCTTTTGGGGTATTAATCCCATGAATCACAGCAATAAGATTGAAAAATGTCCGAATCACAATTCGGCCAATACAGAATATGCAAAATGATAGACAGAAAGAAAATGACTTTGTATATGAGTGTGTTTTGTGCAATAAGTGGCAGTGTTAAAATGTTTCTGAATGATAAGTGCAATGCGGAAATTAAGATCATTCGAATTCTCATGCATCATTGATACTAATAAACACACAGAGAGGAATCTATGAAAGAAAAAAATCAGACATTAAACGAGTTTTTTCATGCATTACATGTATATTTCCAATTTTATGGCTTGACATGTTAGAAAGTGGGCAAACTAGGGTGAAGACTAAACTTCCACTGCAAGAAGAATGACATGAGAAAGGAAAACAAATTCAGGGTTCACAGATCTACAATTTTTAACTTATTTTTGCTCCAATACAGACACAAATGGCTTATAAATTCCAACTAATAACATGTCAAGCCAAAAAATACAGAAAAACCACAAATAAAAAAAATTACTGAAAAAAGAAAAAAAAACAGAAAAAGGCAACTGACCGTCAAATAAAGTCGATGGTGGCGAGGGAGAAGGCAATGACAAGTAGAGTAGCATAAAGCGAGGGACGATTGATCTACTCGAGGGCTAGCGGTTGGGACGCGCAAGGGGAAAGGGCCACAGTGCATGAGGCGGGGGCGAGCGTGGCAGCGAGGGGGTGAGCACGGCAGCAGCCGGCGGAGAAAATATGCGTGAGGGCTAATGGCTGGGACACGCAGGGGGCCAAGGCCATAGTGCGTGAGGTAGGGGCAAGCGTGATGGCGAGGGGGTGAGCACGGCAGCGACGGGCGGAGCAAATCTATGTGAGGGCCCGTGGCTGGGACGTGCAAGGGCAAGGGCCATAGTGCCCGAGGCGAGTGACGAGTGCAACAAAGGCAGGCGGAGTAGATCTGCGTGTAGCTAGAGAGAGAGAGAGGGGGGAAGAGGGAGGGAGGGAGAAAAAGGGAGTTTTTTTTTTTTTAATACATATAGGATTTTTAGCAACAGGAAGAATATTCCGTCGCTATATTCTTTTCGTAGCTAAAATTTAGCGATGGACACGTTATTGCCATCGCTAATGTACGTGGAAATGTCTGCCAAGAATACTTGGATCCACATTAGCGACGTAAAGCATATTTTGTGGCTAATTAGCGACGAAAAGACTATTCCATAGCTAATTAGTGATGGCATATGCTTTCTATCGCTAAAGTTTAGCGATGGAAACAAATCGCCGTCGCTAATTCCAATAGCAATTGTTGCCGTGATTATTTAGTGCCATATTTAGAAACGATTTTGGTTTTCCATCGCTAATTTCCATCGGTATAAACAGTCAATGATATTTGCCTCTTTTTTAGCGACGAGAATTTTTTCAGTAGTTATTTCATAATTTTCCTACGCTAAAACATGATTTTCTTGTAGTGATAATGAATGAGAAGATCATGACCATCCATTTAAAATAAAAAGAATAAAAGAAATGAAAAAGAAAAATGAAAAATTTGAGAGCCCCTTAGATGGAATAGTGCACAAACTCATCCTAATCCTTCATTTATACATAGAAATACATATGTGTGCGCATGGAATATTCTAGAAATAAAAGTACACCCATTTTCTTCTTCCTTGGCCGAATTTCTCTCCCTCCTCCATTCTCTCATCCATTTTCATCTTTTCTAACTCACAAATCTCTCTTTTCACATCTCTAACCCCTTAACCCTATAATACTAAGCTAAGATCCTTAATTTACCCTAAACTAATGTAATTCATGGAAGAAAGGAAGAAAAAGCTCTTAAGTGGATAGTGACTCAAATTAGTAAGTGTGACGTGCGCCGAACCCCGGGGTGCCCCGAAGGCCTGCTTTTAGGGCGATCGGGATGGGATTCATTAAAACTTGTAAGGTATTTACAAGTGCGTCTATATTAAGCAACAAGGAGGTTTCTTGGAGTCGCCACCCAATAAAACATTGGAAAGGGTCGTCTAGCTTCAGCGAGTTTAAAACGGCGCATATATATCCATTTTGGGCAAACCGGAGGAATCTTGGAGATATCACCCTAATAGAACATTGGAATGACTCTCTAACCCCGTGGAGCCTAGGATTGTTCGTGTTGAGCCTTTTGGTGGGCAACAAGAGATATTTTGGAGGTCTCATTCCAATAAGACACTGAAATGGTCCTCTAACCTCATTGAGCCTAAGACCATAGTAGGTTCGGGACTTCTCATTTATTCATATCTTGGTTAATTTTATAATTGAGTTTTGAATTTATTGTTTCACCAACTTTCCACGTGATGCAATTAATTAAAGGCATAATCATTCACGTATAAACGGAAAATAAAGGCAAGATTAAAAAATAAAGCATCCAAAAGTAAATTACAACAATATTAGGGGCGGAATACAACCCCCATTGTAAATAAGATACAAAACATGCATAAAACGGGATATTCATTAATGATGAGGACATTGGTCATCGCGTGCATATTTATTATAAAACAATTTTGATGTGATGGTTTTATTTTGGATGGAGAAAATTGAGACATTGGTCCCATTTTTATTTAGAAAAAATTCCAAATTAATTAATAAAAATGCTTTGTGATTTTCTTTCTAGCGTGCCTAAAGTAAACAGTTTTATAAGAAAATTACATGGCAAAAATAAATGAAAATCCAAGTAAATAAAATATTACAAATAAAGAAAATGAATATTTAATCCAAACGAGTCTCCTGGATCTCCCCGTGTGCTCGCAAAAATGACCAAGCAAAAAATGAGATGTGAAATAAAATAAAACACAAATAAAATAATGTTAGTAATTTAATCAATTAAAATCAATTAAATATAAAATAAATGATAAGATAAAATAAAATGAGATAAAATGAAATAATATCAAGACGACAAATTAATTAACATGTTAGCAATTGGAAATAAATGAGAAAAATGCATTATAAATGACAAATGAATTAAATGATGTGATTGGAATAAAATACATGTTAATGAATTAATATGTAAAAATATGAACATGATAATAATGAAAAATGAATAGACAGTAATAAATAAATAATAATAACAATGATAAAAGAATGATAAAAATGAATAAGAGGATGATGAAAATAAATAAGTGAACAAAATATTAAATATATGATAATGACAATGGAAAAGAATAAAAAAATGATTAAATAAATGGCATGGCTAATTGATATATCCCAATTAATATAAAACCTTTACATGGTGAAAAATATCAATTAAAATGAATTTATTAATTACATGTTAAAAATAATGAGAAATCAAAGCAAAATGAATTATTTACATGTTAGTAATTAAAAGAAATCAATATTCATATGAAAAAAAATAAGATGATGTATAAACATATTAAATGAGAGAAATATAAAAGCAATAGAATAAACGAATAAATAAATGAAAATAATAAAAATGATAATGAAAACAATAAAATATACATGAATAAGAATAAAATCATATATAAACAAGTTAAATAAAACAAATCTGAAATAAATAAAATAAATAAATAAATGAAGTTAATAAAAATATACATGAATAAATTAAATATGAACAAAAATAATAAAAAGAAAGAATAAGCACAAAATGTTTACTCTCAGAGTTTCGGATTCGATGAAAGTAAAATGATGATCGATTTTTTTTTTTGATGATTTGCAATCTTAGAGTGTAATATGATGAAAATGTTGGAATTTTATTCCAAGAAAGAAATAAGATAAAAAATGATCAAAAATTCTTTAAGAGCAACGAATTGATTTATTTGCCTAAAGAAATGATTTTGATAAAAAAAAAAGATTTTTATTGATTAAAATTAAAGAAAAATGATTTGGTTTATCTCAAAATAAAATATTTTTAGAAAATAAAATGGAAAAAATTAGATTTTGATAACAAACACTTACTTTATTTGTATCAAAATTAATTTTCCATCAAAAAGAGATTCAAAAGAAAATCAATGAAAAAAAAATTTAATTGAACACAAATAAAGAAGGAAAAAAGGAATTTTGAGAGCAAATAATTGTTATATTTGCCTCAAAAATTAAATCAACCAACAAAACTCTTTCTAAATATATGTTTAGAAGAAATTTTATTGGAAAAAAGTGAAAAAGATGAACTGAATTTTTGTCCTTTTTTGGTGGAAAAAAATTTGGAATTTTTTTTTTAGTTTGAGAGGAAGAAGAAGAGAAAAAATGAAGAGCAAAAAACCCTAGAAAAATCCCCCTTTAGGTTTTCATCTCATTCTTTTTATATGAAGAAAATAGGAAAATAATATTAATTAAAGGGATAAAACTTAATTAAATCAGATATTATCTATTTTAATTTTTTTTAAAAAAAGAAAAAATCCATTAAAACCTTGAAAAAAGGGATAAAAAACTGATTTTTAGGTCCAAAAATCGAAAAAAGGGGAATCAGACCCTTTAGCGACGGCTAGGAATAAAGACGCCTAGGAGTAGAGACGCCCGTCGCTATAGAGTGACGGGCGTTGGAGGTGCGATACCGCGCGCTGTGCGGGGCGCAGTGCGCGCGCATCATTGGCGACACTGCGCGTCGCCTTTGCGCTCGCTGGGCGCCCGCGAGCTGCCGCAGGCGCGCCCGACACTCGCGATCCGATTTTTTTTTTTAAATTTTAAATTGACTAAAAATACTATAATCTTAAACCCCCATTTTTCAGAACTAATTTTTAAAATATGTTTTATTATTTTTTATTTTTCACTCCAAAATGCAAATTTTATAAGAAAATCACCACTTTTACCATTTTTGCCTGTGACAAGGCATTTTATCATCATTGGGTAACTCTGATCTGGGCTGTCTCAGGACCCGGTATCTACAGTTGCCCCCAATTTTGGGAAAACTAGTGTACTAGTGCCTGGATTAGCCAAAATTTAGAGAAGAAGGAAAGAGATGCGTACCTGAGGCAGCCATTGCCTTTTTGCCGCGTGGAGTGTTGCGAATTGTTACCATCGAGCTATAGTGCTATCCGACTGTGGCTCGTTTGCAATCTTTTCTATCGCATTGTCCCGCTCGCCTCCGGTCGGCTTGCACGTCGTCTGTGAGATGTGGTGTCCTCTAACCCCAATCCCGTTGCTATCTGCTCTATTGCTGGTGCCCCGCTACCTTGTCTCGGCATGCACGGTGGCTGGTCTATCCCGCTAGCCTCATCTCAGCTTGCGCGGTGTGAGGTGAAGTGTTGTCTAACTGCATCTTTTGTTGCGATCTGTTCTATCGCTGTTAATCCGCTAGCCTCGTCCCGGCCTGCACGGTGTCTGTGAGATGTAGTACTCTCTGACTACAACCTTTGTTTACGATATATTCTATCGCTTGTGATCTGTTAGCCTCGTCCTGGCCTGATTGCCCTCGGCATAACGTGAATGAAGAGGTTTGCTTTTCTGGGCAGTTTCTGATAAGGTTAAGCTGAACCCACCTCTCGGATCATCTCAAGATTAAGGGATTTGGTACACTTTTTTTGAAAATAACTTGATGTTCCGAAAAGACTGAGAAAGCCTTAAGAAAAGGTCTTAAAGATAATACTCCAAAGAGACTGAGAATGCCTTAAAAAAGGTCTTAAAGATAACGCTCCAAAGAGACTGAGAAAGTTTTAAAAAGGGTCTTAAAGATAATGCTCCAAAGAGACTGAGAATGCCTTAAAAAAGGTTTTAAAGATAATGCTCCAAAGAGACTGAGAGTGCCTTAAAAAAAGTCTTAAAGATAATGCTCCAAAGAGACTGAGAATGCCTTACAAAAGGTCTTAAAGATAATGCTCCAAAGAAACTGAGAATGCCTTAAAAAGGTCTTAAAGATAATGCTCCAAAGAGACTTTGATGCTCACTGGGAGACTTTGATGTCGAGCCTCCAGAGAGAAAATTATGTTTGAGCCTCCTCAGAGGAAAATTATTATTTGAGGTTTTGGTTGCTTGCCCGCAGGCGGATAGGTTTCCATGTCTTTGGTAATTTTTCTGTTTTTGTTTTTGTTTTGGAATTTTCTTTCTTGGAATTTTTACACTTTGGATGCATTCGAATTTTTACAGTATATTGGATTTTCAAGGCCTTGAAAATATCTTCTTATTTTTGTTTTGTTATTTTGCTTTGTTTGTCTTTGTTGTTGTTGTTGCTCGAGAAATTTATTTTTGCTTGAGATTTTGCACATTTAAATTTGGATTTTATACACTTATTGTGTGACGTGTGTGAGCGTGCCTCTTATGACAGAAAAAACTTACATGTTCGCTCCTGGCATGGTGTGCATGGAAAGGCTTATTCTTTTCCCTCTTGGGAGTAGGTCCTTGAGATTCTTCTCTTGTGAGGACTTCATCTTGATGTGATTGTTTGGCGTGGATGAGCGCCGATGCAGAGCTGAAACTGTACCTCGGCCCACTTTCGCATCTGATTGCCTCTAACTAAAGTATTTATGGGTAGTTCGGCTTCTCAAAGGATCTTCTTTTCTGTAAATTTGTGCGATTCCTAATTGCCTTTAGCATGGTGTGCCCGGATAGGCTTATTCTTTTAGGCGTTTCACCTCTGTACATATTTACTTGATTTTAGGCCGGATACAGTGGCCGATCATGTCGAGCTGAATCCGTCCTTTGGACCATCCTTGCTCATGAGGTCTATTCGGACCCGTCCTTCTAAGTCATGTGCACAGCAACATATACAAAAGATTGTGTGTGCGTATGGAATCACGGGTGTGAAATATACACGTAAAGCTATATACACGAGACATAAGCAAAGGATTAGTGTACAAGAATTGTGTGTGCATATCTATACGTGTAAAAGACTAAATGCACGTGACATGCATGTGACATGCAAAATGAATAGATCACATCCCAGATGGTTAAGGGATTCATTGAGGGTGCTGCTCGGCTGCTCACATTGTCTGATGCCCCCAAGGATCTAGAAAAGCGTTGTCTTGGCTTTATGGACTCTAACCCATAATCTTTTCAAAGAGAACTGCCTCGTGCACATTTTTGCCCCCCGGTCAATAAGCACTTTGCCCCTAGCACTCTGAATTAAGTCCTGCATTATACGGCATCTGTCTAAAGGGAAGTCATTCGGAGTGATGCCGCCTTATCGCTCCAGGCCTCAAAAATCATTGTTTTAAAGGTAGTGCGTCCCTTGTGGATTTTCACACTAACTTTTCTTAGCGGGAAATGCGTCACTTTGGAGATTTTCACATAACCCTATGCCTAACTTTTGCCTGGAATGGAACCAACCCACTCTAGCGGCTTTTTCTTCATTTTCATTTTTTTTGAAGGACAGACTGCCTGTTCCCAGGTTTTCATCCTGCCCTCTGGCCTAATTTTTGCTTAGAGAGCCAGTCACGGTTTTCATCTCTAACGGCTTTCTTTTTTTTTGTCATTTAAGGGGTAGGAGGAGGATTTGTCACATGAAAAATCATTATTATTGCTTTGATAATTGCTCCAGTGTATGTCCTTATGCCTGCAACAGGTTTCTCTTAACCGTCTAATTGCATGTTTATGCATGCATTTCTATCTCTATGCACCATATAGCAACAAGAATGACCATGACTAGACATGTGATTACAAAACACTAATTTTATTTAGTTTTAATGAGTAACAACTTAGGTGCACCCGACTCCTATTATCAATCAGCCCTCTCGGGTTTTCTTGATTGAACATTTTCTCTCAAATCTCTAATTTTTGCCCAGGATGCCTTTTTTCGGTTTTCACCCTGACGAGGCACCCAATTTTAGTAAGGCTGCCTTTTTTCAGTTTTCGACCCGCGGGGTTTTTATCCTTTTATTTTGATTTTTAGCCCTTAACCCTGGACCCTCTTGAGTCTGTCAACATTGATCGGTTCTGTCTGTTACTGCTCTCTTGGATAACAATCTCTGGAAGACAAAGGGACCTTCTCACATTGGCCCAAATTTACTTCGTATGTCTGGAACACCTGGTCTCATTTGCTTGACAATTGAATCTCCCTCCTTCATCGGACGCTTTCTGGCCGTCTTTCCAAATGATCAAGCAGAGTGTTTTCTGATGGATCTGACCGTGGCGATAATCCCATGATGTGTCTTTGTCTGACTTATTCGATTGCTGCTGCCGCTGCTGTGCCCTGTCGGCTTCCAAATTTTGGCCATGACTGTTCTTAAGAATTTGAGCTTTACATCTATCGGCCATACTGCTTCTGCCCCCTATGTCGAGGAATAATAGATGACTCTTGTAAAGGTTTCAATGGTGGCTCTCTAGCCTCGAAGTGCAAAAGGGTCATTTCTCTGCCCAATCCTTTTTCATGATCTTTTCTGCCAGCATTAAACCATTCATATAGGTCGTGCAAATTTTGGCTTGGATTTCTTCTGTCTCTTAACTCCTTCCTCATTCATCAACTTGTTGCTTGTATAGTATACCCTTCATGCAGATAAAACGGGTAGATGGTTTGCAGATCAGCGCTTTCCTTTTCCTTTTAGCAACCAAGAAGAATGGCAGGATACGGACATGTACAAATCAACAGGATTTGGGCAAAACTTGCCCCCACGATGTTTTCCTTCTATCTTTTTTTTTGTTTTTTTTTTTGTCTGTACTTGTTTTTTGTTCTTTTCCTTTTTATCCTCTTTTTCCTTGTTCTTTTCCGAGGATAAGTTTTGTCCTAATCTTGATAGTTTACACATACACGTACCCCTTCTCTTCTTGACTTGGGATAGCATTGACCAACTAAGTCCGGCTTTGAACTCCGACCAAAAATTTTAGCTTCATCTCTGCTTGTGGATTCTTCCTTTTGACCTTTTCTGCCTCCGGCCTGGGTCTTCTGAACTTCTACTTGACCGGTCCATGATCGGGGTATGTTGGAATGGTGTGTTTGATGACTTTACGATTATCTCCTGGCATGTCTTCATGGGTCCAGGCAAAGACTTCTTCAGACATTTTTGTTTTAATTCTCTCAAATTTTATCTCGCTTCAGGAGTTAAATTGGGTGCAACCAAGATTACTATTTATTGAAACTAAATGAAACGGTGTTTTAAACTAATGCCTTAATCATGATTATTATTTATGCTTGATGCAATAAGATATAAAAATGCATATATAAGCAAAGCCCATATTATTAAAGCAGAAAAGATAAACAAGTGCATAGTTCAGGAATACACTTTAGAAAATGAAAAGCATTATAACAACTCTAATCCTTTCTTTCTTCATTCAGGCCAGGCACCAATTCTTGAATGCGATCTCTTAGAGGGCGATAATAGTCTGTCCTATGCCCTGTGTACTGGTGATATGCATAATACCAATCCGTTCTGTGCCTAAGCTTTCCTTGACTTGGGGCAGACCTAGCTGGCAAGGGTTGCAACTTCCCTTCCTTGATGAGACGAGTGAAGTGCTAAGATAGAGGCTTGCCCGAGATGGTGAGGTGTTTAGGAGTCATTCCGGTGGTTGAGACTTCTGCTGCCTTGGTATTGCCCCCATTGCCACTGCTGTTTGCCAAGGCCAGGTTTGCAGATTTAGCCATTTTATCCAGATGCTCAGCCTCAGCTTCAATGGCTATATCTTTTAAGGACTCCCAGTCCTTCAGCTCCTTCATCTTTAACCCATCTTTCAAGTATGGGCTGGCATTCCTAATAAATAGCCTAATCTGGTCTGGAGTGTCCGGCCTCTTCTTCATCTTTATTACCTGGTTCCTCCATCGGGTCAAGTACTCATGGAATGACTCGTTCGGCTTTTGTTGTAGTAACTCTAGATCTTTCAGAGTGACCTCCATCCTTGTACTATAGTCATATTGCTGGAGGAACTCCTCCGTCAGCAGATCCTAGTCTTCTTTTGTTCTTCGATCCAGTCCGTGATACCAGCCCATCGCAGGACCTGTTAAACTTAAACAGAAGTATTCTACCTTCTGCCTCCTTGTTAGTGTGGTACCTTTTATTATCAAAGAGTACTGCTTGATGTGTGCGGTGGGGTCCGATGTGCCATCAAATTTCGGGATATCAGGCATCTTAAAGTTCAAGGGGATTAGATCTTCTCCATTCAGCTCTTTGTCTTCGGGGTTCATCTCTCGACCCCTTGTCAACATCTTAGCCATTGCCTCAAACTTTTCTTCCATTTTCTTCCAGATGGTATCTTCTGTCTAGGGTGCTTTCCTTCTAACTGACAGGGGTTCTCCATATTCATCTCCTTCTAGGTCCTCTTCCATTTTATGGGCTACTTCTCTCTTTTGCCCTCCTGACGTGGCAGCCCCTAGGTTTACTGGTGGTGGACGTACATCCTCCGACTGATCCTCTCTGGCCTCCTCCTGTTCATTTTGTCTCATGGGAGGAGGCGCCAGGTTCTGTGGTGCAGCTGGTTGAGCCATTGCGACCATCATGGCCATCACCCGGTTCTCGAATTCTTCGAACCTTCGACCCACTTCTTCAGCTATCAAGGCCCTGGTAGCATTTGCCTCCCTCGATGAATCGGCCATTTCTGGAGATTCTCTGAATGCCTATTGATTGCACTTGACTTGATTGTGGTTGCTCAATCAAAACCCTCTGATAATGCGACTGTCAGAACCCCTAACCAACTAGGAAAGTGGTCTTTGATGGCTAAAAAGTTAAAGAATTAGAATGATGCATGAATAATACGCAATGCATGGTCGTGCTGTGCAACAAAAATGGTATACAATGGCTAAAAGAGATTACAATGATACATGTGAGACATGTGAAAAATTATACACAAGACAATATGTACATGTAATAATTTTATGCAAAGAAAAGGATGTATACATGTAGAAGAAATACAGAAATTTATTTGTGCATGACTGACATGAATACGCAATGCATCATTCACAAACACATGCAAGCAGGTAGGTCCTTCCAACCTTATTGCTCCCACATACGAGGTCGTGCGGTCTCTATCCTAGGTGGGCTTGATCCATGGGTTAATAGGGAACCCGATGGACGCACATGGTGCACGGTGAAAAATCGGCAGCATAACCTCTCTTAGCTAATGTGCATACGCATGGATTTTGACTATAATATATTTAGGCAGCCCGAATAAGTTGACATGGGCCTATCAGGGCATGAAAGTCTTTGATTAGGTGACCAATCAGATTATTTGGGTTTGTCCAATACAAAATGATTCATATAACAAGCAAGATATTACGGTTCATACCACCTAGGGGAAGTATCTATTGCCATTATATGAGCTTTGATCAAAGGTGGTATTGCTTTAGGGCTACCCAAGCATGGTCCCTACCAACGGATCTAGCTCATCATGAGCATAACGACCGATTGGGTCACCATTTGATATACCATGATGGTACGAGACTTGGGCTGGTGATTATCCTTAACACTTCCCTACATTGAGTGAACGTAGGGTCGTGCTTCGGGAATGCACCGGGGCTAAAAGAGGGAACAAACTAGCGTAGACCTAAGGCTCTAATGAGATACAATGCAGTTTTGAAAATGATGAAATTTTTAAATTAAAACTCAATTGTAAATTTTAACCAAGGCACTTTCGAAGTGAAGTCTCGAATTTGTCCCCAGTGGAGTCGCCACTGTGACGCGCGTCGAACCCCGAGGCGCCCCGAAGGCCCGCTTTTAGGGCGATCGGGATGGGATTCATTAAAACTTGTAACGTATTTACAAGTGCGTCCATATTGAGCAACAAGGAGGTTTCTTGGAGTCGCCACCCAATAGAACATTGGGAAGGGTCGTCTAGTCTCAGCGAGCCTAAGAAGGCGCATATATATCCATTTTGGGCAAACAAGAGGAATCTTGGAGATATCACCCCAATAAAACATTGGAATGACTTTCTAACCCCGTGGAGCCTAGGATTGTTCGTGTTGGGCCTTTTGGTGGGCAACAAGAGATATTTTGGAGGTCTCATTCCAATGAGACACTGAAATGGTCCTCTAACCTCATTGAACCTAAGACCAGAGTAGGTTCGAGACGTCCCATTTATTCATACCTTGGTTAATTTTATAATTGAGTTTTGAATTTATTATTTCACTAACTTTCCACGTGATGCAATTAATTAAAGGCGTAATCATTCACGTATAAACGAAAAATAAAGGCAAGATTAAAAAATAAAGCATGCAAAAGTAAATTACAACAATACTAGGGGCGGAATACAAGCCCCATTGCAAATAAGATACAAAACATGCATAAAACGGGATATTCATTAATGATGAGGACATTGGTTCTCGCATGCATATTTATTATAAAATAATTTTGATGTGATGGTTTTATTTTGGATGGAGAAAATTGAGACATTGGTCCCATTTTTATTTAGGAAAAAATCCAAATTAATTAATAAAAATGTTTTGTGATTTTCTTTCTAGCGTGCCTAAAGTAAACAATTTTATAAGAAAATTACATGGCAAAAATAAATGAAAAACATAGTAAATAAAATATTACAAATAAAGAAAATGAATATTTAATCCAAACGAGCCTCCTGGATCTCCCTGTGTGCTCGCAAAAATGACCAAGCAAAAAATGAGATGTGAAATAAAATAAAACACAAATAAAATAATGTTAGTAATTGAATCAATTAAAATCAATTAAATATAAAATAAATGATAGGATAAAATAAAATGAGATAAAATGAAATAATATCAAGACGACAAATTAATTAACATGTTAGCAATTGGAAATAAATGAGAAAAATGCATTATAAATGACAAATGAATTAAATGATGTGATTGGAATAAAATACAACATGTTAATGAATTAATATGTAAAAATATGAACATGATAATTATGAAAAATGAATAGACAATAATAAATAAATAATAATAACAATGATAAAAGAATGATAAAAATGAATAAAAGGATGATGAAAATAAATAAGTGAACAAAATATTAAATATATGATAATGACAATGGAAAAGAATAAAAAAATAATTAAATAAATGGCATGGCTAATTGATATATCACAATTAATATAAAACCTTTACATGGTGAAAAATATCAATTAAAATGAATTTATTAATTACATGTTAAAAATAATGAGAAATCAAAGCAAAATGAATTATTTACATGTTAGTGATTAAAAGAAATCAATATTCACATGAATAAAAATAAAATGATGTATAAACATATTAAATGAGAGAAATATAAAAGCAATAGAATAAACGAATAAATAAATGAAAATAATAAAAATAATAATGAAAACAATAAAATATACATGAATAAGAATAAAATCATATATAAACAAGTTAAATAAAACAAATCTGAAATAAATAAAATAAATAAATAAATGAAGTTAATACAAATATACATGAATAAATTAAATATGAACAAAAATAATAAAAAGAAAGAATAAGCCTAAAATGCTTACTCTCAGAGTTTCGGATTCGATGAATGTAAAATGATGATCGATTTGTTTGTTGGAAGATTTGCAATATTAGAGTGTAATATGATGAAAATGTTGGAATTTTATTCCAAGAAAGAAGTAGGATAAAAAATGATAAAAAATTCTTTAAGAGCAAAGAATTGATTTCTTTGTCTAAAGAAATGATTTTGATAAAAAAAAAAAGATTTTTATTGATTAAAATTAAAGAAAAATGATTTGGTTTATCTCAAAATAAAATATTTTTAGAAAATCAAATGGAAAAAATTAGATTTTGATAACAAACACTTACTTTATTTGTATCAAAATTAATTTTTCATCAAAAAAAGATTTAAAAGAAAATCAATGAAAAAAAATTTAATTGAACACAAATAAAGAAGGAAAAAGGAAATTTTGAGAGCAAATAATTGTTATATTTGCCTCAAAAATTAAATCAACCAACAAAACTCCTTCTAAATGCATGTTTAGAAGAAATTCTATTGGAAAAAAGTGAAAAAGATGAACTGAATTTTTGTTCTTTTTTGGTGGAAAAAAATCTGAATTTTTTTTTTTAGTTTGAGAGGAAGAAGAAGAGAAAAAATGAAGAGCAAAAAACCCTAGAAAAATCCCCCTTTAGGTTTTCATCTCATTTTTTTTATATGAAGAAAATAGGAAAATAATATTAATTAAAGGGATAAAACTTAATTAAATCAGATATTATCTATTTTAATTTTTAAAAAAGGAAAAAATCCATTAAAACCTTGAAAAAAGGGATAAAAAACTGATTTTTAGGTCCAAAAATAGAAAAAAAGGGGAATTAGACCCTTTAGCGACGGCCAGGAGTAGTGACGCCCGTCGCTATAGAGTGACGGGCGTCGGAGGTGCGATACCGCGCGCTGTGCGGCGCGCAGCATTGGCGACACTGCGCGTCGCCTTTCCGCGCACAGCGCGCCGTCGCGACCGACACTCACGATCCGAATTTTTTTTTAATTTTAAATTGACTAAAAATACTATAATTTTAAGCCCCCATTTTTTTAGATCTAATTTTTAAAATATTTTTTATTATTTTTTATTTTTCACTTCAAAATGCAAATTTTATAAGGAAATCACCACTTTTACCATTTTTGCTGGTGACAAGGCATTTTATCATTATTGGGTAACTCTGATCTGGGCTGTCTCATCAGGACCAGGTGTCTACAGTAAGTTTATGTACATGAGTTTTCTTTTGTCATTAATACATCATTTAGAGTTGTTAGATGATGGTTGTGATCATAAATGCATTTGATTGAAATTTTATGGGTTTTTTTATGAAGATAAAGAAGAGGAGTTAAAGAAGGGGAAAGTGAAAGAAAATGAGTTGATGAATTGATGATGAAACTGAAGATATTTGGAGCTTAATTTGAAGATTTTGGCATCCATTTGGTATGTGTTCAAGCAATTTCATTTTTTTCCTCAATTTTGTGCATTATGTAATTTAGGGTTCTTGAAAGGGAATTGGAGATTTTTGGAATTTATGTTATAAATGTTTAATTCGGGTATAATTATGATGTCTGGTATGTTTGTTTTATTTTTATGATAAATGATTCGATAATTCCTAGTTGTACATACATTATGTTTGAATTGGAAATTTGATGTACATATTATCTTCACTAATTGGTGAGATAACTTTGTTTTGGATGTTTTATGAACTAAATTAAGACCATTAATGTAAGAAAAATGGAAATTAAGGGATGACATGTACCTTGGCTGAATTTATGTATATGAGAAATCTTTTGTTTAGCTGTGAATCTAAGCTTAATTGGTTATGCTTAATGCTCACATGATATAAATTTTAAGTTAAACCATGAAGACTGAATTCTTCTCGTATGGCCGAATAGAATAAGGTTTGAATTGACTTCTTTGATGTTTGAAAATGATTGAGTATGATGCTAAGTCTTGAATTGATAATGGATAAAAGAGTGATGTGAATTGAGTTTGATTATAAAGAGGAAATTTGAGCTGAATTTAATTATATGAGCACATAAATGATGTGATGAGACTATGTGCTTAATTAGTAATTGAAATTTAATTATATTTTCCCTTGGTAAGACTAGATAGGAATTAGAGGAATATGATAAGGTTAGCATGCCAATTAGGGATCTAGCAATATTGCATCATGAATGTGTTGTTGGACTGAATGTCTTCAAAAGCTCAGCCTCAGTGTATGATATTTGATATGTGAAAAAAACTCAGTTCCAATTTTTGAATATTAAGTATTGACATGAGTTATGTAAATGGATCGAATGGTTCCGAGAACCTAGTCCCGTATTTGATATCCCGCTTATCTAGCTTGATGCAATTCTGCTAAATTTTACTTGGGGCAAATATAGAAAGAAGAAACAAATAAAATAAATAAATGCATATTGATAAAAGTACTTTAATGGAAAAAGTAATTAGTTTTTAAGATTAAATGTAAGATTAATGTAACTTGGTATTAAATTACTGCTTATTTACACTTAGAAATAAATGAAGATATTTTATTCTTATATATATATATTATATGTTATGTCCGAATGAGTTCACTACAAAAAAAAATCTAAATTAGCAACGGATAAATTTCAGTCGCTAATTAGCGACAGATTAGCGGTTGTTATCAGAATTAGTCGCTAAAATTCATTTTTCCAATTTGGTGGTAATTTAGCGATGGAAAAAAAGATTCAGTCGCTAATTTTTGGAGGCAATTAATGGCATTTTTTTTGCGACTAATTTAGCGACAGAAATTTGGTCTGTCGCTAAATTTAGCGACGGAAACATTGTTTAGTCACTGACTGTCATTCTTAGCAACAGATATGTTTTGATTTAGCAACGGAAATATGGTCTGTCACTAAATATCTCATATGTGTGTGTGTGTATATATGTATATATATAACCTATGCATTTCTTTTTCCCTCTCTCTCTCTCTCTCGTCACTTGTTGCGCGCAAATCTGCACCGCCGCCATGCCGCCCACCCGGATTAGACTCCCCCGGTGCTGCCACTCGCTCCCTGGTGCCGCCGCGCTGCTCTACCTCTCTTCCCCGCATGCTGCTCTCCCCCTCTTGTGGATCTGCTCTGCTCCGCTTGTTGTGGCCCCCTCCCTCGCCGTTGTCTCCTTCATTTGACGACTAGTGAGTGTTTTTTGCTTTGTTATTTTTTAGTTTTTTAGTAATTGACGAGGATTTTTCTTAAGACCAGATCTTTTACCTCTGGCCTTCAGTCCATTGCATTTTCTAGTCAATGATATTTTGCAAGGGTCAATACATGGTTCAGTTGCTAAATACAACTGCTTTTGATGCTTTAAATGGGAAATATATATATATATATATATATATATATATATATATATATATATCTTGAAAGAAGTAGTGTACAACTCAAAAGAAGAAAGCGGGAATGGTTATAGGAAGCGAAAGAGCAATAAAAATGTGATCCCCCAGTGCTTTAGCAGGGCAAGATGATGGTTGAAATATATATTTATTTGCAGTGATAGTAATTATTATTAGGAGTTGTAGAAAGTAATTTCTAAATTTCGGTGCTTAGTTCAATGCTTTAGTTATTTTTATTATTGGAAAGAGTATCTTGCATTTGATTAATTGGTAATGGAATTGAAAAAGTAGAATAAATATAGGTTATTTTGTATGTTAGAATTCCCTATACATAAATATTGTTAACACATAATTATTATTATATTACTTTGTTCTTATTATTAATTTTTGGAGATTAATTCATTTGGATTTGTTTTGTAATCTACATATATTATTGCTTTGCTTATTTTTATATTTTTTGATTTTAGGCCTCTATTCAAGATTAGATTCAATATCTAATCACTCTAGTTGAAACGCAAAATCAGTTTGGGACCAATAAAACTACGAAATCATAGGCAACATCTAATGTAATTTATATATATTTATTTTTAATATAATTTTGCTTAGTATTTATTAGGAACATAATATGAAAATTTATGTATGTTATTTTTCTTTTATTTATTTTAAATGATTTTATTTTATTGAATATAAGTTTGATTTTCGATCTATTCGTTTCCGTTTAAAACAGAACTGACCATTTGTACACCCTCAATTGTACAATTTAATATATTTTTATAATATTATATTTTTAAATTAATAGTATTGTTAATAATATTGAATAATTATTATTTATATAAGTTAAATTTTTGATGTAATAATAATAATAATAAATTAAATTGAAAATAATAATAAAAAATTTAATAATTTTTGCGACGGAATTTTTTGTCGCTAATATTTTTTAAAATTTACGGCGACTAGTTTAGGGGTTATTTAGCGACATAATATTTAGTTTATAGCGACTGTTTTATGTTTTGGTTGCAAAATTACTTGCGACGGACGGATTAACGACGGTTAGTCGTTTTGTCGCTAAAAGTAATTAGCGACGGAAATTTCCGTTGCTAATTTCTTATTTTTTTTGTAGTGGTTGAATTAAATGATAAATGAAATTGCGTGAACACCATTAAGCATATAGCTCGTAGTTTCTTTCCGTGCGTAGGTTTTGAAGAATAGTAAAAGACAAGCTGCCATAGAACTACAACAAATTTCAGAGTTATTGAAGATTTAAAGGAGACTTTGAGGTGGATGCACTAAATATTTGTATTTGATTTTGGTTGTGGCATGTACATATATAGATTTAATGGAGTTTGTGGAATTATAATTTTGATTATGTATTAAAGTTGTCTATGTAACTATAAATTGAATATATGAGAATGCTGTAATTTTATGAGCTAAGTTGATTTATATAATTGATATGTGCTTGAGTATACTTGGAATTTGATTAAAATGAGTTGAAATGTAACGGATGATAGGCAAATTATCTTGTGTAAGAAGTTTGAAATGGAGATGTATGGTAAGGTGGAATAATATATAAGTGTACTTAAGTTTCCTTACAGGAGATTTTAAACAAATACATAAGAAACTATCTGTCAAATTTTTTATTAAGTGAATAATAATTGCTAAAATAATAAGGATCTAAAAGAGAATTTTGTAATTCATAATCTTAAGGACTTAAGATCAGTATGTAATACTCGGTATCTGATTCTATTATCGAATCAGGTATAAGGTATTACACATTTATTCAATTTTGGAAATTTTTTCCAAAAAGGAAACTTCTAATCCTATTAAAACTAAAAAAAACACTAATTTACATGACTCTTGTCCTAATCTTAATTATCATAATTAATTGACAAATTGAATTATTTAATCTTATTAATAAATTATAGATGTTGAAAATTGCTTCAAAATCAATTCATTAAGAGCTAGTGGTCACATGTATGGGCTTGTAAGCTTATTTCGCTGTCTACATAAGCCAAATGATTTTAGACCCGCTCTAGCCCCTAAATTCACTTAATTAAGGTCCATAAAATTTTGTTCATGAATCCAAGTCAACTCATTAGGTCTACCAATCCATAGTGAACTTGGTTCATAAGTTCATAAACTTACTGTATTGAGTTCAGTATGCTACTTTTTAGCTAGTTGAATCTAATTCACATAACATCAATTTTAACCACTTCAATCTTGTTATAAAAAATTTTAACATGTCATGCTATTGTTATTAAAGATTGGGAATTGATTTAAAACAATAATTACTCATGAATATCAAAATTCCTCAAATTGCATCCTATAGGACGCAATTGAAAAATCTTGATTTCCTTTGAGTCTTTCTTTGATTTTCTTTCATCAATTGTTTTAGGACTGTTAAACAACTATTATAACATCCAAATAACATAAAAAAGATCAATATGAGGACCCACTTCATAAAAGTCGACTAGAAGAATTTCAAGATTCTTCAATGCATTTTTTAGTTCAAGCAAATCTATTGTTGTCCTAATAAATTTTTCATGTAATTTTCTTACAATTACTCAATTACAAATTATTATATCTATCATACATAATCCTAAGATGCTCATCAATATTTAAAAAACAAAATTCAAATAGACATTTTTTTTTTGATAAGCTGATATTATTATTACAGAATCAAAATTACAAGTGACATTCAAATAGACATATATTCATGAATTTGAAAAATTCCACATATAACATGCAAATTCATAGTTGTAATAACTAAGCTAATTATCAAGGCAAAACCATGGCTCTGATACCATTGTGGATGATGTAGGGTTCATGCATCATATACATACAGAATAAACATAAATTTACATAATATAAAGAATGATCTTGCCATGATTAATAGCTAAACTAAGCTAGGACATAAAAACTCTTTACCTCAATCATTTTGAAATAGTTGATTTCCTTATTTTCCACGCTGTAACAAGCCATCAGTATCCAAATCCAAGAAAACAGACATTTCCCGACGGAAATTACCGACGGAAAATGTGTAATTTTCGTCGGGAAAATAAAATGCCGACGGAATATTTTCCGTCGGCGATAAAGGCGTAGGGAATAATTCCCGACGGAAATTTTCCGTCGGGAATTATTCCCGGCGGAACTCAACTTCCGTCGGTAAATTCCCGACGGATTACATATTTCCGTCGGGAATTATTCCCGACGGAAATTCTTCATCCGTCGGTAAATTCCCGACGGAAGTAGAATTTCCATCGGGAATAATTCCCGACAGAAATTCTTCATCCGTCGGTAAATTAAACCAAAATTTCCCCATTAATTAACAATTATATTTTTATAATGCATTTTATAACTTGTAAAATTAATTGCAAAATAATAAGCAAATGAAGATGATATCTAAATTTTAATATCCAATAATAGTCGAATTTAATAAAATTGTACTAGTTATAAAGTTAGTAATTATGTAATAACATAATAGTCATGTCTAATACAAAATCATAACTAATTAAGCTGATGGCAGCGGCGGCTGAAAAGCACGATCGAACTGCTGCGATGACACCATACCCTTCAAATTTGCCATCTCATTGCGCAGCTCAGATATGAAGTCGAGAGATTGCTGCCATCGAGTCTGTGACTGTTTTAATTCAGATCTCAGCTCATTTACAGTATTCTCAAGTTCATGGACTTGCCTGGATTCAGACCGTCTATGTGATGCGGCAGTACTTGAACTTGAGGCATGCGAGTGACAGGATTTGGCCAAAGAACCTAAGCCAAATATCCGTCCTCGCTGGTCTCTACCACCAGACACGTCACAATAGATTTGATTCACATCAACATAATCAGAAGTCTGTGAGCGTTGCTGAATTGCATCTTGAACTTGTTCCTGTCGTAGGACAAATGTTTTAGAATAAGTAACGATTAATAATAAGTAATATTTAAAATTTGTAAAATATAGTAACTTGGACATACATGTAAAACCCTTGACCGAGAATTGACGAACGTTTGACCATCATGCTTGTTGGTGTGGGTGTGTAAAAATACCTCAACATAGGTAGCCGGTCGACCCATCGATGCTCCCTGTAAACATAAAAAGAATTAAAGATGAACTATAATTTATTGACTATTCGTACAAGTTTTTACTTAAATTTCGGCAGAGTTTCCCCTATATTTGGAGCATACCTCCTGTATACATAGACAAAAAAACACTTCAAATTTCGAGACTACGATACAATCCAACATTCAACAACAAAGCAAACTCCTCACTCAAGTAACATTCTCATCCTCCTCTATGGTAATGAAATAAAATTCAGACATCCTAACCATTAATTACAGTGGTAAAAGTAATATTTTGTAAAGTTTTTACTTAAATTTTGGCAGAGTTTCCCCTATATTTGGAGCATACCTCCTGTATACATAGACAAAAAAACACTTCAAATTTCGAGACTACGCTACAATCCAACATTCAACAACAAAGCAAACTCCTCACACAAGTAACATTCCCATCCTCCTCTATGGTAATAAGATAAAATTCAGACATCCTAACCATTAATTACAGTGGTAAAAGTAATATTTTGTAAAGTTTTTACTTAAATTTCGGAAGAGTTTCCCCTATATTTGGAGCATACCTCCTGTATACATAGACAAAAAAACACTTCAAATTTCGAGATTACGCTACAATCCAACATTCAACAACAAAGCAAACTCCTCACACAAGTAACATTCCCATCCTCCTCTATGGTAATAAGATAAAATTCAGACATCCTAACCATTAATTACAGCAGTAAAAGTAATATTTTGTAATACTTACAAGTCTATCTGCATGTTCCCGATGCGACAACGATCCTCTAGTATGCAAGCATGAACTGAGTCCCTCAGGTCCTCCCCGTCTGTTACTAGAATTCTGCAATGCGACGAAAATGGCTTTAGGGGTCGTCCAATACTGTCTCCAATGTGCCCATACATCTTCGGTCATGTAGGGAGGTCGGACACCACCATTTTTTATCAAGCAGACTAAATCTCTGTAACGTGCCCGCGCACGAGTCTCCCACACAGAAGGCATGATATCGTTAAACGCCGAGTTCCAATAACATTGTTTCTTATGAGACAGACAGAACAAAAAACAAAATGTAAGCAAGTGTAAAATATAATTTGTTATGTAACCGACTTTATCATAAATGTTTTACCTTGAATTCTTCGAAATAAAAATTCTTTGTTTCCTCTGACACATTCTTCCAGGCAAACCCATCGTATTCAATTCTGTTTTTGAAAGAGGTTGTCATTATGCGTGAACACTTTCCTGAAGGATTCAATCTAAGATACAACAATGTGAATAATGTTAGTACAAGTAATAACTGTCATTGAAATCATAATGAAGTGAAATATTAATTACTTACTCCTCAGCTGTGATATTGATGTATATTCTTCCATCCTCTCTAATTGAGCCAGGCGTAGGCTCTTCCGCTTGTTCTGTTCCCAACCCCTGAGCTGGCATAGATTCTGGGTGTGCCATAGGAGTGGAATCAGTGGAAGGAATGGTAGATGGTGCAATAGAGATGGGTGGTGATGCGGCAGCCTCAGTGCTGGCATTGAGCCCATGCGATGGGGATCCTCCAGTACCAGTACTGTCATCGCCATCATGCAACCTGAGATGCGGAGGAATCGACGTTCTCTTCTTTCGCTTAAACATTTTTCAACCTGCCATTATAAGAAAAATGCATATTGTCAGATAATAGAAAATAATTACATTGTAATAAACATATTAAATTAATATCCAAGTCAGTGCAATATTAATTAGTCTCACATGATAAGCAAGTAGTTAAACAAATTATTCGCTATCGTCACTAAGCTGTAAATCGTAATTCAAATCATCCTCATTTTCCGATGTATAAGAGGAAAATTTTGGCTCGTCATCAGATCCATGGCCAACCAAAGTTTCTTCATCATCCTCACCATCAATGTCAACAAATTCATTGTCCGCATAGTTCAATGGTTCGTTATCTTCAAAATGCAGAGAGTTGTTGATTTCATGAACTTCCGGTTCTTCCTCCTGAAATGCATCATTATTTTCAGAACGTTCACTTTGTCCGGTGCCTTTCCTTTTATAAATGCCTCTTGGTTTAACTTTGCACGCTGCAAACCATTCCGATCTGTCTCGCTTTACGCTTGGATAGGAGACATAATATACCTGGCCCACTTGCATTGCCAACACAAATGGTTCAAAGTTCCTCAATCTTCTACGCTGGTTGACTTCAACTAAATTGTATCTGGTATGTATTTTTGTTCCCACGTTAATAGTTGGATCATACCATTCGCACTTGAATAATACACAATGTTTTATTGGCAACGCGGGATACTCGACTTCAATTATATCAACAATTTGCCCATAATAATCCATCAACTCTCCTTGAATGCAAACCCCATTGTTTACCGTTTCTTTGTTATGACCATGACTCTGTGTATGAAATTTATATCCATTCACGAAATACACCGAAAATGATTTAACATATCGCAAAGGTCCTTTTGCAAGATCAGTGATGCAGTTGTTGTCAATTGCATTTGTTGATGCCTACATATTCCAATAAGCTAACATCAATGCAATCATATATTTCATATATTCATGTATGTATAGACATATATGGTGAAAATCACAACTTACATATGTCTTGAACCAATCATGAAAGTGCTTTTCGACTTCCTTGTTCACCTCATTTTCATTTTTCTCAGGCATTAGCTCCCGTATCCATTCCTCAAATAATCTAAAATGCCAATATCAATTTATATATTACACTCTTTACATAGTAAAACAATATATCACAATGTAGCGTATATATTAACCTTACCTAACATAAGGACGAACTTCCTCGCAATTCAATAAAATATAACTATGGGCCGCTATTAATTCATCCTCTATTAGCATTTTCCTTATTGAACGGCCATGTAAACGCCCAGGATATGTAAAAATGGATAAGTTTCCGTCCTGATTACTTGATGCCCCGCCATCATCATTACGTGGTACTTTCCGCTGTCTCGTGTGTATATGAGGCTCAAAATAATGCGAACAAAAAGTACTTGCTTCTTCGACCAAATAAGCATTACATATTGAACCTTCAACTCTAGCTTTATTTTTTACGTTCTTCTTCAAGTGAAACAAATACCTACATGATATATCTTAATGCCATTAATTAGTATACAAAGGTATAATATAATTACAATGGAAAGTCATAGATAGTTACCGCTCAAATGGATACATCCAACGATATTGAACCGGACCAGCGAGTTTCGCCTCATGTGCTAAATGCACGGGGAGATGCTCCATACAGTCAAAAAAACTTAGAGGAAATATTGCTTCAAGTTTGCACAGGATTACTGGAATTTCTATTTCCAATCTTGCCATATCTGCAGCACTTATCTCGCAGGACGTTAATGTTCTGAAAAACATACTTAGCTCTGTTATAGCTTCCCACACTTTTGTCGGCAATAACTCTCGAAATGCTATTGGGAGTAGCCTCTGCATGAAAACATGACAATCATGACTTTTCATACCGAATAATTTGTACTTTCTCATGTCGACGCACCTTGCCAAATTGGAGACGTAACCATCCGGAAACTTTAGTCCTCTTAACCAATCACACAAGACTTTCTTTTGTTTTTTGTCCAAAGTATAGCATGCTTTGGGGTATTTTCCGGTTAAGAAATATTTATCTAACTCAGGCCTTCTACATAACAACTTTAAATCCGCTCGTGATTTTGAATTGTCCTTGGTCTTCCCTTCTATATTCATAATGGTGTTGAACACATTATCAAAAAAAAAAAAATTTTAATGTGCATCACATCTAGATTATGCCGTAACAAATTAGTTTTCCAATACGGCAAATCCCAAAAAATGCTTCTTTTCCTCCAACCAAAGTTTTTGTTGATTCTTCCATTAACTTCATCAGCATCAACTTTTGTTACCTTAAGTAAACCCAACTCATCAATGTCTTGTAAAATTTGCTCACTGCTTCTGATAACTGGAGGACTAGCAAGAACAACTCTATTCTTAAGAAATTTGTTCTTTTTCCGTCGAAACGGGTGATCAGGTGGAAGGAATTTCCTGTGGTTGTCAAACCAAGAAGTTTTGCACCCATGTTGAAGATAAAACGCATCTGAATCGTCGCCACAGTAAGGACATGCTAGTTTTCCAGCCGTGCTCTAACCCGACAACATAGCATAGGCAGGGAAGTCACTGACCGTCCACATTAATGCCGCTTTCATCATGAAATTCTGTTTAAGTGATGCATCATATGTTTCAACACCGACATCCCAAAGCTGTTGCAACTCATAAATCAACGGCTACAAATATACATCAATTCTGTGCTTTGGATTTCTAGGTCCTGGAATAATAACTGTCAAGAACATATATGCCTCTTTCATACACATCCATGGAGGCAAATTATATGGAGTAATTATGATTGGCCATGACGAATATTGTTGCCCTGATTGACCAAAAGGTTGAAATCCGTCAGTGTTCAAACACAGCCGAACATTTCGAGATTCAGCAGCAAAATCAGCATGGGTGTTATTGAAATGTTTCCATGCAACTGCATCGGATGGATGGCTCATTATTCCATCTGTACTTTCGTGCTCGTCATGCCATCTCATGTGGGGTGCAGTAACTTCGGATGCATATAGTCTTTGAAGCCTGGGAGTCAATGGAAAAAAATACATACGTTTCCAAGGTACCAATCTCTGCCGATTACCACCACTTTTAGATTTGTACCTAGGTTGACTGCAAAATTTGCACTCTTATAAATTGATGTCATCCCTCCAAAACAACATACATCCCAACCGACAACAGTCAATTTTCTCAACAGGCAAACCTAAACCACTGATTAGTTTCTTCACATTGTACAAATTATCAATCATTTTATGGTCAGGAGGCAATGATTCATTGTACCAAGTAAGAATTTGGTCAAAACCTCGATCTGAAATATGTTGCTCGAATTTTATATTCAATATCCGAGCTACAGAAGATAACTGAGTCATGTTATCGCAGCCTGGCAATAACTCCTGATCAGCTGAATTTAGCAAATCATAAAATTTTGTTGCATTTTCGTTGGGTTCTTCCAGCATCGGTGTACTTTCCCTAAAATCATGGCCAGCTGCATCGTAAACCATTTGAACGTATGGATTATCAGTCACCCCTACATCATCGGCTACAAATTCCCTCTCTTTCAAATTCACCCACAGTTGTCCACATGTTACCCACATTTCCACTCGATGTACTACAGATTGATGTTTTTCCGTGTCGTGTCCACTCAAAATAATTTTGCACAAATCCCTTTCGTAACAGGTGAAAATACAGTTCATCGACTGACAGATAACTAAGATGTTGGCACTTTTTGCATGGACATCTTATTTTAGCCCCGTCCATATATGCAGGTTGAGAACTGGCATATTCAATAAACGACTGAACCCTTTCCACAAATTCAGGATTAATGTAACCATCTCTTGTTTTTCGTCTATACATCCAAGATCTATCTACGTTACTCATAATTAATTCCAAAACTGTTACATGAACAAGGAGCCATCTCAAATAGAATTATAAAAATCTAATTCAAAAAAATAAAAACTTAATATATTAGACAATAATGCTAGCAACTCAAAATATAACTACTTTTATATTAAATACATGATTAATTACGACAATTGCTAGTCAATTAAACAAAAGTTATACGGATTATTATGCTGAAAACAAAAAAAAAATACAAATTTATAGTAATAACCTATATTATAATAGTGATAATAATAATAATTATAGTAATAATATTTTCTTAATTTAATCAAATTAAATTGAGTTTGGTTCACATAATAAAATTAAGTATAAATCAAATTATTATTTTAATTTGTCATTTTATTAATTAACCATAATCCTAATATATTAATAACACTAACAATAATCTATTTCAACAAATGTTTAACATTCTAACAACAATTAACACTAATTAATTCATTGTATTTTTTAAAAATAACAAAATATTTAATTAACATAACTAATTTAAATTAATTCTAACAACCTACTCAAATATTATGATATTTATTGGTTTTTTTTTTAATTGCCCAGTTATTTGAAAATTGGATTACTAAATTGGGGAGTTAAATTAATATAAAATTGGAAATGTAGAGGGGCAGAAAGAATTATATTAGAGTTCCAAAAAAGTTGGGGAAATGTTAAGCGTGCTTAGCTCAACAGAATTAGACAAAGATATATTGAGTAGCAGTTAGCTAGCTACTTTAATTGGACACTGGAAGTAGTAGACTAATAATAGTCATGAAATTTGTCTTGTAACATAAGCAGACTGCAGAGAAATGCCAAGTTTTACCAAAATTGGCCCACGAATATCCAATTGTCTAATCAAATTGTTATAAAGATCAAACGGCTGTGATTGCAAAACTTTCATTTTAATTCTTTAATATAAGAGTGTTAAAGGTTGTGGTGTCCACCTCCTTTTTGATGTTGCTTTGTCCTTGTCACTTATATGGAGTTTAGTGCAATTTTAATTCTAAAGATGAACAATCACTTTATTAGAACCACTGAAAATTATTCAACAAAAATAGAGAAATATTAACAGATACCAAAACTAATTTTCAACTTTAATTTTCTATATATGAATTGAAATTTATAACAAAGTATTGTAAATATGGCGAGTATTAGCCAAAATAATTTACCATATTTTCTTTATAGAAATGTCTTGTTCAAGTCAACAAAATTTGTTTTTCTTTGTATTGGCTATTTCTTTCCAGCAAAAACTTCCACATCCGATTACTCAATACAAACTAATCGTTTTCAGAAAAACCATACTCTTCTGTTTGGCCCTTTCCCCTAATATTTCCAATTAGGCATCTTATCCTTAAATTTCATAATTTCTTTATTATTATTATTCTTTTACAGACTTCATTTTTAGTATGTCTGAGACAAACATTGGATTGTGAACTACTAATTCTTGTTTTAATGGTTGAACATGGTTATATTAATCATGTTCAAGCAAGTACTTTTCACCTAATTATTGAGCTCATTGTACCAAAAATATGTTAGACGATAAAACTAGTAACCATATGGCCAAACAACGGCAACAGCAGGATGCAAAATAGAGAACAGAAGCAATAATAGTAAAAACCATACTCTTCTGTTTGGCCCTTTCCCCTAATATTTCCAATTAGGCATCTTATCCTTAAATTTCATAATTTCTTTATTATTATTATTCTTTTACAGACTTCATTTTTAGTATGTCTAATAATAATAATAATAATTAAAAAAAATAGCTAGGGGCAGATCGGCTTACCAGACGCCGGAGGAGAGGAGAGGAGGAGGAGGGAGGTCGACCAGGCTGAGGAGGAGAGGAAGCCAACGCCGGAGCAGCGGCGGTCGACGGCGGCGAAGAAGAGAAGGCGCATGGCAGGGAGGGAAGAAGAAGGGAAGATCGGAGCGGGAAAAAAAGAGAGAAGGGAGGGAAGAGAGGAGGAAGAGGAGGAGGGGAGGAGACCGGCGAACGGAGGGGAGGGGTTGTCGTCGGCGGCGAGAGGGCAGGGGATCGGACACCGGAGGGCACAGTGAGGGGAGAGGGAGGAGAGAGAGAGGATCGGGGGAAATGGGTGTTAAATCTGATTTTAATTCAGATTTTCCGACGGAATGCAATTTTCGTCGCTAAATATAGCGACGAAAATCGCATTCCGTCGGTAATTAGCGGCGAAATCTATTTTCGTCGCTAAAAATAACGACGGAAATATAATTCCGTCGGTAATTAGCGGCAGAATAGTAATTCCGTCGCTAAAATTATTTTATTTTTTAATTCTTATTTTTTTTTCACGATGGACTTAGATATCCGTCGCTAAATTTAGCGACGATTTCTAACTCCGTCGCTAAACGGAAATTAATTTTTTTTATGAAGACGGATTTATATATTCGTTGCTAATTTCTGTCGCAATTTCTGGAGGGAATGTTTGGCGCCTTTTTCGCGACGGACTTTGTTGTCCGTCGCAATTTTAGCGACGGAATGCTTATTCCGTCGCTATTTAGCGACGGTTTTTATTCCGTCGGTAAAATTCCATCGGTATTAATACTTTTTCTCGTAGTGGTTGTATCCACATCAATATAAGGGATGAAAGAACCAAATTCTTGGACATGATATATGAGCCGAAATATCCTATATACTAGCAAAGGAATTCGGCTAGAGAGAATATAAAGAGATAATAAAATCTTAACTACCTTAGAATAGTATGTAACTTGCTTACCATTCTCTAATTAGGGTTTTATATATGTGTAACGTGCGCCGAACCCGAGTGTCCTAGGCTCGCTTTTAGGGTCCGAGAGAGGGTCCGTGTCTAATCTTGGGCACCATGAGATATTTTGGAATCACTACCCAATAGAATATTGAGAAAGTTGATTTAATCCCATGAAACCTTGGGACACCTTGAGGTATTTTAAAATCGCCACCCAATAAAATATTGGGAAAGTTCGTCTAACCGCGTGGGGTCTAAACTAAAGTTGGTTCGAGGCATCACTCTTATTGATGCCTTAGTTAATTATAAATGAGTTATTTAAGTATTAAATTTTCATCTCTCATCTCACACATTTGTGCAATTAAAATAAAACACATTACAAGCAGTAAGGAAAATGATAAATAAGTAAAATAACTTACAAAAGAATGGGACAAAAATACAATCCCCCAATAAATACAAAATTTATAAAAAAAGGAATGAAATACATACTTAAAGCCGAGGAATTTATTTAGATGGGAACATTAGTTTCCGCATGCATATTTACAAAAACGAAAGAGTTCTTTTGATGGTATTGAAAAAAATTGAGATGAATGATCCCATTTTTTAGAAAAATGAACTCTCCTTTTGAAATGATATTTTGGAGAGAAAATTAGGACATTGGTCCTATTTTTATTAGAAAAATTCAATTTTTATTAAATATAAATATTTTTGTAATTTTTTATTTTAATGTGCATAAGAAAATTATTTTCTTTACAAGTCAAGCTAAAATAATAAATAGCAAGCTAAAAGAAAATAAATACTAAAAAAATACAAAACAACCAATCAAACCAAAGTAGCCTCATCTCCATTCATAGGGAAATGCATATATGCGAGGTGTTCATGCCAAAAAGACAAGAAAATGAATTATTAGAGACACAATAAATAAAAATAAATAAATAAAATGAATAAAAATAATACATACCGAAAATATAAATAAAATGAAATAAAGTGCATATGAATGACAAATAAATTAATGATATCATAAAACAAATAAATTAACAGATTAATAAATTAACACACATAATAATAATAATAATAATAATAATAATAATAATAATAATAATAATAATAATAATAATAATAATAATAATAATAATAATAATTAAAAAAAATAGCTGATGAACAATCAAGTAAATAAATAGAATAAAAAAAAGCAACATAATAATAAAAAAAAATAAAATGCTATAGAATGTTAGATCTATAACTAAAATCACATAAAATAAATAAATAATCAATTGATCCAAAAATCTACATGGTGATTAATTAATTGTAAACAAAAAATATAATAAATAAAATAAATAAAATCGAGCCCAGAATATTTATTTTCAGATTATAGAACAATGGAAAAAAAGAATGCTTTTGATTTTCTCCTCGAAATTCCACAAAAAGATTGATTAAAAAAAAGATAGATGAACTAATTTCTCTCTTTAGAAATCTTAGTTTTCTCTCAAAACTTGTTTAAGAAAAAATAATGAAAAGATTTAATTTTCAGGAACAAAGAATCAATTTCTCTATCTCAAGAAGCCTTTAGTTTTTAGAAAAATATGATTTTTTTCTAAAAGCCTTTTCTCTCTAAGAATTTTTGGATGCAAAATAAAGTTCCTCCTCCTCTTTCTTTTCTCTTTCTTTTTATATCAACACAAGAGGGAAAATCCTAGATTCCCTAGGTTTACCCTTGATTTACTAGGTTTTTCTCTTAAGTTTAGGCAACAAATCCTAAGCAATATACCTTATTTGAATTTGAAATCCTGAAATCCCCTTAAAATATGCCTTTTGAGTTGATTTTCCAAGATTTTTGGGTGGATAAAATGTCATTTTGGCTATTAGGTGTGGAGGGAGGGACGGGCATGCCTCATATGAGTGCAGATTCTCCAGTCAGAAATATATCCCTATTTTTGTCCTCAAAAATGACATTTTTAGGCCTAGTTGTCTCTTAATAAATGTTCCCCTCGATCTGTCCTTGCTTTCCAACAAATCAAGAATCAACTCATTTGTATTTTTAGAATAGGATTTATGGCCAAATTACTCAGACTGTTCTCGGGTATCCTTCAAGGACAAAATTGATATCCCGTCTTTGAAACATTAATGGGAATAATATAGAGAGAATTAGGTCATGATTACTTATAAAAGTTTCTCCAATATGGGTCTAGATTCCAACAAAATTAGATTCACCCTAAAATGAGTTCTATAGAAGGAATTATGCCCAAATTAGTACATAAAGGTTAAAAATCGGGGACAAATTCAGGTCACTAATGTTCGAGCCTAACTTTGGGTATCTTATCAATGTAATTAGGTTTTAGTCCCTTCATTGAAGTTGTATATCTAAGTCTTAAGTTTCACCTGAATTTGGAATCACCCAATTTAGAGGTCTATAGACAAAAATATTGCCAAAAGAATCAAGACTATTCGGAATACCTAAACCCGTCACCCTTTTTTTTTGCATTAAAACCCTATTGAAACTTTTTCAAAACTGTCAAAGATACAAAAGAGTTTTGGTCAAAGAGAAACTTCAAAATTTGTAAAACTAAGGAAATAAATCGGCACTTTCAATTTTTCACCTGTAGAATAGGCATTAATATCATAATTGGGTAACACTAATCTGAGCTGCCTCAGAACTTGGTGTCTACAATATGTATAATTCTCCCAACCCTAATAGTATGGGTTAATCCATGTACAATTCAGATAGGCCATACATCAAAAGAAAGAAGCCTAAAAAGCTCCATGCCATGCCCTTTTGACTTCTTGAATTATGTGTGCACTAGACCAACCCACCATCCATGCACATGACTTTTATAACTACCATAAAACATATCATATGTCCATTAGGTCCAAAAAGGCCCAACTAAAGAATTTAAAGCTAGTGCACATCTTATATATGGATGCAAAATCTCTCTGCTCATCAGATTCGGGCTTTTAAGCCCATATTCTTTTCCCCTTCATTTCAATTTTATATGATGACATCTTGTATCATAATAGACTACATATTTTACCCTTTTATCCTTTATTGCAAGTATGTGATCCCTTGGGTTTTTTATGCAGTTTGACAGTACAAAATATAACTAGAAATCCTAGCTCAATTAGGATTACTTGATTTAAACTCTTTTAAAACATTATGTCAATTCTTAATTGAAATTCTTATGCAAATTAGTAATCATCATAGGCTTCTAGCCAAACATGATAACTACCCAAGTGATAGAAAGTCAGTAGCTTGACTTTACCGTTCCATATATAGTTACCATGCAATTAGTCCTTTTACCATTCCATTATCTCATTCTGGTTTGAGCATGGATTTTTGTCAAATCAAAACTTGATCAAGTTTGTCTGATTAAACCCACAATATGTTACATCTAGTAAGTATTTTTTTTATTCTAAAATGGCCTTTGTTAATCTTATTCACTCTTGCATTTCACTCTGACCAAAGATTTCAAATAAGAAAACTTAATAAGATGCATGGGATAACCTCTTCACTATTCATCAGGATAGGTAAATACTTTATTGATCATTCAACTATATTCAAGTAGACCATGGTATGCCCAATCTCTAAGTTATATTTTACCTCTGATAAGGGTAAAAGTAATATAGTCAAAGCAAAGCACAATTGCTAAATATACCTTGGTAATCTCAAGCCCATGGATACTTGCACCACTAATATGATGAGAAACTTCACCAACATAGATTATTTATTCATGTGAAGATTTTCATGATAGGTCTTCAATGTAGTTATTCTTCTAACAAGCATCCACATGTTAACTCTAAGCATCTTATTACTCACAGCTTATGAGAAGTAAAGAAGTACAACATGTGAATTTATCCATAACAATAATATCTTATCTTGTTAATACTATGACTAGAGATTATTTAGATATTAACACAATTGCATATAATAGACATCTCATTATCATGAACTCTTTATGATTGTCTTTTTGTACTGTGTTTATATAATAAGGATTTCATTTAAATAGTTTAAGACCTGCTCAAACAAATGCAAGAAAAATAAGTACTATATAATAAAGAATGCCTTTATTATTCATAAATGAATTGATCTATATGGCAAAACCCTATTACATATGGGCTTTAAGTCATATTACCAATAAAACCCACTTGAAAATATTGACCTAAACCCAAATAAAACCTGAATGGGTCAAATTTGATTTAGGATCAAACCCGAAATTAAAAATTATGCTCGAGAATACATGAAACCCGACCCAATTTCAAACCCATGACTCAATTTTTTTTTTCAATTGAATTTTATTTGATGTCATACACACACACACACACACATACACATTACACCATTTTATTAATATATCCATCTCAATTTTTATAAAAAATTAGATTTATTTTTTTTAAAAAAAAAAGAAGAGAAATGTGTAATTGTTAAATTTTGATCAACAAAAGATAAAAGAAAAATAAATAAAAAAAAGTGATAGAAAATTAAAATTAAGTGGTGTACAGTATATATTGTATTTCACTATTTATATTATTTGCATATTTCTTTTCCTAATATGTGTCCGTTTCATATCATTTTATTGCTCACAACTCATCAAAAACATTCTTGTATCATCACCACTGCATAATCATGCTCTTCTGATTTTTTTCTCATCAAATCATTATATCTCAAACTTAAAAAAGAGGCATCTCCTTCCTTTCTCTGGTAAAACGTTTTATTCTAATTACCATTGCAAAGTTTAGTTTAATTAAATTTTGCTTCTGACGATTAAGAGAGAGAAGCAACACACAAGCATAAACAAAAGAATAGGCTTAAGGGTTTTTATATAAATAAATATATAAAAGGTACAAAATGACATAATTTTACTAATAGTTTGATTTTAGTAGTTTTTAGATACTAAAAATCAAATTGATATAGTTGAATTTCTATTTCAAAATCAAATTGATTAAATAAAAAAATGAACCAAATATACCGTGTTGCTTACAATTTTGCTTGATTTTTGATTTCAGTCAAGTTCTCTAGTCCTAACTATGATCTTAGATCCAAACGCGCTCGAAAAAAGAAGTAACCCGACCAGAAAAATCCAAAACCCAAACCCATTTAACCTAACTCGATTGTCAGGTCTTTCAGAAAGTATAGGTGTGCAAAAAATTAGTTTCAAACAGTAAAAAAATTAGTTAAAATGCAATGTCACCCGTGTGTTTATAATACACGAGTTTTTAAATTAGCAGTGGTTTACTAAGGTGGGTAAATGGTACATTTTTTATAAGTGCAGGTGTGAAATTGGTATAATTTTTGCAAATAGAAGATGTATAGTAGGATGCTTAAAAAGTCAATATGTTCAAATGGTAGAAAGAGACTTGTATTTTTTTATGGTTTTTTCTTTTTTTAAAGAATAGTGTGTAGGGTACTCAAGATGGCACCTCTATTGAGAGTTGATTTAACTAATGAAGATGATGTGTGACGAGGCCAATATATCTCGATTTTACAAGTTTAAGGGGTCAAGCTAAGGTGGTTGATCATAAAGTTTAGATGATTAAATGAATTATTTAGACAAATATAAGAGGTAGAATATGTATTAGCCTAATATTTTTAATTTGTATTTCTTAATGAAAAATATGTAGTTTTTAGAAAATTTTTGCTAGGTTAATTTGTATAAACATAAGTCATAAGCTAATAGTGCTATATCATTTATGAATTTTAACTATCAACCAATTTAGGTGAATCTTTTAGATAGTATTTTTGGCCAAAGGAATAAATTTGCCTTTAATATTTGGCAAAAGTGCAATTTTACCCTTAATATTTTAGTTGGTGCAAATTTACCATTCATATTTTAAAATGGGATAAGGTGTGTTTTTGCCCTCAAACTATCAAAAATAGGGTGAAAACGCCCTCAATTTTTTTTTTGTTGGTTTTTACCCCTAAACTCAGTTTTACGCTTGAAAAATACTTTCGGGATGGACGGAAAGTCCAGCTGGCAAGTGAAGTTAACGGAAGCCAATCATACATTGACACGTGTCAACGCTATAAGGGTTTTTTCCTTAAACTATGGGAAAGGGTGTGAAAATGCCCTTAAACTTTATTTTGGTCGGTTTTACCCCAAATCAAGTTAACATGTGTCGATGTGTGATTAGCTACCATTAACTCCATTTGCTAGCTAGAATTTTCATCCAAAATGAGGGTATTTTTTATCCATTTAAGTGATATTAGGGATAAAAACTGACGCAAAAAAGTTGAAGGGCATTTTCACCCTATTTCTGATAGTTTGAGGGCAAAAACACACCTTATCCCTTTTAAAATTGAAAGAAATTTGCTCATCTTTTGACACCTTTTGATACACGATATTCGAATAAGCAGATTAGTGGCATGCCACAGCACTAAAAGAGCAAAGTTTTCTCAATTTTAAAATAGGCTAAAACCATTATTTAACACCTAAACTTGTACAAAAAAGTCCTCCCGGTATCTAAATTTTACTAAAACCACATTTAACACTTGAACTTTTATTTGCTTCAACTTTTTTAACACTTTGATCAAAACATATGCTAATTGGACTTGCGTGTGTAAAACATGCATGGCTAAAAGCATCAAAATGGTTCTGAACTTGTAAAAAAAGTTATTCCGATATCCGAACTTTATCTAAGCCACATTTAACACTTAAATTCTTATTATCTTCAATTTTTTAAACACCTATAGCAACTCAAATAGATAGCGTGTGTAAAACACCCAAGTGTACAACATGAATAAAGTTTATTGCAAAAAATTAATATAATATTAATATTATATTAATATATATAACGATAAAAAAATCAATTTCTTTACGTCCCTAACTCGTTATTCTCTTTATTCTCATTCTTTTTCTTCTTCTTCTGTAAAATTCATAGTCCAAGCAAATCGCCTTATTATTTTTCTTCTTCTGTAAAATTCTCAATCCTACAGATTATAGAATATGGATATTTATGAATACTGAGAATTTTATAGAAGAGGAAGAAGAATGAGAAGAAGAAGAATAATGTGTTAAGGATTTAAAGAAATTGATTTTTTTACCGTTACAAATATTAATATTATATTAATTTTTCACAATAAATTTTGATTTACACTGTATACATTGCGTGTTTTATACACATTATCCTAGTCAGCATTTGAGTTGCCACAAGTGTTTAAAAAATTGAATATAATAAGATTTCACACTACAAGAAAAACACATAATAACTACGACAAATTATCGATGGAGAAGAATTCCTTCGTTAAATACAGACGAAATTCATTTTTCGTCTGTAATGTTGTAGGAAAGTAAATGTATTTGCGACGAAGAAATGAATACGTAGATTTTTGTCATTAAAAATATATGTAAATATTCCCGGCAATTTTTGCCGACTGGATTTAGCGACGAAAAAATGAAACCATCGTAAAATAAGGCACCAATAATTTTCGACAAAATTTATTACGAAATTACCAATGGAGTTCAGCTTCCATCGATAAATATGGTAATTACCGATGAAAAGTTTAATTCCATTGGTAATTTGTAATTTTACCGCTAGATATGAAATTCTATCGATAAATATATTCTTTTACGAAGGAAGGAGATACCTCTCTCGCTAAATATTACCGACGGTATTTCAATTATTATCAGTAAATATTACATTTACCGGTGGAACTAAATATTCCGTTGATATATTTTTCGTCGGGAATATTACCATATATATGTTTAAACCCCCCCACCCTCTCTCTCTCTCTCTCGCTCGAAATCTGCTTCGCCGCTCTCATTCTTTGCCGCTCAGTATCCTTCGCTCCCTACCGATCGCTGACTCCCATTTGCTGTTACTAGCTGACTCTGTCTACCGTAATCCAGAGCTCTGTCTCCACCGCGATCCAGACTCCCGTCGTTTGCTGCTCGCCTCTCCTGCCGCTCGCCTTATCTCCCTTACTCGATCAGTCTTCATTTTTTTGCCTTATTTTTTTTTTCATTTCTGGTGTATATTTCTTATGTATTTTTTTCATCCAATATTCTCAATTAGATGCCCTCACATATATATAATGAGTTTAGCTTTTATGCTTCATTGTTATAGAGTTTTTTTTTCTTTGAAGATTCATTATTGGTTGGATTTTATAATAATACTTTTAAACATAATTCTTGCATTTAGAATTAGAAAATAGATGGAGAAAGAACAACTACTCACATAATATAATAGTAAATTAGAATTTTTTAACTATGTAGAAGCTAGGAAACTTAACTAATAATGAACCACTGCACTGGATAGAATTGATTTTGTTTTCTATTTTAATTAATTTATCACCTTAATTGATTATAATAATTATTTCCATCTAAAACCTTGCCTGCATGTTTAATTAAGATGAAATGATTAATTAATTTACACATTTATTTTTTAATAATGTGATCAGATGATCATAAGGAAGATGGTTGTACTAGTGGACGAGCTATATAAGCAATGGTGCTAATCAAGTTAGAACACACTTTTCATGCCAAAATGGCACTTATAATAATTAAATGCTTATATCTAACAAAGATGGAATTATCAAATGGTTAACAACAAAGATCCCCATAATAATTAATTGGTAATTACCAATATTGATTAATCTAATATATGTTAATTGCACATATATAGATGTAGCTAGAAAGATAAGTAATTAGTAAACAACATCAAATTCATTTACAATAACCCCAAAGAGATGAGATATGATAATATATAGGAGTTTTTTTTTTTTCTTTTTTAACTAAAAGTAGATATGAAATGAATGTAGAAGGAGAGGAGGAAAAGATAAATTACAATAAAAAGACAATTGATGTGATGAATTGGATGAGTTGGATATCTTAATTATCTGTATTATTTAATATTAAGAAATATATATAATATATATGGAATATTACGTCGTTTATTCAAATTGTAATTAATTTATCGCTTCAATTTGTATCTTTTTTTAGCTAGATATTATCTTCACTTCATTAGTTGAGCAATGTAAATCTAGTTAAGTCTAACTATGATATCACGATTTTCACATTACAGGTTAGCAATAATGAGTAATTTTGATAGATCTTTGATTTGTAGAAGAATAATACTCGATGGTTACCTTAATCATGAGTTTGTTAAAGGAGTTCAAGGTTTTGTTGACTATGCAAGCTCTTAACTTGCATACATGGACGATCCAAAAATCAGATGTTTATACAAAAAGTGTAAACACGCTATCTTTCTATTGATGAAATGCATCTCCATTTGCTAAGAAAAGGGTACGTAATTATTTTGAGCGGACATGACATGGGAAGCCAATAATTTGTAGCACCTCTAGGGGTAATGCAGTTAGATAGTCATTAAATGTAGGTAAATTTCAAAGCAGATGAATTTATGACAAACAATGTAGGTGCAACTGAAAATTCCTACGCCCAAATGGTTTATGATACAGTCGGATATTCATTTCAATCAAATTTACACAATATCGAAGAAGAACCAACCCAAACGTAAAAAATTTATTTGTCTTATTGAATGCAGCTAACCAAGAATTATGGCTAAATTGTGATAATATGACCCAATTAGCTTCTGTTGCTCGAATATTGAACATAAAATCTGAAGGTTATATTTCTGATCATAGTTTAGATAAAATCCTTGCTTGGTACAATAATTCAGGGCCTTATGATCATAAAATGGTTGATAATTTTTACAATATGAAAAATCTTTTTCGGGGTCTTAGTTTGCCAGTTGAGAAAATTGATTATTGTAGTTTAGAATGTATGTTCTGGGGAGATGATGTGGAATTACAAGATTGCAAATTTTGTAATCAACCTAGGTCCAAACCGAGAAATGCTAATAGGAAGCATAAATTAGTACCTTGGAAGCGGATGTATTATTTTTTGCTAACTTTAAGACTTTAGAGACTATATGTCTTTGATGTTACTACAACATATATAGGAATTCGGTGTGTTAACATATGATGTATCCCTTAAACAAAATTATATGATGAGAGTAGCTTTGATATTGATGGTTAGTGACTTCCCTACCTATGCTATGTTTTCTGGATGGAGCACGGCGGGGAAATTAGCTTACCCTTATTGTGGTAATGATTCTGATGCTTTTTTTATCTTTCTAGTGGGTGTAAAATATCTTGCTTTGATAATCACAGGAAATTCCTTCCTCTAGATTACCCATTTAGAAGTACTAAGCAAAATGTTCATTAAGAATAAAGTTGTTCAAGCACCTCCTCCTCCTAATGGAACTAGTGAAGAAATGTTGCAAGAGATAAATGAATTAGGGTTGCTGAAAGTGACAGAAGTTAAAGCTAAAGAAGTAAATAATAGCATTAGTAAAAACTTTAGCTGGAGAAAACGTAGTTACTTATGGGATTTTACATGTTGGAAATCTAATTTGATACAACATAATCTAGAGATGGTGCATATAAAAAAAATATTTTTGACAATGTGTTCAACACCATAATGAACAGTGAAGTGAGAACAAAGGACAATGAAAAATCACATGCTGATTTAAAATTATTTTGTAGAAGGAACGAGTTAGCTAGAGATTCTTGCACGGAAAAATATCCAAAAGCGTGCTATACTTTGGACAAAAAACAAAAGAAAGTTTTATTGTGACTGATTAAAAATCCTAAAGTTCCCGGATGTTTATGTTTCGAACTTAGCAAAGTGCATGGACATGAGCAAGTATAAATTATTCGAAATGAAAAGTCTTGATTGCCATGTGTTTATATAAAAGCTAATCCCAATTGTTTTCCAATAATTATTGCCGACTAAGGTGTGGGAAGTTATAACTGAGTTAAGTTTGTTTTTCAAAACCTTAACTAAACTTAACTTCATCTGAGATAAATTTGGCTGACATGGAAAGATTAGAAATAGAAATTTCAGTAATCATGTGCAAATTAGAGGCAATTTTCCCTCCAAGCTTCTTTAATGTTATGGAGCATCTACCCTTACATTTAGTACAGGAGGCAAAACTTTCTGGACTAGTTCTGTATTGCCCATTCCCGACTACTTATATAGCATCGCTACGGCAGTCCAGAACTGTCGTTACACACCCGGTTGTTACGTTATATACTTTACATGCCAAAATAACTTAGTACAAATTACATAATACAAAATAACAAAACCTACACTAAGCAAAGATTCCTAGTGTGTTGATCGATTGGAATGCGGGACCTTCCTTTAAGTTCGCTTCACTTTGGAACCTCCACGGATTAAAAACCCGTGTTAAGCGATAACGCTTAGTGAGGAAACAACATACAATGTACAATATACACATATGTAGCATGCTTTGAGTAGTAAAGATAAATACTTATTTCCATGCCTTAATATATACATACGTGCTTGGCAACACAGCATCACTAAACAATTATATTCAGTATCATAATATTACATAACAATATTATACACATCACATTCTTATACACATATAGCATAAGATTCGCATTACTCATAATTGTTAAATCAATCATTATTAGCCTTGCCTACAATTCATAGACGCGGATAACAGGTATCGCATCAGTATTCGAGAGTAGTGAATAACTTTTTTATCCATAGATACACACTTTCACATCAGCACCCATAGGTACTAAGATAATTAATAATATATAAGCATACACTTTGTGAACCCATAAAGGATTTTATATGCATTGGGATTCCAGATGGAATCAGATGCTTCGACTACAGCACTTAGACCCTATAGGCATGCTTAACTATCCACTACTTGACTTGCAGGCTAAATTATTAATTCTGGTTAACATTCATTCATTTGCATAATATGGCATCCACATTGTCACATTGAATAATATCATAGCATATGTTATCTTACATACACATATGGACTTTCAAACATGTGCATACTTTATCACAAAAGTTCCATATTCATTATACACATTCGCATAATACATATTCACATATAAATCAAATTATATGTTGCTAAACTTGATTAAATTCCATTCCATACACTTATAACATTAGAAAGTGTTTCAGGAAGAAATATGCAAAGTTCAAGTACCTCACGGTGACAACCAATTAGTTGTGACCGTGACATCAAATCAAAATAGAATGCATTTCATGGGTACCTCATGGTGACAACCAAATGGTTGTGACCATGACATACCAAAATTTTCAAAACATAATGTAATCAACAGCATTTCACGGTGACAACCAAATGGTTGTGACCATGACATGCTACGATCCCAAAATAGAATTGAAATCCAGCATGCCTCACGGTGACAACCAAATGGTTGTGACCGTGACATATGTAAATTTGAGGCAGAATAGGAAATCAAAGGCACTAAACTTGCTCCTTTCAAACCCTATTTCCTACCTTAAAATACATAACATTAAGACTCATCAAGACATCATTTCTAACCCTTATGTCCTTCTAATCAAATGTTCATATTCATGTTAACTTGCAAATGGTAAAATTCTCATTACATTTAAACCTAAATTCAAGGAGTTGTGGGTTAAGGAACACAATTTGTTTCTAAAGCCCTCCTACATAAATTTGACTACATTTATAGGCACTTTTGAAGACCTTTAAGTCCCCAAATCAGCAAGGCTATTTCTACAACATTTTAAGGTATATATAATATTAGTTCAATACAATTGATCTCATTCATGTTAGACTTACGCAACTCATTTTAAGACTTAGATATTCCTAGTAGGTTAAAAGGTACACAACCCAATTCTACACTTTCTAACTTATAAACTTCAACCTACTTACTTAACATAACTTTTCATCATATTCAACCCAAACTTTTTACCATACACACATGAACCCTACGACATACCCAATTCCACATACCACATTCATTCATTCATAATTTACACAACAATTTCCAAATCACTGAAAATTAGGGTTCAAGCTCACTATCAATGCATAGCATTCAAACTAACACAATCAACTCATATCTTCAATTCCATACAACACATATCACTAATACACATTCTATATTAAGCCAATTAACAATTTAACACACAATTAAACAAGTTTCCCAAATCTCTTCTCCTTAGCTCCAATTTTGATCACTTAGTACTAGGCTCTCCCACCTTTTCTTTCCCTTTGTCTTTCTTTGTTTCAACCACTACATTCAAGCATCGAATTCCAGAATTGGAGACAACGGATCAATTTCATAGCAACTCAAAAACAAAGAAGGAGTAGAAAATATGAAGAACAATTAGCTAACCACTTACCTTGATTGCTAACAATTACAATACAACTCAGGAATTACTTGATTACTTAGCAGAAATTCTATGAGTTCTAACTAAAGAAGAAGAAGAAGAACAAGAAGAATTGAAGAATAGAGTGGCCGAAGAACACACATGCAGAAATAAAGATTTCTTTCCTTTAATTACATGAACAAAGTGAGGTGGCAAGACCATAGTTTGACACCTGAAATCCCAGCAATAGAACCTTAATCTTGATTAAGTTAATTAATTCTTACTTAGTGCTAATTAACCCCACTTAAACTTAATCATGCATAACCACTTTCAGCCACTAAACTGATTTATTTTATTCAATTAGGTCCACGTTTCTAATTACATATAGGTCCAAATGTAGCAAACTCAAATTAAATCCACCTAATTACCCTAATTATGCCAAATCACTACTAGGGTATAATTTGGGCCATTACAACTCTCCTTTCTTAAAAAGAATTTCATCCACGAAATTCATGCTTGAATCAAACAAATGTGGATACTGAGCTTGCATTGCTGCTTTCGGTTCCCATGTCGCTTCTTCAATCCCATGATGTTTCCAAAGCACTTTCACCAACGGAACTTGTTTATTCTAAAGTTGTTTCACTTCCTGTGCCAATATTGCTTTAGGCTTCTCATCATAGGAAAAGTTCAATTGCACTTGCACATCTTGCACAGACAGAACATGCGACTCATTAGAATGATATCTTCGGAGCATTGATGCATGGAAGACATCATGAAACTTAGCCAAAGATGGAGGCAAAGCTAAACGATAAGCCACTGTTCCAACTCTTTCTAACACCTCATACTGTCCAATGAACCTCGGACTTAGTTTCCCTTTCTTTCCAAACCGAAGCACATTTCTCTAGGGAGACACTTTCAGAAAGACCTTATCACCCACTTCAAACTTAATATCCTTTCTCTTCAAGTCCACATAAGACTTTTGCCTATCACTTGCAGCTTTCAATAACTATTAAATAATATTTGCTTTCTCTTTTGTATCTCTTACCAAATCGAAACTAATGACCTTATGCTCATTCAACTCTGTCCAACACACAGGTGTTCGACATTTTCTACCATGCAGAAATTCATAAGGCGCCATGCCAATACTCACTTCACAACTGTTATCATAAGTAAATTCCATCAATGGAATATACTTATCCCAACTCTTAGAGAAATCCAGAACACAAGCTTGGAGCAAATCTTCTAACACCTGAATTACCCTTTCTGACTGTCCATCAGTCTGCGGATGAAAAGCTGTACTGAAGTGTAATCTCGTACCCAATGCAGATTGCAAACCCTTTCAGAACTTAGAAGTAAACCTCGGGTCTCTGTCAGATACTATGGACAAAGGGATACCATGCAGTCTGACAATTTCATTCACATACGATTCAGCCAACCGATCCATGGAGTAATCAAGTCGAATCGGTATGAAATGAGCTGACTTGAAAAATCGATCAACTATTACCCATACAGAATCGTGCTGTTTTGCTGTCATTGGAAGACCAGTAACGAAATCCATGGTAATGTTATCCCATTTCCATTGTGAAATCTGAATAGGATTCAACAGACCCGATGGAACTTGATGTTCTGCTTTCACCTGCTGACAGGTCAAACACTTAGAAACATATTCCACCACATCTCTCTTCATACCAGGCCACCAAAAAAACTATTTCAAGTCCCGATACATCTTATTGCCACCTGGATGCATAGTGAAGACTATATTATGCGCTTCATTCAAAAGCTTCTTTCTTAACTCTTTATCACTTTCCACACATAACCGATCTCGGTAATATAGAACACCTTCCTTATCCACTAAATAGTCAGTCTTGTCACCATTCTTGACTAACTGCAGAATCTGTTGCAACTTATGATCAACTTTCTGCGCATTCACTATCTCACACCTCAAATTAGGTCTTGCTTTCAATTGAGCTATTAAAGCCCCATCAGAGGTAAACCTCCACTTGACTCACTGTAATGTCAGAGCCAAAATTGACTTCCTACTTAATGCATCAGCCACTACATTAGCTTTACCCGAATGGTAATCAACAATGCAGTCATAATTTTTAAACAATTCAAGCCACCTTCTTTGTCTCATATTCAGCTCTTTCTGAGTGAGCAAATATTTAAGACTCTTATGATCAGTGAAAATTTTTCACTTTTTACCATACAAGTAGTGACACCAAATTTTCAAAGCAAACACTACTTCAGCCAATTCCAGATCATGTGTCCGATAATTCTGCTCATGCGGCTTCAACTGTCTCAACGCATAAGCGATCACTTTCTCATTTTGCATCAGTACACATCCCAATCCAATTCTAGAGGCATCGCTATACATAGCATACTCCTTGCCAGAAATAGGTTGAGTCAGAATTGGTGCTTCAACAAGCATCTTTTTTAACTGTTCAAAACTAGACTGAAACTTATCTAACCACACAAATTTAACTCTCTTATTAAACAACTTGGTAAGCAAAGAAGATATAACTAAAAATCCTTTCATAAAGTGTCGGTAATAACCCGCTAATCCTAAGAAACTTCGAATCTCAGGCACATTTCTGTGTGGTTTCCAATTCATAACTGCTTCTATCTTAGCTAGATCAACCTTTATGTCTTCAGAAGAGACAACATGACCCATAAAAGATGCTTCCTTAAGCCAGAATTCACACTTACTGAGCTTAGCATACAACTGATGCTCCCTCAAAGTCTGAAGCACAATTCTCAGATGCTGTTCATGCTCCTTTTTATTCTTCGAATACACCAATATGTCATCAATGAACACTAATACAAACTGATCCAAATACAACCTGAAAACTCTATTCATCAGATCCATGAATGTTGCAGGTGCATTGGTCAACCCGAATGGCATTACTAGAAATTCATAATGGCCATACCGAGTCCTGAATGCAGTCTTTAGTCTATCCTCTTTTTTCACTTGCAACTGATAATATCCAGATCTCAAATCAATCTTAGAGAATATGCCAGCTCCCTTCAATTGGTCAAATAAATCCTCAATTCTCGTCAGAGGATATCTATTCTACACATTCTCATAATGCCATCCTTCTTCTTAACAAATAACACTGGAGCTCCCCATGGTGAAACACTCGGTCTTATAACTATCTAACAACTCTTGTAACTGAGTCTTCAATTCTTTCAACTCAGTAGGAGCCATTCAATAAGGCATTTTAAAGACAGGTGTTGTACACAGCATAATCTCAATTGACAGCTCCACTTCCCTGATAAGTGGTATACCAGCCAACTCTTTTGGAAACACGTCAGGAAATTCCTTCACTACTGGTATATCTTGTATTCTAACTTGTTCCCTTTTCGAATCCAACACAAGGGCTAAGAAAGCCACCAATATGCTTGCATAACATAAATTACATCTACTAGCGGATTAGAACATACACCCCTCATAGTCACCTTAGACTGTCCTGAACTACCAAGCACAACTGTTTTCTTTCTATAGTTAACAACGGCTCGGTGCTTACTTAGCCAATCCATGCCCAATATCAAATCAAATTCATCAAAAGGCAACTCTATCAAATCTATAGGTCAAATCTACAGGAAAGACTTGATGTTGCACCACTAGAGGCAATTTCTATACACTTTATTCACATTAACAATATTCCCCAATGGACTAGTCACTTATATATCATAATCTAAGTGCTCAACATCATACATATTATAACATAATTTCTTAGAACATACATAAGAATGCATAGACCTAGGGTCAATCAATGCAAACATTTCTATATCAAATAGTAGAAATGTACTAGCTATAACCTCTGGCGCATCTTGCTCCTCATGAGCTTTCATAGCATAAGCCCGTGCTGGTGCTATAGTCGGTCGGTCAACAAATTCTGACACTGCACTACCTTTGGACTAGCTACCTCTGCTATGTCCTATAACTCTTCCTTCATTAACTGAAAGCAAGTTAGATCCACCTCTAGTGGCTTTCTGTTGATTCCCTATCACCTCATAGACCTTAGGACAGTTAGCCAAAAAATGCTCAGTACTTCCATATCTAAAACAAGCACTAGTTAACTTCCAACAATCACCTCCATGTTGCTTACAGCAATGGGGACACTCAGGCATATCACTTCTGCTGCCAGTTACACATCTACCAGTATAGATGCATAGGAAGATCCTTGCTTTCTGCCTCTGGTAGCTGGGTTACTAGCTGACTTAGCTGGAGGTGCCACTTGTGTATCTCTCGATCTCTTCCTCGAATGCGCCCCAACTCTATTAAAATTCCTCGTCTACATTCTTTCTCTCTGAATCTCCTGTGATCTTTTCACTCTCATGGCTGCCTGAACTATCTGATAGTAGCTCACAGTTTGAGAAGTGGTCATAGAGATCAGTAATGCCTTAATTGGCTCATTCAAACCTTCCTCAAATTGTTGGCATTGAAACACTTCTGTAAGCACTCCCTCAGGTGCATACTTGCTGAGCCTACAAAACTCCTTCTTATACTCAGCTACTGACAATGCTCTCTGCCTCAAGTTCAGAAACTGCTTCCAATTAGCTTCCCGATATGCCTTAGAAATGTATTTATTGCGGAACCCCTGTACCAAGAATTTCCAACTAACCGGGTTTGAAAGCATCGAATGCCTTAAGACTAACTTCCACCAGTCGTAGGCAGATCCTTGAAGCAGGGATACCACACATTCCACCTTCTGTTCAGAAGGGCATCTTATCTCATCAAGCATCCTTTGAACTTTCTCAATCTAATATTCAGCCTTGATTGACTTATCCAGACTGGTACCATAAAATTCTTCTGCACTGTGCTTTCTCAATGATTCTAATGGAGCTTCCGATGCTATCATACGATCAAACACGCTCGCTATATCTTGTGACATCTTGAGCAAAGCTTCCATTGGTACCAATGGAACATCACGCCCACACTTGCTGGCACGAACTGACCAGACTCAGACACTTCAAGTTCTCGAGGATTCACACTTTCAGTAGTCTCTTCTCTAGCGTCGTAGAAGGATCCATCGATCTGATACATACACAAGGATGTCCGCATTAGGTCAACACAACTATACACATCCTATTCTACTCTATGTCCAGAAACGACTAAACCTATGCTCTGATACCACAACATGTAATTCCCATTCCCGACTACTCACATAGCATTGCTACGGCAGTCGAAAACGGTTGTCACACACAACAATGCACATGCACTTCACATATCCTAAATATATGCAAATTCCTGAAATAACAAATTTCATTCACATACACAGCGGAACGCATTCAAAACTCATACTTTTATACATACTTTAACCTTGAATTACACTTCATGTCCGATTGTTACATTATATACTTTACATGCCAAAATAACTTAGTACGAATTACATAATACAAAATAATAAAACCTACACTAAGCAAAGATTCCTAGTGTGTTGACCAATTTGAATGCGGGACCGTCCTTCAATTTCACTTCGCTTCTGAACCTACACGGATTAAAAATCCGTGCTAAGCGATAACGCTTAGTGGGAAAACAACATACAATGTACAATATACACATATGTAGCATGCTTTGAGTAATAAAGATACATACTTATTTTCATGCCTTAATACATACATATGTGCTTGCTAACACAGCATCACTAGATAGTTATATTCAGTATTATAATATTGCATAACAATATTATACACATCACATTCTTATACACATATAGCATAAGATTCACATTACTCATAATTGTTAAATCAATCATTATTAGCCTTGCCTGCAATTCATAGACGTGGATAACGGGTATCGCATCAGTACTCGAGAGTACCACAGTCACTTTTGTATCCTTAGATACACACTTTCGCATCAGCACGCGTAGGTACCAAGATAATTAATAATATATAAGTATACACTTTGTGAACCCATAAAGGATTCTATATGCATTGGGATTCCAGATGGAATCAGACACTTTGGCTGCAGTGCTTAGACTCTATAGGCATGTCTAACTATCTACTACTTTACTTGCAGTCTAAATTATTAATTCCAATTAACATTCATCCATTTGCATAATATGTCATCCACATTGTCACATTGAATAATATCATAACATATGTTATCTGTCATACACACATGGACTTTCAAACATGTGCATACTTTATCACAAAAGTTCCCAATTCATTATACACATTTGCATAATCCATATTCACATATAAATCCAATTATATGTTGCTAAACTTGATTAAATTCCATTCCATACACTTATATAACATTAGATAATGTTTTAGGAAGAATTATGCAAAGTTCAAGTACCTCACGGTGATAACCAATTACATAAGCTCAACTCAAAACAAAATGCATTTCATGGGTACCTCACGGTGATAACCAAATGGTTGTGACCGTGACATACCAAAATTTCCAAAATAAAATGCAATCAATAGCATCTCACGGTGACAACTAAATGGTTGTGACCGTGACATGCATACGATCCCAAAACAGAATTGAAATCCAGCATACCTCACGGTGATAACCAAATGGTTGTGATCGTGACACATGCAAATTTGAGGCAGAATAGGAAATCAAAGGCACTAAACTTACTCCTTTCAAACCCTATTTCCTACCTTAAAACACATGACCTTAAATTCATCAAGACATCATTTCTAACCCTTATGTCCTTCTAATCAAATGTTCATATTCATGTTAACTTGTAAATGGTACAATTCTCATTACATTTAAACCTAAATTCAAGGAGTTGTGGCTTAAGGAACACAACTTGTTTCTAAAGCCCTCCTACAAAAATTTGACTACATTTATAGGCACTTTTAAAGACCTTTAAGTCCCTAAATCAGCAAGGTTATTTCTATAATATTTTAAGGTATATTCAATATAAGTTCAATCTAATTAATCTCATTCATGTTAGACTTACACAAATCATTTTAAGACCTAGACATTCCGAGTAGGTCAAAAGGTACACAACCCACTTCTACACTTTCCAACTTATAAATTTCAACATACTTAGTTAACATAACTTTTTATTATATTCAAACCGAACTTTTCACCATACACACATGAATCCTACGGCATACCCAATTCCACATTACACATTCATTCATTCATTCATAATTTACAAAATAATTTCCAAATCACTAAAAATTAGGGTTCAAGCTCACTATCAATACATAGCATTCAAACTAACACAGTCAACTCATATCTTCAATTCCATACAACATATATCACTAATACACATTCCGCATTAAGCCAATTAACAATTTAACACACAATTAAACAAGTTTCCTAAAACTCTTCTCCTAGCTCCAATTTTGATCATTTAGTGTTAGGCTATCCCACCTTTTCTTTCCCTTTATATTTCTTTTTTTCAACCACCACATTCAAGCATCGAATTCCAGAATTGGAGATAAGGGATCAATTTCATAGCAACTCAGAAACAAAGAAGGAGTAGAGGAAGATGAAAAATAATTAACTAACCACTACTTACCTTGATTGCAAACAATTACAATACAACTCAGGAATTACTTGATTACTTAGCAAAAATTCTATGAGTTCTAACTAAAGAAGAAGAAGAATAAGAAGAATTAAAGAATAGAGTGGCAAAAGAACACACATGCAGAAATGAAGATTTCTTTCTTATCAAAGCCTTTAATTGCATAAACAAAGTGAGGTGGCAAGACCAAGGTTTGAGACCCGAAATCCCACCAATAAAACCTTAATCTTGATTAAGTTAATTAATTCTTACTTAGTGCTAATCAATCCCACTTAAACTTAATCATGCATAACCACTTTCAGCCACTAAACTGATTTCTTTTATTCAATTAGGTCCACATTTCTAATTACATATAGGTCCAAATGTAGCAAACTCAAATTAAATCCACCCAATTACCCTAATTATGCCAAATCACTAGTAGGGTATAATTCGGGCCATTACAAGTTCATTAGAAATGGATGTATCCATTTGAGAGGTAATTAGAAATGTTATTTATATGTATAAACTTGTAGCTTGTTATGATAAGTAATTTGAATCAAATTTGTCATGTAGGTATTTGTATCACTTGAACTAAAATATCAAAAACAAAGCTAGAGTTAAAGGTTCAATATGTAATACGTATTTGGTCGAGGAACCAAGTATATTTTATTTATATTATTTTAACCTGTATGTGTACATATGACAAAAAAGTTCATCGTAATGACGACAAGGGTGAAACAAGTAATAATGATGGAAACTTATCTATTTTCACATATTCTGGCCGATTACATAGATGCTTAATAAGAAGAATGCTAACAAATGAAGAATTAGAGGCTGCCCATGGTTACATCTTATTGAATTACAAAGAGGTTCAACCTTTCCTGCAGTAAGTTTAACTTATTTTTTAAATTGCTTATTTAGTTTATGAGGCGAAGGGTGGTATCAACTTATATAATGTTGGTGGTGGTTTTAGTTTATATGAAGAATGGTTACTGGAGCTAATGCTAGAAAAAACATAGAATGACATCAATAAAGAAGTCGAAAAGCACTTTCATAAAGGGTTCAAGAAATATGTAAGTTTTGACTTCAAATATATGAAATGATAGATATAATTTTTTTTTCATATTCGGTTAAGTGACATTAGACTATTTCATTCTGTAGGCCTTAAAAAACCCAATTGAAAACAATTTCATCTATGATCTTGCGTAAGGACCTTTGCAAACTGTTAAATCGTATCCAATGTATTTCTTCAATGGATATAAATTTCATACACAATCTCATGGTCATAATAGGGCAACTATAAATAGTGGGGTTTGCATTTAGGGAAAATTTATGGATTATTATGGAAAAATTATTAAGATACTTGAAATTGAGTACCCCCACATTGCCAATAAAATGCTGTGTGATTTTTAATTGTGAATGGTTTGATCCAACACTTAATTTTGAAATAAAAGTGTATAGCTGATACAATATAGTTGAAATCAACCAGCGAAGAAGATTTAGTAACTTTGAACCTTTTATGTTGGCAATGCAAGCAATCCAAGTGTATTATGTCCCTTTTTCTAGCCTAACATGAGATAAGTTAGATTGGTTGGTAGTTTGCAAAGTAAAACCTAAAGGCATTTTTGAAATGAAAGTAACAAGACAAAATAAACGAATTGAAAAGGAAGTGTTTCAAGAAGAAGTAACGTAGGTTCATGAAATAAATGCAAGTCTGGCATATGATGATAGTGAACCTTTGAACAATCCAAATAATGAATATGTTGACATTACATCTGAAGAGGATGAAGAATCTACAGAGGGTGATAGATATGAAGAGGAGCCTGAATTCGATTCTAATTCTTTGAAAAATGAAGATGATCGTAATTATGATTTACAACTGAGTGATGATAGCTACTAATTCATTTTAGTAATTTTATATCAAGTGAGAAAAGTTATTACTGTATCAACAATATATCGTTTTATATATTTTTTTTTTTATACAAATGAAATTTTCTATTAGTGGATTAATCAATTTCATACATTTCAGGTAAAAAAAATGCATAATAAGAGAAAGAATTTTAATATGCTGACTCCAAGACTCAGGTTGCCACCATCGAGCTCCCCTACTCCAAGTTCAGCAGAGGGATCACAATCTCCTACAGCTACCCCTGTTAATATGGGATCAGGTTCCTTACCACATAATTCTCCATCCCTTGCATCTACCCTTGTTACAACATCACTTACCATCCCTTCTACCACTACTGCTACTACATCAACATATGCTCATGCAGTAGATAATGCATCTATACCATCACAGATATCAGGGACAAAAGCAATGGAAGGTCTTAGGCTTGGAGCAATTGGAGTCGATGGAATGATGTACATTACTATTGAAACTAATCAGTGAATGATTAATATATAAGTTTATATTGATGTTATAGTGTTTAATTTAAAAAGATTCTGAAATTTCTTATCTATTAGATTGGTTCCATCTAGAAAGTGCTCCCGCTCGATCTCGTGAAAATTCAAGGAGAAAATAGACTCTGAAGGTTATTTATGGATGAAGGTATCTCAAAAAATAATTTTTTTTTTATTATCAAGAGTTTCATGTAAATAAAATAAATTCTTTAATCTTAATTATTTTATCTATCTTTAAAATTAATTAAATTAATATTATAACTTATAAATACTAACATTATGTTTATCTTTTTTTTTTATTAGAAAGAATTTTATTGGGATTCACAAATTGATCCCATCATATATGGTGCATGGGAAAGTCAAGCCCGTGCATGTTATAGAGACTTTGTGAGTCACATACACAAGAAAAGTGTGCGACCTCATTTTATAACTGAAGAAATATGGACATACTGGCAGTAGTACTGGACATTACCCGAGGCCCTCTCTATTTTCGAGCGAAATACTAATAATAGGCAGGGAGGACCGGAGGGTGTATCGTTAAATACTAGAAGATCGTTGTCCCACCAGGGAGCATGCAAATACACTTATAAGTACTTAAAAATCTTACTATTGTAATTAATAGTTTTTTTTATTGCAATAAATGTGACACTTGATAATTTTCAAAATGATTGATTTAATAGAGGATAATGGAAAAAATATTATGTAAAGTGTTTGAATTGGGGTTGGATGGCATGAATAAAGAATATAAAAGATCTTTTGGGGCTTTTATACAAGAGGTTTGGTACAAATTTAGGAAAAATTTTGCCAAATTTTTATTAAAAATGTATACTAAATTGTAGTTCAATTATATACAACCCATTATTTATTTGCAGGAAACATCTTTGGGTAGGAGGCCTACACCACATGAGGTATTTGTGCACACCCACACACGAAAGCATGACGGTGTGACTTTCGTCAACACCTGATGAGCTAGATAAGTCCATATATGTTAAAATTACAATTTACTATTATTTTAATGTATTACATTAGTTAAAATTTAGTACTAATTAATATAAAGAATTTATTTTATGACAGGAGCAAGTACATGAGAGTCTTGAATGTCAAACAACGAATTCTGAGAATATTGATTAGAGTCAGATATTTATTACATAATTGGCGGTAGGGACTGCCGTGGATTGGCTTTTGGCTTGGATTCTTTTGCGAACTCTTGCTATTCACAATCCTCCACTTCCAGTACAATTGCCTTCAGTAGGCGGGTTGCATCCAGTGATGAAGTAGTTGAACTTCAAAATACAATACAAATGCTGATGAACTGCATAACTGATATGCAAAATGAGATGGAGTAAATGAACCGAAAAATCAACACTTCATCGCAGCAGTCTGATCATCCACCTTCGCTAACAGCTTAGTTAGAGATTTTTAAAAAATTTACTATTTATAGGGCGTTTAGTTGGTTATACATTAATTAATACATTTTTAATTATATTATTTTTGTCCATTATAATTTTTATACTATATTATCATTGATGATCCTATCATTTAAAAATTAAACTAGAAAAATAAAAATATTAAACTAGAAAAAATAAAAAATAAAAAATTTCATAAATTAACCGATGGAATCATAATTTCCGTTGGTAAAATTTGCGATGGAATATTCATTTTTGTCGAAAAAATTATGACGGAATATCACGCTCTGTCGTTAAATTTACCAATGGAACCTATATTTTCGCCGGAATTGTTTTTAATGGAAACAAATATTTTGTCACAAATTTTATCGATGAAAATTACATGTTCGTTGGTAAATTTTCTGAATGCCAAAATTTTCGTCGGTAAATTTACCAACCACCACTTCCGTAATTAAATTTCGTAATTTAGTTTACCGACGGAATTCCATTTGTAATATCCGTCGCTAATCCTCATTTTCTTGTAGTGTTAAGGTGTTAAATGTGCTTAAATAAAGTTCATATACGGGAACAACTACTCTTTTTACAAGTTTAGGACCATTTTGATTGTAACACCCCTTACCCGTACTTAGGCGATCCCATCCGATAAGGAGTGAGATGTCGTATGAGTAAAGGTGCCACCACACAGATACAGAATATACATACATTCATACATAAACATACATACCAAAATACAGGGTAATTTAAAACTTTACAAAACCATTCATGAAATAAGCTGATCATATATTAATATAACGGAAAACATTGCATTACTGTTTGATCAACCCAAAGATACAAAAGATAATTACATCTCCAAAATTATACATATACATATGCGGAAGCTATTACAAAACTGAAGTAAGAGAGTTTTATACAAAAAGAATCATCGAGATAAAAAATTAGGCCCTACACTAAAGACCCAGCTGTGTTGACTCCGATGGCTGTGACTCTCCCAAGCAAACTCCCTCCGCACCTGCACGGGTAAACACACCGTGCTCAGCGATAAACTCTTAGTGGGAAAACACACATATAGCAAAGGACAACCATTCACAATGGTCATCAAGGTAATACACATACAGATGGCATAATCAGAAATACGCATTAAACAAAAGTATGAACATGTGAACATGTAAACATATAGAGTCATACTTTTGATTAAGTACCACTGCCTTCACAACATCATTAATAAACATATTCGGATCACACAATCTCATACTTAGCAAAGCAATTCAACATGATAAAGTGCCTGCTCACTCAAAGTAGTGGATATCGAGTGAACAAACAGTACTTTACGGGTACGAGCCGATTACAAACAGTACCTTACAGGTACGAATCAAAAAACCAATTTTACTTTTAACTTTCACAAAACATTTTCAAAGGGGACCTTAAACAAGATCCGAACACGAAGGGGTTCGCGAGGAACCAAGCGGGGACCTGATCGGGCTCCAAACTGAATAAAGGGCTGCAGCTAAGAGACTCTATTAGGCATGCCTAACTATCCACTAAATTGACTCTAGCAGGTTATGCATAATCCATTCAATCCACTTCATAATCATATATAAGCGTATTCGTAACATGAATTCACATTCATATAATTTATAAGTTAACAAGTATAAGACTTAAAGGCACTAAGGCAAAACTGGAGTTCAAAACTGCACGCAATAAGAGAAAACTCTTTCAGCATAACATATCTATCGCGTTTGCGATGTCCGTCGCACTCGCAATAGAGACCGTAGTCTCTTCGCTGCACACGCGTGACGGACTTCGCGATCGCGGGGAGGAAAGAAGAGCCCGGCTCTGTCGCGCTCGCAACGTCGTCGCGGCCGCGACAGAGAGCACCCAAGCTATTTCCATCGCGGGCTCGCGACAGATCGCGTGCTCGCGACGGCATAGCAATAGAATCGCCGGTCCCTGTTGCGCTCGCGACAGAGTCGTAATTCCAAAATTCTGCAGAATTCTGCAGAATTCTCTTCTCCCAAACTTACACACACAACACTCAAATCACTTCAAAGGGTCTCTTACCTCCATTCCAGTCACTCATCACCATTAACACCCACAATAGAACATGTATCAACAATTAATTCCTCACAAAACATCAATTTTAAACACTCAATTCTAAAAATCATCAAAACCCCCAAATTATGTCAAAACTACTTCAAACCTCAAAATCACCACAATAATCCCATGCTTTTGCAAAATTACCCTTTTAAAATAAAGACCCATAACACACATACCATTATTAAGAACATATCACAACCCAAAATCAAGAACCCATCAAGCACACATTTACATGCAAAAGAAACAAGAAATTTCCCAAACCTTCAAATCCTTTGCTCCTAGTGCTTAGATCCACTACTCCCAGCTATTTCCTTGCCCTTCGGGTCACGGGGAGGCTCAACTAATATCAAACCAAACAAGAAGAACACAAAACACAACCCTAACTTCAAAACCCAAAACCAGAAAATATGAAGAGAAGAAGAAGAACTTGAATAAAAGCAAAACAAAAAGCATAAAAACTAACCAATCAAACACGAGGAGCAATTAATTCCCACCACACCAGCTTGAATCCAAGCAAATTACTTAGAGAAGAGCAAAGAGGATGAAGAAGGAGGAAGGAGAAGGGAAAACGGGAAAATGGGGTTTAGAATCTGAATTTCCCCTTTTTCTCTTTCTCTTTCCTTTCTTTTCTCTCCCTTTACACTTGTCAACATCTTAGTGGAGGGCATTAATCACTCACACACTACTCTCATACAAAACACACACATAATAAACTCCCAACTAATAACACCCTACCAAAGTGTAAATGTTCACACACAATATTAACCCACTAGTGCACATCCTACTATGGTATGATCAACCACACATAATGCAACTCCCATGAACACACACCACAATGGTATGAACACATGCATATAATCACAACTCCACTTACGCCCACCTTATTTCTATATGCACACCCACAACGGAATAAACCCACAAAACATGCAATATTCTCAAAATGCACTTATGGTATGCCAAACACATACAATTACATACTCACATATATGGCTCATTCTACTAGGGGGCAAACGGGGTGTGACAACTCTCCCCTACTAACAAGAATTTCGTCCTCGAAATTCTGACTTGAACTGAACAACTGCGGGTACTGAGCCCTCATCAACTCCTCTGGTTCCCATGTCGCTTCTTCGACTCCATGGTGATTCCATAACACCTTCACCAATGGAATCTGCTTACTTCTTAACTGCCTCACTTCTCGAGCTAGGATAGCTTTTGGTTCCTCATCGTAGGAAAAATCAGACTGCACTTGAATCTCTTGAACTGACAAAACATGAGAAGGATCCGACCTATACCGACGAAGCATAGAAACGTAGAACACATCATGCAACTTCGATAACTCCATTGGTAACGGCAATCTATAAGCCACCGGACCAACTCTATCCAGCACCTCATACGGACCAATGAAACGAGGACTAAGCTTTCCTTTCTTTCCAAACCTAAGCACTTTTCTCCAAGGAGAAACTTTTAGGAAAACCTTGTCTCCGACTTCAAACTACACATCCTTTCTCTTCAAGTTAGCATAAGATCTCCGTCGATCCTTGGCCGCCTTCAAATTTTGCTGCACAACTCTGATCTTCTCCTTTGTATCCCTTACCAAGTCTGGCCCAATCACTGACCTCTCGGATAACTTTGTCCAACAAACTAGAGTCCTACACTGACGTCCATACAAAGCCTCATAAGGAGCCATACCGATACTGGACTGATAGCTATTATTGTAGGCAAATTCCATAAGCGATACATACTTGTCCCAACTACCCGGAAAGTCCAAAACACAAGCCCTTAACATATCCTCTAAGATCTAAATCACTCGTTCTGACTGACCGTCTGTCTGAGGATGAAACGTCGTGCTGAAATTCAACTTGGTACCCAAAGCTCGCTGCAACTCTTTCCAAAACTTAGATGTGAACCTTGGGTCCCGATCTGAAACTATGGACAAGGGCACTCCATGCAACCGAACTATCTCATCCACATAGATACTAGCCAATCTATCCATCTGGTAATCCATCCTAACCGGCAAGAAATGAGCGGACTTTATGAGTCGATCCACAATAACCCAAACAGAATCATGCTTTTTCTGAGTCAAGGGCAACCCGGAAACAAAATCCATAGCAATGTCATCCCACTTCCACTCCGAAATGGATAAAGGCGTGAGCAATCCAGAAGGAACTTAGTGCTCAGCCTTTACCTGCTGACATGTCAAGCACTTGGATACAAAGTCCACTATATCCCTCTTCATACCAGACCACCAATAAAACTGCTTCATATCCCGATACATCTTGTTACTCCCGGGATGCATGGTGAAAACCGTACTGTGTGCTTCGCTCAAAAGTTGCTTCCTCAATTCCTCATTATCTGGAACACACAAACAGTTCCCATACAAAAGTGCTCCATCAAGAACCGAGAACTCTGACTGCTTGCCCAGACCAACCTCTTGCACAATCCGCTGAAGCCTCTCATCAATCTTCTGAGCAACAACTATCCGCTGTCTCAAGGTAGGCTTGACCCTCAATTGAGCTATTAAAGCCCCATCCGAACCAAACCTCCATTTGAACCGTCTCAAAAATAAGGCAAAAACTGACTTTCGACTTAAAGCATCTGCTACTACATTGTCCTTACCCGGGTGGTAATCCACAATGTAATCGTAATCTTTAAACAACTCAAGCCATCGATGCTATCTCATATTCAGTTTCTTCTGAGTTAGGAAATACTTCAAACTTTTGTGGTCCGTAAAGATCCTGCACTTCTCCCCATAGAGATAATGGCGCTAAATCTTTAAAGCAAAGACAACCGCTGCTAACTCAAGATCATGCGTCAGATAGTTCCTCTCGTGTGGCTTTAACTGTCGAGAAGCATAAGCCACAACCTTACCTTCCTGCATCAGAACGCATCCCAGACCAACACTCGAAGCATCACTAGACATAATAAACTCCTTACCCGAAATGGGCTGAGTAAGTATAGGAACTTCGACTAATCAACTATTTCAACCTCTCAAAGCAAGCCTGACACTTATCCGACCACTCGAACTTAACTCCTTTCCTCAATAGCTTAGTCATCGGAGCGGCAATCACAGAGAAACTCTTAACAAACCAACGGTAGTAACCCGCCAGTCCAAGGAAACTCCTCACTTCTTGAACACTCCTCGGCGCTTTCCAATCGACTATCACCTCAATCTTAGCTGGATCTACTTGGATACCCTTGGCTGAAACTATGTGGCCCAAAAGCGACACTTCCCGAAGCCAAAAATCACACTTACTCAACTTGGCAAACAACCGATGTTCCCTCAACACTTGCAAAACCAATCGGAGATGTTCCTCATGCTCGGTCTCATCCTTGGAATACACCAGGATATCATCTATAAACACTACTACAAACCGGTCCAAGTATGGCCTAAACTCTCTGTTCATCAAATCCATGAATGCCGCTGGAGCATTAGTCAAACCAAATGGCATAACAAGGAGCTCATAGTGGCCATACTGAGTCCGAAATGCAGTCTTAACCACATCCTCATCCTGAACCTGAAGCTGATAATACCCTGATCGAAGATCTATCTTAGAAAACACACCTGCACCTCGAAGCTGATCAAACAAATCCTCGACTCTGGGCAACGAATACTTGTTCTTCACTGTGATCTTATTAATCTGCCTGTAGTCGATACACATCCTCAAAGACCCATCCTTCTTCTTGACAAACAGAACTGGAGCTCCCCATGGAGATATGCTGGGTCGAATAAACCCCTTATCCAATAGCTCTTGTAGTTGAGTTTTTAATTCTCTCAACTCTACAGGAGCCATTCGATAAGGTGCCTTCGATACAGGTGTGGTACCCGGCATGATCTCTATGGCTAGCTCAACTTCCCTCTTTAGAGGCAAACCCGGCAAATCACTTGGAAAAATATCACTAAACTCCCGCACAACAGGGATATCCTCAATCCTGACTTGATCTCTCTTGGAATCCAAAATCACAGCTAGGAAAGCCTCACAACCTTTTCTCAAAAACCTTTTGGCTTGAATCGCTGAGATCACATTATTCACAGAACTCGCACCCAAACCTCTTACAAACACTGGAGCTCGGTTCCTATCCCGAAGCACAAAAGGTCTTCCTATGACAATCAACTACAGCCCGATGCTTGCCCAACCAATCCATACCTAAAATCAGGTCAAACTCTCGGAACGACAGCTCAATCAAATCCACTAGGAACTCTACACCTTCCACAAACAGAGGACAATTCCTAAAGACTCTACTCACATTGACACTATGCCCTAATGGATTGGTCACACAAATCTCATAGTCTAATTGATCTACCACATGCAACTTATCAACAATCTTATGCGTGCACAAATATGAGTGTGTGGAACCAGGATCTATTAGAGCATATAATTCAGTGTCATGGAGTAGGAACTTACTAGTAATCACATCAGGGGCATCTTGCTCCTCTCTGGCTCTCACTGCATAAGCTCTGGCTGCAACTGGTGGAGGATTTTCAACCGTCTCAAAAATAGCTCCCTCTCTTGGTCGACCGCCTCGACCTCTACCTCGGCCCTTACTACGGGTAGCCTGAGAAGCATTAGATCCAACTCCACTAGCCCCTCTCTACGGACCCGAATCCTCGCTCATCTGTGGACAATTTGCCAAACGGTGCTCGGTGCTTCCACACTTAAAACACCCACTAGTGAGCCACCTACACTCACCCCGGTGAGCCTTATTGCAATGAGCACAAACAGGTGTAGCATCCGATCTACCACCTCTGCCAGAACCGGATACCGCTGCTTAACTTTACCTTCTACCTCTAGTAACCGAACCAACTGATGGCTCATCTTGCGGGTTCCTAGATCTCTTACCCGAAGATGAGGAAGAACCACCCCGTGCAGAATTCCTTCGCTGAGCTCTCTCCCTAAGCAATGATTCTGTCTTCTCTGCCCTCATGGCAGCCTCTGCAATCTGATAATAACTTACCCCAGGCATACACATCAAAGAAATCAAAGCAATCTTCAAAGACTCGTTTAACCCCGCTTCAAAATGCTTGCATCTGAAATCATCTGTCATGACCCCACGCGGAGCATAGCGAGACAGCCGATTAAACTCTTTCTCATAATCTGAAACTGACATGGCCCTTTGCTTCAAACTCAGAAACTGCGCCCATCTTGCATCCCTATATGCTTGAGTCACATACTTCTTTGTGAACTCCTCCCCAAAGAATTCCCATGTAACCGGATCAGGTATCTGAGGTTGCCTACATACCAACTCCCACCATTCATAAGCCGACCCTTAAAGCAATGCCACAGCACATTCAGCTTGCTGATCGGGAGGACACCTGACTTCCTTTAAAGCTCTCTTTACTTTATCAAGCCACTTTTTAGCTAACTCTGACTCATTAAGCTCGGTCCCATAAAAATCCTCAACACTAGCTCTTCTTAACTCTTTATCGGGGCTTTAGGGGCAGTCACCCTTTCCAAAACCCGAGCCATGTCCTGATGCAATCTGAACATCTCCTCAAAAGGCATGGCAGCGGCTTCGGGTTGGACCCTAGCACATTGAGCCAACACAGAAATAGAAACAGACGGATCTACAGCTGGAGGATTTACACTTTCAGCGGATTCTTCAAGCGCACTGCGACCAGAATCAGAATCCATCTAACAAATAAGATGACAACCACATCAGCCAACACAACCCTAGACGTAGACGTATCCATAAATAACATCACATAAACAATCACCCAGAAACGCCTAAACCTAGGCTCTGATACCACAACTTGTAACACCCCTTACCCGTACTTAGGCGATCCCATCCGATAAGGAGTGAGATGTCGTATGAGTAAAGGTGCCACCACACAGATACATAATATACATACATTCATACATAAACATACATACCGAAATACAGGGTAATTTAAAACTTTACAAAACCATTCATGAAATAAGCTGATCATACATTAATATAACGGAAAACATTCCATTACTGTTTGATCAACCCAAAGATACAAAAGATAATTACATCTCCAAAATTATACATATACATATGCGGAAGCTATTATAAAACTGAAGTAAGAGAGTTTTATACAAAAAGAATCATCGAGATACAAAATTAGGCCCTACACTAAAGACCCAGCTGTGTTGACTCCGATGGCTGCGACTCTCCCAAGCAATGGTATGAACACATGCATATAATCACAACTCCACTTATGCCTACCTTATTTCTATATGCACACCCACAACGGAATAAACCCACAAAACATGCAATATTCTCAAAATTCACTTATGGTATGCCAAACATATACAATTACATACTCACATATATGGCTCATTCTACTAGGGGGCAAACGGGGTGTGACATTGATGCTTTTAGTTTATTAATTTTCTACATTCACGCTCTACATATTGTGTGTTTACATGCTCAAATGGATGTGTTAAAAAAGTTAAAAAATATAAAAATTCAAGTGTCAAATGTTTTTTTAATAAAGTTGAAGTGCCTAAATGATTATTTTGTATAAGTTCGGATATTAAATAATATTTTTAGCCTTTAAAATATGAGTGTAGCATTACAACCAATCGAAATATTAGAAGTAAATTGCATTTTTTTTTTATCAAATGTTAGAGATAACTTTACATCTTAAACCTATTTTTTAGCATACAAATCCGATTATTACTGATTTGTTTAGTCTACGGGTACATCCATATCCTATTTATTGGCTTATATTCGGTTTTTCATTAAATCAAATCGAACTAATAGTCGGTTTTCTATTTTATCAGTTCCACTATTGGGTTAGTTAGATTTCTATTAAGACTGTGCAAAACTCAAATCGATCAATTCGATAAAAAATTTACATTCCGTTAGAGTTGTTTAGATTGGAAAAATCAGAAGATTGTATAAATGTTAGGTTCAGATCGGGTTAAAATCCATGAACTTGGCCCGTTCTCTATTTCTTTCCCTTTTGCATAAACATTAGGGGTGTACACAGTTCGGTCCAGTTTAATTTTTTACAAATCTCCGTATTGTTTTGAAATTTCGGTTCTTATAAATTTTGATACAGTTCAGTTCTTATTAAATTCAGTACAGTTTAGTAGAATTTTATAATTTTCAGTACAGTTCAGTTCGGTTATTCGGTTCTTTCGGTACAAAACAAAATAAGACAATACAATACGGTATTTTGGATAATTCAATATTTTTAAAAATTTACAATATAAATATACATAATAATAAATACAAATTTAATTAAAATATCTCAACAAGTACATATAATTTTGCATTCAATTTTAAGAAAATATTTCAATTTATTTCTCTCCTTTATGAAAAAAAACCATATTTTAACAATAGTCACTCTAGATGAAATTTTAAATTCGAAATAAATTATTTCAATAAAGTTTCTAAAATCCTAATATTTAATAAAATTAATTGGTAATTCATCCCTAATGATCATTCTAATTAAAGTTTATGTACAAGCCTATTGATCAAAATTTTAACTAACTAATATTAACGAAAACCACAAAACCAAAAGTTGTGTGTGACTTATCCTTACTTTTAGATGCAGTCACGGAAATGACTGTGGCAGCGACGAGAAGAAGGAAATGAAAGTATAAGGTAAAACCAACGGAAAAGATAGGAAAAATTGTGGGGCTTGACATGATTTCGAAATAGAAAAGAAAGAGGCAGGTACAATTTAGGTTTTTATTTAATTTATTTTCTTATATATATATATATATAAAACTGGTCGGATTCTGACGCAGCAAAAATACCTAAAAACGAAAGAATTTTATTCTAAGTTGAAAAATACCCTCCAAATATATATATATATATATATATATAAAACTGGTCGGATTCTGACGCAACAAAAATACCTCAAAACGAAAGAATTTTATTCCAAGTTGAAAAATACCCTCCAAACTAAGGTAACAAACAATTTAAATGAAAAAATAAAAAAATTACAATAATACCCTTAAAACTTCAAATTGAAAATCAGAAACTCAAATGTTATTTTTGAGACACGAAATGGGCTGTTACGGGAGACTAAACATTGTAAAAGTCGACCGGCTTGAAATGAGTTTTCCGAAAACATATAATAATAAGCACACTGACACCTGTAATAAAAGTTATAACAAAAACAACAATTAATGACGATTGGCCTGTTCAACTCACTCCAAATACTGAAAACTCAACTCGTTCGCATTAGATTCCCTCCAAATATTTCAATTCCCTCCAAATATTTCAATTCCCTCCAAAACTTAAAATAAAAAATATTTCTACTAAAATTTTTCAAATTTTATTCTTAATTTGCTCTAAAAAAATTTAATTAATAAGATAATTATATACTTATATGATTATATTATATATTAATTAATAAAATTTTATTAATATAATAATTGTATATAATTATATTATTAAAATATATTTTCAATTACTCACATAAATATTGTGCTAAATACAGATGCGTATTAGTTGAGTAACGCTAAAGATAAAAGAAATTAAAATTTTATTATAAATAATTATATATAATTTTATTTTTAATTTACATATTCATATAGTTATTATGATAGAAATAGATGAGTATTAGTCGAGTGACACTAGAAGCAAATGAAATTAATTGATAAAATGATTATATAATAAATTATTCAGTTATATATAATTACATTATTAAAATAAATCAATTATTCAAATATATATTGTGTTAAAATAGATAATTACTAATTGAGTGATACTAAATATAAATGAAATTAATTGATAAGATAATTATATATATAGTATCGGCTGATTATATGATTATAATCCATCTATATATATTATCTTAACTCAGTTATTATACTCAATTTCACTAAATTTGGCTTAATAGTTAAAAGATTATTAATTAATATTATAGTTAATAACTATAAGGGTGAATGTAAAAGTAGCATTAAAAGTAAATAAAATTAATTGGTAAAGTGATTGTGCATATAAATATTTGTAAAAAAAAAATTAAGTAGTGGTTGAATGACATTAAAGTTAAATTAAATTAAATACGAATTAGTAAAATTTAATTATATATAATTAAATTATTAAGTTACAACTCAATTACTCATATATGTATTGTGCCAAAATAGATAAATATTAGTTGAGTGATACTAAAAACAAATGAAATTAATTGGTAAGGTGATTATATATTTATATAAGTACATGAATTGAATTGGTAAATTTCATTATATATAATAATTATTATATATAATTATATTATTAATTTATATGCTTAATTATTCATATAGGTATTGTACAAAAAATATATATGAGTACTAGTTGAGTGGTACTAAAAATAAATGAAGTTAATTAGTAAGGTAATTATATACTTATATAGTTATATTAATCAGTAAAATTTAATTATATATAATTAAATTATTAACTTACAATAGATAAATACTAGTTGAGTGATATTAAAAGTAAATGAAATTAATTGGTAAGATGATTATATACTCATATAATTACATTAATTAGTAAAATTTCATTGATATAATAATTATATTTGTGTGTGTATATAAATATTTGTACAAAATGAAAAATTATGTAATAGTTGAGTAACACTAAATATAAATTAAATTAAATACAAGTTATTTTAATTGCACATTTATATAAATATGATAATTAAATTTATCTTATTAATAACCAAAATATTTATTTTAATTTATTAACTATTTATTATATTAATTTCATATATTAAAATATTTAATACAAATAATTATAAAAGTTTCAAAAAAATATAAATAATTGTGAAGTTAAATTTATATAATAACGATATAATAGAAATTATAAATAATATTTATATATAAATTACTAATATTATATATAATAATTAATAAATATTACTTATTTCGGTTTAATTCAGTACAAAATAGTTTGGTACGGTTCAATACGGTTGTCGATTTGGTTACAGTACAATTCGGTTCGCTTCTAATAAAAAAATCAACAGTACAATTCGGTTCAGTTTTAGTAAAAAAAGTAACGATACAATTCGGTTTTACATTTTTTTCTTCGATATTTCGGTTCGCTACGGAAAAATCAAGAACCGTGTACACCCTCGATAAACATTCAAATTCTTAATCTTTTGTTTGGTCTCCCTTTTGCATAAACATTCAAATTCTTAATCTTTTGTTTGGATGGAGTGAGTTGAATTTATTTTAATTTCCCTTCATTGTTTGTTTAATGTATAAATGAAGTGAAATAAAAGTAGAATTATCAGTCTTCTTTCTTCATTCACTCTATTTCCTATGCTTTCTCTCCAAAACTAAGAGCCTAAATCGCTGTCCTTTCCCCCTCCGCCTGTCGCCGTGGACCTTCGCCTGTAGCCGCCAACCTTTCGTCGGCATCCTCCACTGGTCTCCACTGCTTCTTCTCCCTAAACTAATAATCCATGCTCTTTCCTTTCTGGGTTTTCTAAGAAAACTCATAAGCACTCTCTTTCGCTATCTGGGTCTCCCTGATTTTCTCGAACCCGACATTTCTTGGCCAGAATATCCTTCTCGGGTACCCGAGCTTCATTCCGTCTCCGCTCTTCTAATCCGCGAGATCCTCCCCGTCGTTAAGTTTGCCCCGCCGGATAGCTGCGTTGTGTGCTTGTACGAGTTTTCCTATTGTATCAGTCCCACCCTTGGGTCGGTCGGGTTCCAACAGTAGCCATCATCTCTTCGTCACATTCTGCTGCTGTTGTTACTTGTTAGTGTATTAGTAAGTAAAGCAGAGGTCCGAATTCTGTTGGCATCTCCGGTTCAGGAAAGCTAATACTATAGTTTTGTCCAAGCAATGGTTTCTCTATTTAACAAATTTCAAGAGGTATCAAATAGATCTCTCAATTTTAGTTTAAACTACCTATTTGTTTTAGTTAGATTTAGTTTAAACCTATAAATTTGCATAAAGGGCACATTCATCCATTTTGATGCGCATTTTTTAGACCTAAAAACATGGAAATGACCCGAGCTTTATCTTAAATTACCTATTTTCTGAATTTTCTTTATTATCAAGATGGAAATATCTTGTACAAGGAGTAGTTATAGTTCTAAATTGACTTCAATTGAATTTGCTGGATGAAGGGTTCGGAATAATCACTTACCATGGTCCAAAAGGGACCTGGATTTAGATTATTTACTTGTGTGATTTCCTATCAAGCTCATAGAAGGTATCTGTACTGTGTTTATATAAAATCTAGTTATCAACAATTTGTTAAATTCAGTTTCTGTTGTGGAATATATAAAATCTAGTTATCAACAATTTGTTAAATTCAGTTTCTGTTGATTCCACAACTTGTTTAATTCAACAATTAGTATCCACACACACACTTGAGGTTCTAAAACACTTCCCCAGTTTTTATAGGAATTTGTTAATTCTTCTGTATTTTCAGGCTGTGAAAACTCTTGCAAAGAGTCCTACATTCGCTAGAGATCCAAGGCAGTTGCAATTTGAAACTGACATAAACCGCCTTTTCCTGTATACTAGGTCCGTGTCTATTTGTTTTAAAATATCACAAGTATTATTCACTTTTGTTCATTGAGATTTTTAATTACTATTTGGTGTCTTTGCTGTTAATTAAGGAAACTGTTTCTATTAACTGAAAATCTTATATGATTTTTCCCATTATTGTTAATTATGTTATCTCTCTTTATGCTTGCTTAAGATTCCAGTCTCATCGTAATCAACCTAACATTTCAACTGTTCTTGTCTTATTTAAAGGATCTGCATACTATTTTCCTAGTATGAGTATGTTGCTGATATATCTCACAGTTACCCTATCACCATGTTTCTTACCACGTTAAAAAAAAAAAAAGAAGTTTTTTATTTGTGAGGTTAATTTTTTATTTAAAAAAAAAATAGGAAAGCTCAGTTGTCTGGCTATATACCGAATACTATTGGTGTTTTTTTGGCTTAGTTAGTCTGGCTATATACCGAATACTATTGGTGTTTTTTTGGCTTAGTTGGTAATTTCTCTTGATATTTGCAATAAAGATGTGAGGCTAGCTCATTGATGTAAGAAATTACAGGCAGTGTGGTAAGAAATGAAATGCCTACTGTTAATTATTTCAGAGTATGCTTAATTATTGTTTGATATTTATTTACTTATTTATTTTTTTCAGCCAATGTATCATGATGTAGATAACCATGAATTCTGTTATTGAGAATCGTATTTTGCTAGACTTACCCCCTTTTTTTTTGTTTTTGCTGTCTCATTTATTCATGTTGCAGTCTCTTGCTCCAATTTTATTATCTTCCATCAACCAGAGAACTTGGTCTTACCCATGTACTTCATTCTAGTATCTTTGAAATGATTTTGTAGATTTCATCCTTTCATCTACTTAATTCTTGCTATTTGCTTCTTCTGAAATTGAAATTCCTCAGAAATAATTAAAAGTGCATCTAATTTTAAAAACTTCACATTTTGGTTGAATGTACACACAAGATATTATGCTGTTAGTCCTACTCAAGTGGTGCATTTGAGGAAGAGAATAAAGGTCAGTCTTTGATATTAAGGAATTATCTTAAGGTTTTGATGACTAATGTGCCGTAATAAATAGATATGTTGTATCCCAAAGCTTCCTTTCCATCACTTAATTTTCTATACATGGTAAAATCAACATGGTGTTAAAATTCATATTAAAGTCAGAACTCAAAATTTGAAGAGGCTAATGTTATCCTGTTGCTTTGATACTACCCTCAAATATCTCCTTACCAATTTTTTTCCCAGTGTTTAAAAAACGAGTAATAGTATTACCCTAGCATTTCTTTTCTGCATAAAATTGTTTCTCTTGTTTTATCGTGTGGTTTTGTGACAACTGAATGCCAACTATCACTTGTTGCAACAGTTCATTACCTTGAAGAACTCATGAAATTTTAAATTTTTAGCTACAAAGCTTAATATTTAGTATCCCAAAACTTCTGTTCCATATGGTAAAATTGTGGTGTTAAAATTCATATTAGATCAGAATTAAAAAAATGAAAGGCGAATGTATATAGTTGTTTTGATTTTATGCTCAGATATCTAGTTTTTCAAGTTTTTTCTTTTCAGAGTATTCAATAAGAAAGCAGAATATTGCCCTAGCATTTCTTTTTTGTATGAAATTGCTCCAAATTTCATGTGGTTTGTTAACAACTGGATGCCAACTTCTTCACCTTGAATGTCTCTTCACTACAACAGAATATACATGTTGTCTCTCAAAATTTCCTTTCCATGTTTGCCTTTCTGATACATGGTAACCTCACCATGGCATTAAAAATTCATGTCAAAATTAGAATTCAAAAATTGACAGGTTAATATTGTCCAGTTGCTTTGATATTGCTCTCAGATATATTTTTTAATGAAATTCTTTTCTGCAAAGTGTTCAACAACAAGCAGGTATTGTCCTAGCATTTCTTTTTTGTATAAAGTAGTTTCTCTTCAGATATCATGTGGTTTTAACTGGATGCCAACTTCCTCACCTGTAGATTTTGTCCTTTACCTTAAGAGCTAATGGAATCTTAAATCTTTTAGCTCCATTTGGATCCACATGTTGTATCCCTAAACTTCCTCACCTGTAGATTTTGAATTTTTTTTTTCTTTCCCAAGTGTTCAATAAACAAGGAGAAATGTTGTCCTAGCATTTCTTTCTTGTATAAAATTGTTTATCTCTGATATGTGGTTTTATGGAAACTGGATGCCTACTATGTGACCTGTGGTGTCTGTTCATTACCTTGAAGACTCATGAAAGTTTAAATTCTTTAGCTACAACCGATTGGGGCAGAATGCAGAAGAGGCAGATGCAGAAGAGATCATTGAAATGGCTAGCAAGGCTTCAGTTGCTGATCAGCAGAAGCAAGTACAAGAAAACATCCATTCTCAAATTGAAAACTTCTGCAGATCCATGGATGACATTCTTCTTTCTGATATGGGCAAGAAAAATCGACCAGGTGAACTACTTGCAGATGCTACTCCTCGCCAAAGTGGCCTTAGTTTTGCTGTTGGAAAGAGTGCTACACCAAGTGATTGTCCAAGTGAGTTTATATCCGTAGTTTATATATTATTATTTGGGTAACAATTTCAAGATTAATCTTGGCAGAAAATTGCACCTGGCATACTTTTAGAATTTTAATATAATTGACTAACCTGACTCTTCCTTTTGTGACTGTCAACATGATTATAGTTATGATTATAAAATATATATATTTTTTTTCATTTCATTTTATGAATGAATGTTTTTTTGCCTTTTTTCGGTTTGCTTATTGTTATACTTCTTTTAGTATTATCATATTATGATAATTTTTTTTATTATCATATTTCTTGATAGGTATCCTTATGCAACAAAAAAGATACCTAACAAATTGAAGGTAAAGTTTTTTTAAAACGGTGGTTAGTCCAGCCATGCTGTGGGAGCGAGTGTTGGGCAACTAAATTCCAACACTTTCATAGGATAAATGTGGCAGAAATGCAAATGTTAAGATGGATTAGTACGTTTACAAAGTTGGACAAGATTAGAAATGAATACATTTGATGGAACATAGCACAAATTAGGGATAAAATAAGGGAAGGACATTTGAGAAGATTGGACACATGCTACGTTGACTCCCAAGTGCTTTGGTCCAAAAATGTGTGAATTTTAGCAGTGGAAGGTAGAAAAAAGTGTGGAGGTTGGTTTAGGATCACGTGGAAAGAAATAGGGTCTAAAGATATACAACTATTGTATATCGAGGCAGATTTAGTCTTGAAAAGAGGGATTTGAAGACTGACAATCCATGTAGCCTATCCTATCTAGTATGAGATTAATTCTTAGTAGTGATGTTCTTGCATCATGGTTTTGCTCTCAAGTATTGGCTCATTAGTTATGGAAAATTAAATTTACTTTTGGTGATGTACTTTTAATTTGCTTTTTAAATTTTAATATATTCAAGTAATCAACTGTTTCTCAGGAATGAACAAGGTTCATCCTTTTAGAGGGGAACAGGGGATCTGGAGATGTTAGAAAACTTGGCATCTCAATATATGTAGGCATACATATTCCACACTCTGTCTTTTCCAAATATTTGATTGAACTTTTATGTTAATTTCTGTCAATATGTTGCAAGGAAAGTGGACTGGTATTATTGTAATAGTAGTAGTAGATAGTGAAATTTACACTAAAATCTTGAGTTATTGAAACAACAATTCAATGTATACATTTCATATGTTACTTGAGCAATATCATGTAGATTCTTTCTAGTTCAATGCTTTGTCGCACTAAAATGAAAGATCACTTAAATTTACCTTCTTGCCCCTTCGCTTGTGACCTTATAAAGCCCTTTTTTGTCAAATTCCTTTTAATATTTATGCTAATTTCAAATCATTTACTTGCTTGTCCAATTAGCACTGATGGCACTTTTAGTGTTTCTAGTCTTAAAGCTTTTATTTGCTCGTCATTTTGAGAGTATTAGGATTCAAAATTACAAAGGTTTGGTCCAGATTAAATTATTCATCAAATAATAACGATTTGCTGCTTTATATATTGCTGGAAATTATGAGCAATTATTGCATCTATGGGACTTTTATATTGAGAATTGGGGGGCTTCTATCTGAAGATTAGGAGCCAATTATTTGGGTTGCATCTATCCTTCTGGTAACTGGTGTTTTTCAGTGCAGCTATACCTAACACAAGGCCATTGAAAAGTACTGAAGTCTCAAGTCAATTGAAGGATCTTGTTGGCTACACACTCGGTCTAAAACCATCTCAGATATCCCACAAGGAAGCTGGACGAGGCTTATTTGTAGATGGCGAAGCTGATATTGGCACTGTGATTGCCTTGTATCCTGGTGTCATACACACCCCAGCTTATTATCGTTATATCCCTGATTATCCAAGAGTTGATGCTCATAACAAATACTTGATCACAAGGTATGATGGTACTGTAATCAATGCCCAACCTTGGGGTTCGGGGGGTGAAACCCGTGAAGTGTGGAATGGGTCATTTGTGCCAGACATCACACCAAATGTCCAAAGTATTGAGAAAGGTTCAGATTGGTTTTGGAAGATGCTTAGTAAATTAGAAGGGACACAAGTTGGCAGTACTGGAGATGTCCTAGAGCGAAGAAATCCATTAGCTTTGGCTCATTTTGCTAATCATCCAGCGAAGGGCATGGCTCCAAATGTCATGATTTGTCCTTATGACTTCCCGTTGACTGAGAAGGACATGAGAACTTATATACCCAACATAACATTTGGGAACTCAGAAGAAGTGAATATGAGAAGGTTTGGAAGCTTTTGGTTCAAATCTTGGGGGAAAGATACTAGGTCTCAAATCCCACTTTTGAAGACTCTTGTCTTGGTGGCTACTAGAATAATCTGCAATGAAGAAGTGCTGTTGAATTACAGGTTGAGCAATTCAAAGTGGCGGCCAGAGTGGTATACTCCGGTGGATGAAGAGGAAGACAGAAGGAGATGGAGCTAATAAGAATACCAGGACATAGGCTGCCTCTCATCAAGGATTTTTCATGATGTGCATCAGTGATTAATTGAGAAATTGATCTCTTAAAACTCGGTTCCTGTGTTTGATAGGTGAGCCGATTATAGATTGCAACCAGGGACGCAAAAAAGATTATCTTCTTGGTCAACAAATTTTGAATATGCTTTGTTTTTTTGTCATCAATTCTCTGTTCCTAAACTGTTAGTTTTCTGAATTGAAAACTGAATGAATATTTCTCGTTACCTTTGTTAACTATATAATAGAAATTGCATGTGTCCTTATATGGAACTTGTCTTGAAGGTCAGAATAAGAGGTTAACTTTGTAGCTGCAGTACTATCGATGTTGACAGGACTGGTTCCGCTCAAAAGGAATGAATACATAAATAAAATAGACTCCAGGTTAGATGTGAAATTTTTTGACCCAATTCGAACTCAATTAGAAATAGTGAACCAAATTCAAAAATTTTGGATTTAGCTTGAAATTTGAAAAATCTGTTTAAAAATATTTGGATATGATTTCTTTTTTTAAACAAAAATCCCTTTCACCTTCATAAAATCTCTCTTTAGAAAATAATCTCATTCTATCAAACAATATGTTCAAGCTTTTAGCTTTGGTCGGTGTCGCATCCAAGCAATCGGCAAGGAACAATTTATAGTTTCCTTCTCATTGGAATCATTTATAGTTTCCTTCTCATTGGAATCGCCAAGGATATACCCATATTTATTTTGGAGCTATTTGTCTAGCTTTGTCTTATCATGGCAAAAAAAGGTTTACCTGTTTTTGCTAGAATTGCTCTTTTGGACACCATATATCTTGAGTACTAACATGCAGGTATTGGAACAGTTCAAACATCTCTCAATGCAAGAATAATACTCTTCACTTTTTATCCCAGTTTCAATTTGAGATTACAAGAACCACATGTTTTCTCTTATCTAGAAGTGCAGGTCCAAATCATTGGTGCTAATCAAGTGGCAACAACTAATGTTGCAACTTTGCATTACTAGATGATTTACAGGGTTCACAATCATGCTATGGATCTCTCTATTCTTGCCTCTACTGATGCTTTTATGATTAGTACTGATACTAATCAAGTTCCTACTTGCGTTCAAATCCCTAGAGAGCTGAAAAAAGAAGATTTGTTGAATCTCTTTCCTCAGTCTTAGGTAACCAGTTATGAACAAATACATCAGCAGAGTCAATAGGTTCAGTCAACAAAACCTCTTTTCATCAAAAGGAAAGATGGTTTAATTGAAACTCGGTTTTTCCAACTAGAAGAAGATTTTTCTAGTTCTTCAGTTGCTTTAGTCTTATCAACACAATTTATGCTAGAACCTTATTCCTTTCATACTCAGGAGCTTATACCTATTGAGGCTTTTGGTGTTAATGGACATCCTATCTAGAAGCAGCAGATGATGACAATGATATAAGAAGAAGCAAAAATAATAAATAAAAAGGTCTCTTTAGAAAATTCATTCCAGGATCATTATGATGAAGTTGATGATCATACCATTGGCTTATTGGGACAGGCTTAAGGAAAATATTATTATGTTGTTAAGTATACTCCACCTAACCATTACAGACCAACTCCAATGCCTACTTCATTTTGCACTCCTCCATCAGATCGCTTTAAATCTCCCAAACCAAAGCCTCCAAGTAACTCCCCTTACCCCGTACATAGTAAACTGTATGATAACATAGCCGGTTTACAATATCAGGTGTAGGATGTCACCAAACTAAGCACGATTGACATAACAACTTATACCAAAGTCAGAATTATAAAATTTCTTTATATTATAAAACGATCTTCACAATCTCAATTTACATATATACATATATTTCTCATAAGTGACTTTACAGATACAAAAGCTGGCTTTTTTATGCACTGATCATGTTACATACATAAGTCATGATTAACAATAAAAGATTTCATTTACATTACATTATATAATACAAAGTCTACTCAAGAAACTCCTACAGACTTATTGGCCTTGACAGATACGGAATGTCCTTGACGACACATCTATCAAGATCATTTCTACACACACACATAACTTCAACAGTAACTACAAACATACATATATACTTACACATACATTTTATCTTACAAAACTATAAATATAACTAATGGCATATCACAGGTTCGTTTTATCTAATACGAAACACTTTACACAATTCTAGGCTTGTAAATATAATTTATAACCATACCACATGTTTATCATATTCAGAACAAACATATCATATAGTTCAAGATTCGCTTGCCTTTCCTAAGGAAGTGGATAACGGGAGTACTGAACAGTGGTACCTGTAGGTAGAATTCATTTTAATTATTTATCTTTATGTGACAGAAGGTGACCCAAACGGGGCCAACCGGACCCAAATAGAAGCTGCAACAATTATGGTCCCTATAGGTATACTTATCTATCCACTACCTGGTCATAGCAGGCTTATACTTATATTCGTGTTTCATTCTCATAATACTCGCATCATGTCATACTCATCATATTCACAAACATACATTATGATCACATAATGATCATATTCACTTACAAACTCATGATATATTTATACTTAACATATAGCATTCTTTCATGTTATCTTTGGGCTCTTCTTAATACTTCATATAATTCCATATGATATACTTGTATAAACTCATTAAACATCATATAACAATGTTAGGTGAGCACCCTAATCATTTTGATCACATTTAAGCTCTTATTAACTATGTTAGCATCATCAGCATACTTAACATCTACACCATCATCTTCTACCGTCATACATAATATTATCACATGCATAAAGATTCATATCATTATCTCATAGGTCAATACATAATCACACAAAATTGATGTCTATATGTATCATATATACATATATTTACCTCTTTATATTATTCAAAGTGTTCCCGTAAATTCTAATACAATTCATTCATATTCATTTTCGCATGGCCCATAGTTTATGATTAATTCTTAATACAATTTATCAATTATTTCGATATTAATTTATCACTTAAATACATACACATTATTTTCACTTTAATAATAGTCATAGATAAATGATCGTGATATTAGCTTTTATCCCATCAATGTGCATTCATTCATACCGCACCACTTAATACCATCACAATGTCAATAATAACATACACATATTTAACATGTCAATAAGTAATTCCAACAAAATTATATTGCTTACAAATGATTATTATGACATGCCAAATCATTTTTACGTACCTTTATTCGGTAATTATTAACTAGTCATATCGTTAAATACCTCATTAATTATTCAAGTTCATAACCCTAATCACTTATGTTTTCAAGTGGTAACCATTCATATACTCATTATATAGCCCTAGACATGTGTCAAATAAGTTTCGAAAAATTCCAGTGAAGTTCGGGATCAATTTGGGAAGAATAATGCATAGTATAGGCCAAACAGGAGGGGTCACGGTGGTCATGAATACCAGCCCACCTTGAGGGGTGTCCAAATTTGGTTACTGTTCATCCAGAATGATTTCACACGGTGGTTAGGGATCCCTGACCACCTTGTTAACCCATTTTGCCCCACTCTGCATAAGACAGATTCCAATTTCAATTTTACACAGGAATTTTCACCTAGTTAGAGACATTTTTAGGCAAAAGTGTCTCTTAACATTTGTTCATATATGTCTTAACTTTCTAATGACACTAATTTCACTCAATTTGGAGCTGTATCCTACGAGTTATGGTTTGGGAACACATACTGCTCCTGTAGACACTGAGTGTCGAGGCAGCCCAAACTAGGATTACCCAGTGATGAAATTGATAACTGTTCACAAGCAAAAAAGTTGGAACTGATCATTTTTTTGTCCAATTTGCATTTAAAAAAATATGGAGGTTTGCAGCAGCTAGAGTGAGGGACAGGTGCCCCTCATGCTCGAGGCACATGTGCTCCCTCGCCAATGCGAAGGTAAGGTGCAAGCACTCCTTCACCAGCGTGACGCGCTCGCCCCTCGCTAGCATGCAGCATACGAGCGAGCGCGCCCCTAGCGCCAACGATGCTAGGGTGGGCGCCTCTCATGAGGGACGCCCGTCCCTCACCATTTGCAACCACCAGATCTTGATTTTTCTCCCAAAAACGTGTTTTTGAGTGGAAATTGGACTCTAATTCATATTTTTCGGGATTTTTTTAATATAATTCCGAATTTTGAGCCTAAATAAGGAATAATTTGATTTCAAAACAATTTCTTTTCCTAAATAATCTAGGTTTTTCTCATTAAATCATATAAATAGAAAACTTAGAAAGAGAAAATAGGCTGTAATTTTTTATTTTTCTTCTTCAAAATTTTTTTCCAAAGTTCCAAATTTAATTTTCTTAATAAGAAATTATTCTTAAGACAAAGAAATTAATTCTTTGTTCCTGAGATCCAAATTTTCTTCTATTGATTTTTTCTTTGAACAAGAGAGATAAAGTTTAGATTTCTTGTTTCTATAATTTATTTCTTGCAGATCTAAACGAGAAAATCAACCATTTTCCTTCATTCCATCAAATTCGAATTCTGAGGGTAAATTTCTAAGTTAAAAGCCAACTTTCTCACTATTTTGTTTTTATTTTTCTCCATTGATGTTTATTTTGAGCTTGATATTATGTGATTATTTGATTGATTTCTTGTGTTAAATTGATGTGTTTTGATGTTATCTAAATTTTTTTTTGCATGAATGATACATAGAATCATGTAAAAATCACATGAAATAATGATGGTTTGCATAAAATTTGAGGAAAAGCTCCAAACCAGCATTCTCCCCATCCCTGCAAACACTATAAAAAAAAGTAAATTAGCGACGGACATTTGAGTCGCTAAAAGGGTTATTTCAATCGCTAATTACTTTTAGCGACGCGACGACTAACCGTCGCTATTTGCTCTGTTGCAAGAAATTTTGCGACCAAAACATTAAAATGTCGCTAAAAATAGCGACGGTAAATTCCGTCGCTAAAAATTAGCTAAATAATCTCTAAAATTAGTCACCATAAATGTTAAGAATTTATTAGCGACGAAAAATCCGTCTCTAAAAATATTATATTTTTTAATATTATTTTCAATTTAATTTTTTATTATAATTTTTAATTTAATTTATTATTATTATTATTATTACATCCAAAATTTAATTTAATTTATGTAAATAATAATTATACAAATATTTTTAATGTCACTATTAATTTAAAAAATATAATATCAAAAACGTGCATTAAATTGTACAATATTTAAAAAATACTGTAATAAAATACTAATTCAAACTAAATAGTGCTACTTAGAAATATATAGAAGTTCAAAATAACTTTGTACAATAACTTCAACAAGAGAATACAAAAATTAGATTAGTAATTAAACATGAATATATATGGTTGTTAATCAACAAGAGAATACAAAAATTCTTGAACAACAACTAGTGCTTATATATGATTGCATATAGGAAATGGCCATGCACACCAACTGAATTTGAATCAATTCTCAAACAAGGGAAAATGAAATTTTCCTTCAAAGAAAAATAATAATCAGCTTTTATTGGTCAATATTACAATAAACAGGCCATGTTCACAATTGTATCAACATTGCTAGCAGTTTTTGCTGATGTTTCCATAAAGAAAAAGCCGTTCTCTTAGGCATAAGCTTTAGCCTCCTGCAATATATCATGTGAACAACTTAGTAAATTGAAGTCTTCCAGTATTCAGTATCTAAAGTCGTCCTAGCTTATTATGCTGCTCTTCCATTGGCAATTCTCTATAATTCTAATCATGTAACAACACATGAAATAAATAAATAGACGAAAGCAAAATGGAAGCATCCCGCTAGTTCATAACCAAAAGGAGGAAGGATTGGCAAGCCATTTGACAATCTTTATTCGAACCCAAAAAATAACTTGTCAGGCTAAAGATTTTCTAGAATATTTCTAAATAATCTTAAAACTATCAAACTATTCTATGGCATATCTCTTGTACCCTTTTTTCTAGGTTCACAAACTCATCGAACATAAGAATATCACTTCACTACTGGGAAATGAACTGTAGTATCAATAATATTTATTTAGTAACTTCCTGTAAGAGTTCAAATACGGAAATTTAAAGGGGGTAAAAAAAAGGAAGCCAAGCATATGAGAACATCAAAATAGCATAATTCTTGGAGATTACTTTTAAACCCCAAAATCAAATAAAAGAATAATGCATACAACTCAAAAATGATACTTCCCAGGTCCACGAAAATAATTAGTTACCACTTTCCAACTTCTTTTCAATTACTAGTTTCTTGGAAAACTTAAATATCTTTAAGGGTTACAAGATATTTAACAGACATATATCTAGTTAGTAATCAAAATTTGCTTAAATGTCAAAATATATACTTACTTCTGCTGCTACCTTCCTTGCATCTATTAGACTAGCTTTGTTGCCAGCAAGTGCCATAACCATATTTGGGTTGCCTGTAGAAAAAACAGAACAAAGAAACCAAAGAATTTAGTATAACTAAATAAAATATCAATATAATGGCTAGGCATAAAGAGATGAACATAAAAAATAACAGTGTGCCCTCAAGCTGATAAAACCAAACTATCACAAATTGAAAATTTTGTTCCATGTCCAGTTGTATGAAGGGCGACAATTATATAGAGCTATAAAATAACAGTTTGCATATCTTTTGCACCCTCTTACTAGGATCAAGAATCTAGTTGAAGCAGTTAGACAAGCACAGATTATCCATGCATCCCACCTTCACAAATCAACTTTGGAGCTTCAGATAAGATTCTTCATTGCTGATTTGAGACAAATGAATACCAGCAATGTTCCCAGTTCATTTCTTTACCAATCAAATGTACTTATATTGTACATAATTTCTATAAATCTACTTTTACCTACCAATTTCATTAACATCACATTTCTCTTTCGACCAAACAATAAGAAAAATAAACATCACATTTCTATATTTTAATGTATGAAACAATCAACAACCTTGTCCAATATAGCAGACATAATCATCACATTCTCAGCAAAATTAGGATGTAATACTATTGCGATATATTTTACAACTCAATAGCAGCTGGCTCCATCATCAATTCAAAACAGATATGGAGAGCTTCACTAATATATGGCAAAATCCATTTCATACAGGAAAAGCATATCTTGTATTTTATTGCCATGGCATATAATTGGAAATCATAGTGCCACTATGTTTAGTGGAATCAAGTAATGAGGGCATATCTTATATTTTAACGACTAGGCTGAGAGTAGAAAAAGTTGCTGAGCTGTTTCGTGTCATTCAAAGATTCTATAAAACTGGGATATGGTCCAACTCTGTAATATAACCACCAAAATCAACTTTCTCAGAGGCATAGCATGTATACAATTATATGAACAGAAAGAAGAGAGAGATCCTTAAGATTAGACAGGGTTTTAAACAAAATGAGGGAAGGCAGTGAGTAAATTTATGCAAGCACTCAGTGTGATGCGCGCCGAACCCCGGGGCAGCCCGAACCGCCCACTTCTAGGGCTTTCGGGATGAGGTTCGTTAAAACTTACAACGAATTACAAGTGCGTCTATGTTGGGCAACAAGGAGGTTTCTTAGAGTCGCCACCTAATAGAACATTGGGAAGGTTCATCTAGTCTCAGTGAGCCTAAAACAGCGCATACACATCCATTTTGGGCAAGCCAGGGGAATCTTAGAGGCATCACTCCAATAGAACATCGAAGTGATCCTCTAACCCCGTAGAGCCTAGGATTATGCGAGTGGCGCATAAGCACCCATTTTGGGCAAACCAAAGGGATCTTGGTGGCCTCAGCCCAATAGAACATTGGGATGATTTTCTACCCCGTGGAGCCTAGGATTGTGCAAATTAGGCCTTTTGGTGGGGCAACAAGAGATATTTTGGAGGCCCCATCCCAATACAACATTAGGAAGGTCCTCTAAGCTCGTTGAGCCTAAAACCAGAGCGGGTTCGGGACTTCTCATTTATTTATACCTTGATTAATATTATAATTAAGTTTTGAATTCATCGTTTCACCCAACTTTCCACTCAATGCGATTAATTAAGGCACAGTCCATTCACATAAATACAAGCAATATATTAGCATAAGATTAAATACCCAAAAATAAATTAGAATAAAACTAGGGGCGGAATACAATCCCCATTATGAAATAACAGGCAAAGCATTCAGAAATCGGGATATTCATTGAAATGAGAACATTGGTCCCATCATTCGTATTTATTACAAATCAATTTTTATTAAGCGTCGGTTTTGTTGGCCAAAATGGGACTTTGGTCCTCAATTTTTAGAAAATCCCAATTCAATTACTATGAAACATTTGGCCGTCTTTATTTTAACGGGATTGAAATAACCTTTACAATGACGATAAATAAAAATGGAAAAGACAAAGTTAAAGAGGGAACCCGGATGAAGATCCTCAGGTCGGCGCCATAATCATCATCATCAACCATTCCAATCCATCCCAAGATAACCAGGTAGTAACTCATAAGAATAGACATGTTAGTGTCAAAAGTAAAAAAATAACAAGTAAAATAACATGGAATTTTGGAAAACAATGGGTTAAAAAGAGAATGGGAAAGAAAATAACATGAAAAAAGAGGAAATCACCTAGGGACGGCCTACTGTGCGTGACCGACGGGCGTCCTTGGTTTGACCAGCGAGCAGAGTGATGCGTCATCGACGACCCATCTCTCGATTGAAAGACGGCCGTTGGCAACCCTTCTGCCCGTCGGCCACCTTAATTTCAGAAACCCGAGAAAAATTATCTAAATTCTAACTTAAATTTTTATTATATCAAGTTTTATCAAGAAAGGGGAAAATAACCAGCGCAAATTAAGTAAATTTCACAAACACTGAATCCATAATGTTTACCCTCGGATCTTACCCTTTTAGGTGGATATTGGATGATCTCAGCCCCACGCGTTTCATAAGGATTGGTTCGTGATTGCATATCTTCGAGAGATTCTCAGTTATGAAAATTGTATTCGAAAAATAAATCAAGAGGAGAAAATTTATGTTTTTCCTCCTTGGTATTTTTGATAGCAATTCAAATGTTGGAACTGGCTGGATTGATGGAAACGAATGAGTTTTGTTACCTCAAGTTAGCTCAATTCACAGGCAAAAAGTAGAAATATTAAAAGAATTTTTATATTGAACAGATGCTAAAATAGAGATTTTATAGAAAATAGTTGAATTCAGATTTTCAGCAAATTGCTCGCAAAGAGTTTTTTTTTCCAATTGAAAATTTTCCAACCTCAAATAATGAAACTTAATCCACTATTTATAGAGGTACAAGATAATTCAAATGAATTTGAATTTAGGATTTAAATTTGAAAATGATTGCTGAAATCCAATCATAACCGAATCGGTTATCAAAATATATCCGAAATTTAATCCAAAAATTTAAACACATTTGAAAAGATTTAAAGATATGGGATAAGATTTCCTAAATCCGGTGGTTAGTGCAATCTGATCAACGACCGACGGCCGTCGTCTGTAGAAAGGGTACGCGCTGTAATTTGACCGGTGGACCATCACAAGGCACGAGAATAGGGACTGCCGCCTCTCGCGAGCACATGTCCGTCTCTCAAATGACAGACGGTCGTCTCTCATAGGCAAGAGACGGTCCGTCTATCTGGGCGACGACCGCACACTCGCTATGAGAGACGGGAAGCTTCAATGAGAGATGGGCATCCATCCACAGACGGTCAGCCCGTCTGTGGAGCAAAATCTCATTTTTCAAAGCTGAATTCTCCAAAAATCTCTGAAACCTCCCTCTATAGAGAAAAAAAATTCTTAATCCTTGTAAAACCGTAAAACAAAAACACCCAAATTCCATCTGCTAACCTGAAAACAGACATTGATCTCTTCATCGGTAACCCTGATCTGGACTGTCTCAGGACATGGTGTCTACAGTTGCCCGCAATTTTGGGGAAACTGGTGCACTAATGTCTAGATAAGCCAAAATTCAGAGAAAAAAAGACGAAATGCATACCTGAGGCAGTCCTTACCTTTTCGATATTGCGTGGAAGCATGTGATCATTCATTCAGCAAGCCCCGTCTCGACACGCTTGGTGTCTAAATGTTCTTAAGAGGCAGCATTGTCCAACTGTGACCCATTTGCAATTTGTTTTATTATAAGTGTACCGCTAATCTCGTCTCGACTTACACGGTGTCTATAGGATGTGGCGTTCTCTAGCTACAAACTGATGGTGAGACGCAGCGTTTTCTAACTGCAACCTCGCTGCGATATGTTCCATCGCGTGTGCCCCGCTGTCTTCGTCTCGGCATGCACGGTGGCTGATCTATCCCGCTGGCCTCATCTTGGCTTGTACGGTGTCTGTGAGATGCAATACTCTCTGACTACAATCTCATTGTGAAGCGGAGTGTTCTCTAACTGTATCCTCCTTGCGATGTGTTCTATCGCTGGTGTTTTGCTGGCCTTGTCTTGCCTTGCGCAGCTTTCGTGAGATGTAGTGCTCTCTAACTACAATCTCTACTGTGAGATGTGGTGTTCTTTAACCGCGATCTCATTGCGATCTATTCTATCGCGTGCCCTACTAGCCATGTCTTAGTCCGCACGACTTCCTTGCGAACCCCCATTCGATCTGCAAGGCATGTGATTGGATATTCTATCCTTCTGACCCCATCCGGTCTACAAGGTATGTCTTCTGATTTGCTGATCCTTATTCGATCTGCTGAATATGGTTCTGATTTGCTGATCTCCATTCGATCCGCAAAGTATGATTTTGATTCGCTAATCCCCATCCGATCCATAATATAATGTTGATTGAATATAACATGTAATGTTCGACCTATTTACCCATCATTTGATTGTTGACTATCCTTGGATTGGTGCGAAATCATGTTCCTGTGTTGTAAAAGATTCTTGTTAATTCATATGCAAATAAGTTTGATTGGTAGATTTATAAACATTTTTTATATTGCCATTTATCATCTATCATCTTTCCTTATGATGTCATCATTTGCCCTTTCAGAAGAAAGTAAGATAAATATACAAAAACAAAATGTAAATTTAGCAAATTACCCATAAATGTTCCACTAAAAGTATAAATTTTGTACAAAACATATACAAAAATAACCATAATAGTGAAAATACAAGATACAGTGCTAAAACTCCCTGAACCGCCTACAGAGGCGAATGATCTGAGGGCTCCTCTACTGGATCATCATCATTGTCTGATATATGAACTGGCTGGTACTGCGATGAAGAAGCGGAGGGTCCAGCTCCTGAAGTAAAAGGCTGGCTGGGAGGAATTGAGGATCCGGGTTGCTGAGGCACTGAGGGTCCGGGCTGCTGTTGATGTCGAGGAGGAACAACAATCGGTACAGACAAGGGCTACCCCCTCGCTGAATCCTGCTGCTGGAACTGAACCCGGGTGCACTCGTCGAGAAAAGGCTGTGCACATATTATCATGAATTGCAGCGTGTCTGTGACCGCTCCCCCTAACTCTTTGAAAGCACCGGCCAGTCGGAGAGTATGATCTCTGGAGACATCTCTCATGCGCCCTAGCCTATCCTCCATCTGCTCCCTGAACTCTCTGATGGTCTGAGCAATGGGAGGTACGGCGCCCCCAATACCCCAATCCTAAACCGAAGAGCCTCAATTGACTCGTCTACCATCTGGATAGATGCATTTATCCTCTGTGCCGAGGCGTCCTGTGAGGCACTCAACTCCTGCCTCAACTGATCAATAAGCCTCCCCTGCTCATGTATAATGCTCTGCTGCTGGCCCAACTGCTCCAATATGACCCTATCTCGCTCCCCCAAGCCGCTCAAGAAGGACGCTGTCCCTCTCCTCCTGTCTGCGCTCCAAGGAGGCGAACATAGAAGTCAAGATTGCTATAAAGTCTGGCTGCACTGGCTGAGACGATGGTACTAATGCAAGGGGGACTGACTCTGGTGCCTGCCCAGGAGCCGGAGCCGTGGAAGTAGATCCCCCGAGTCCCCTGCTCTAACATACCGATGAAACCTCCCAGGGGCTCGGGGCGCAGTCCGCTGTACCCTCGATGGTGGAGGAGGAGTAGGACTCTACACCCTCTGTGCTGGGGGAGTGGCAAATAATTCATCCATAATAAACTCGATCCCCATGTCAAAAGGCGTATGAGGCTGCTCCCCCTTAGGCTGCTGCTGCGGAGGCTGATCCTCCTAGTAATCTGGGTACTGGGGAGGCTGACCCTCCTGATATTGCGGTTGCTCGAGAGGCTGGTGCTCCATCTCAGACTGCTCCTCTACCGCTTCAAGCGATGGAAGACCGAAAGCACGTCGGGTCTTGTGGATGGTTCGAAGCCTATATGCCTCAGGCATACCCTGTATTGACACTATCATACCCATGGTCAGTGCTGATGGCGCATCTACATAAATTCTCTCATCCAGAGGATGTCTAAGCACATCCGGACGGGCGCCCAAACTCAATAACAGTCTGGTAATAACTCCACCAACATACACCACAGGGGCTGCTCCCCTAGATACTCTCACCAGATTAGCCAAAATCTCATGGCTAATGTTGAACCGCTGCCTTGCAACCATGGCCCATAAACTCCATATCTCTACGGCGTTGAGGGAACCCGGGTTACCAGCCTGTCCCAAATAGGAGCTAGATAGGACCCTATGAATGTAGCGGAGGGCCTGTGACGTGAGTATCGTACTCTTTGTCGTATCGTGGTCATACGGCACTCCCGGCAGGGCAATGACCGCCCAGTGGTGGCACCGGATTGCTCTCTGGGGCACTATAATATCCTGACCAAATGGAAGTCCCATAGTCTGTGCAAATCGCTGGCGAGTAATGCTGTACTGGTGGCCCTCGATCCAGAACTGTATGACACCCTCTTCCGTGTCAGATCTCTGGAACCCTCTATAGTGCAAGGTGGCGAGAAACTGTCGAACTACTCCAGGATAAGTCTGGAAAGAAGGTGTCAAGAACTCAGTCCACCCAGCGGTCGCTATCAAAGCATCGACCTCATCCACCATTCCTAGGGCCTCAAGGAATGATCTAGAAACGAAGCGGCTGGCCTGAAACTGCACTCGAGCCAGTGCTATATACCTCTGCCTGGCTTCGACACTCATCCAAGCCGGGGCTTGAGGCTCAGGTTGATTGCGCAGGATGTGATGTTGTGGAGGCATCCTAAAAATAAAGTAAACAATTAGTTTAGCATTGTGGCCACAGATGGGCCTATCAACAGACGCATATAGCAAATTCTATAGATCTTTGGCTTATCAAAACCCAAGCAATATCTAGACAGAAATATGTTTGAAAAATAAGATAAAAAGAAAATGAGCAATACTCCGATAAGGACGCCAGTTTCAAAAGACTTGTCTGACATCCCGGCAAGGATGGGTCCGTCCTAGAAGATTAAAAAGATTTGGACAGCATCCCGGCAAGGATGTGCCCAACCCAAGAAATAATAATAAAAAATTTGGGCAGCATCCCGACAAGGATGTGCCCAACTTCCTACGTATAAGATAAAAGGATAGGCCTCGGGCCCCAAGTGATCATTTAATACATTCCATTGATCTAATTTGCGCCCTTTTTAGTATGAGACCAACTTTACAAGTTAATATTTCCAGTGTTTTCTATTTCTTCCTACTAGTTCCAGTGTGGAAGCATTTCTACAGCTACATTTTGTGCGCCTAACCAACAAAAACTAAATAAAAATGCGCAGAAAAATATTACTTTTATTAAGTTATACTACGCATGCATGGTCATATGAACTATTCTCAAAATCAATTGAAAAAAAAGCATATTAAATTATCCTATACATACATTTTATTGCTAATCATTCTCAAAATAAAATAAAAAAAGCAGAATATTATATCTTATTTTATTACTAATTGTTTCCGAAATAAAGGAAAGAAAGTGGGAGAAATTGCTCAACTGACCTGAAACTGTCGAAAATAAAACATGATGAAAATGCAGAATATGTACTTCAAACTGTGCGCAACGATGCAAGGGACAATATGGTGCAAAAAGTGTGTAAAATGGACTAAAAATAAAGAAATTATACACAAAAAACAAAGAAGGAGCGTCGGTTTACGTAGGAAAAGGAAGAGAAAAAGTGACAGCCGTCGGTTACGCATGCTTATATAGAATTCACTTACCGACGGGCTATCTGTCTTTAGGGACGAATGACAGGCATGCCATCTATCATTCCATATTCTGTTTTTAACCCTCATTAATTGCCTAATAATTTTTTTTTGATATGCATGATGATAATGCATAGATCTGCCAGGTGGACAGATGACAGACGGGCTTGCCGTCTAACATGAGGCACGGGCAGGCCGTCGGTGAAGCAATTTTATAAACTTCACCATTTTCTTGGATTTCATGGCTTCTCCCTCATTCTAACCTTTGCAGCAAGTTCCTTTCTCTGGTTTTTCCCTTTTTTCTTCCTTATTTCCTTTGCTGATTTTAGCCCTTGAGAAAATGACTTCCCCTTCTTTCAACAAAATGTGCCGTACCTTAGACAATCCCTAGACTTGGAAAAATAGCACCCTTGCCCCACTTTCTGGACTGAAATTTTTGAGGAGAGTCAGGTTGACTATAATCTCCTTTTGGCCGCAAGGCACTTCTGGGACCCACGCTTTCACGTTTTTAGGTTCACTTACCAGGAGTTATGCCCCTTACCTGAGGAATTTGCCGCCATTGTTGGTGCCTAGTATCCTCCTAGTGCTTTGCCCTACATTCCTCGCTGTGGGCTGATTTATACCCGGGACATTTCTCTGTCTTTAAGTCTAGCTCCTTCTAACGCTGCTCGCTTGGTTCCTCAGGGTCCCACTTTCACCTTGGAGCCATTGATTAAGGCATTGGACGACTTTTCTGACGTTCCCCCATACCATACAAGTGTTATTTTCTTGTTCTGTCTGATGCGATATTTGGCTGTGACCTCAGAGGAGCTGATTGGCGATCCTCACTTATTTGGGATTCTGGACGATTTTTACCCGAACTGATCCCTTTTCCATTTGTGCTAGCTGAGACTATTTTAGGGTTGGACTCTGTTCGTGCTGGGTCTACTGTATCTTTCACTGGGAGCCCCTTATTACTCCAAGTAAGTCATTTTTAAAAGGTAGTGTGTCCCTTGTGGGTTTTCACACTAACTTTTCTTAGCGGGAAGTGCGTCCTTTTCAAATTTTTACACGACCCTATGCCTTATTTTTGCCTGAAGAGAACCCATGTAACAACACAAATTGGGCCTAGTCGGAATCTGCATGATAAGTCGAAATATTTAGAGTATTTTCGTAATTTAAGTAAGAGAAAATTTGGATTATAAGGATTTTATTGTAAAGAAATTTAATTAAGTGAAGAGGAGGAATTATTAAGTGTGCTTGTAGTGTATGGTGTTAGGATGTAAGTGGGTTAAGGGACTTTATTGTGTGGTTTATGTGTGTATGGTGCCTTGGATGTAAGTGGGATATAAGGAATTATTTGGTGTGGGTTAAGTTTGGTGCCTTGGAGATATTTATTTAAGAGATGCTTGTGTGTGTTTTGTGTATGGTGCATTGAGGGAATAAGTCAAGGATGGATGTAGAAACCTATAGGATTGTGACAAGTGGATTGGGTTGGTGAGCATTAATGGTAAAGTAGGAGAGAGGGAAGGGAGGGGTAGAAAATTTCCTAGCTTCCCGTGGAAGCTAGTTCTTTCCCCTTTTCTCTTTCTTTCCCGTCCTCTCTCTCTCTCTACCATTTTCTGCTCTCAACCTTTCCCTCTTGTGTTTTCTTGGAGGTTTCAGCTGGGTTTTGAAGGTAAGTGCTTGGGTTTGAGTTGGGGTTCTTCATCATTTTCTTGTTCTTTGATTTTTGGTTTTGAAGAGTGAATTTTATGATTTGACTTAAGTGTGTTTTGGCTGGGTTTTGTGCAAAAATGGGAAGAAAGAAGAAAGAGTAAAGGGAAAGAGAAGGTGGGTCCTTGACGAAGAGTGAGAAGCTGCAATTTCAGGTTTGGGAGCTTTGATTTGAATGTGTTTGGGAGTGTTTTCCCCTATTTTCTTCTTGGATCAAATGTATTTTATAGTTGCATGTTATTAATGTCCTTGAGTGTTAAAGTAAATGTGAATGCATAGGTGCATCCTGTAATGAATATGAGTGAGATGTTAGTGATATAGTAGGGATGGCATGTGTTTTTGAAGCATGAACATGTTATGTAAACTAAATGTTAAATTTAGTTTTGTAGGCATCCATGATGAATTGATGTTTGATTATTGGGAAAAATGTGTTTATGTGGCTTTGAGAATGTTGTGATGATGTATTAGTGGCTTGAGGTAAGTGTTGTGCATGATTGAATAAGTGTTTGAAGGTTTGTGTGGGATCGTGCTGGAAGTGCAGATTTTGGGCAAATCTGGGTTCTATCGCGATCGTGACACTGTCGCGAGCACGATAGAGTGCGGATTTGGCCCCTTGATCTTGGAGAGCCCTCTGTCGCGATCGCGATGTTGTTGCGACCGCGATAGAGAGCTCGGTGGCCGAATCCTTCGCGCAAGCATGCTGCCAAGCATGCGCGCGAGAAGGAAGGAGCTGGTCTCTATCGCGATCGCGATGCTATCGCGAGCGCGACAGAGCTCGATTTTATGTGAATCTGCCTAGCGTGCTTCGTCGTGAGCATGCCTTCTGGCGCGAGCTCGCGAGGAGGTATCCCATGCTCTGTCGCGAGCGCGACACCATTGCGATCGCGACAGAGGCCCTTCCTGCCTGCCCTATTTTCTGAATGTGATTCTTTTGTTCCACTCTGCACGGTTTCTCACTATTGCATGGTACATGATCAAGTTTATATCTTGTTGAACTTTTTATACTCGTGTCGTAGTAATGAGTTAATGTGATGTTGGGTTTTGATCTGAGCTTTGTGTAGTAAGTGTTGTGATCTTTGATTGAGTTGTTGAGCCTGAAGTGTTAAGGTAGTGGATAATTAAGCATGCTTAAGAAGGGTTTATGAGTGCAGCTGCCCGTGTTCGCCCCGTTTGGGCGAAGCGATCGACCTCCGAGAAGGTCATCTTCCATATAGTGATAAAAATATTTTGAGACTCCGGTCTCCCGCGCTACCTTCGGGTATTGAAACTGTTTTTGAGGCTTCGGTCTCCATACCGTGTTCCCGTATCCTCCACCAGTGAAATTCAGGCTATTGTGTGAAGTGTCTGGTACTAGTTAGTGAAGTGTTTTGATTATTGCGTGATCTCGATTATGGTAATTGCTTCGTGCTTTCTGTTTTTAATTCTGATTTTCTATATATATATTCTTCTGTCCTCTGATTTTTAGTGGTTTCTATATTGTTGATGCATGTTTGCATTTAAGTATTAGTGCATGATATTATTGTATAGTGTTCTGTTGTGTTTGTCCCTCCCCACTAAGCTTTATCGCTTAGCACGAGTTCTTGTCCCGTGTAGGTGATAGGATTTTTTGGGAGTTTGCTCGCGTCGTGCATCTGCAGGTCGGCCACATAGGAGTTGAGTTATTTATTTTTGTCTCCTCCTGCAATTCTTTTTGTATATGTATTATGTATTATTTTTGTAAAGGATTTAAGATGTAATATTTTGGATTTTTTTATATAAGGATATTTTGATTTTATGATATATGGTTTTCTGTTACTTTTGTTAGTGAATGCTTCCACTCAGTGCGTGTATGTGTGAATGTTGTGAGTGAGCATCGGGTAGCGTGCCCGCCGGCATCCTTCCAACGGGGGTGGCGGTGGGGGTGTTACAACCTAACTCACTCCAGTGGCTTTTATTTATTATTATTTTCTTTTTTCATTATTTTTCTTATTTTTCCTTTTTCTTCAGATATGGTTACAAGAGAAGCTGAAATTATTATCAGAACCACCTCCCAGGGTCATCGCTCAATACTCTCCGAGGCACTTCCTCCCTCGAGAACGGCTGTACACATTTGCGACCTCCAACGAAGGTATTGCCAGATTCAGCGAACTATCAGAAGAGGATATTAGCTTCATGCATGCTTGGCTTCCTCTATCCAGTGCAGTAATTGATGTATCCTTAGGATGCGTTCCTTTATGCGGGCTTCGCAAGGCTACCTTCTACATCATGGCTCGCTGTGCTCGTCAACTCGGGATGACTCAGGATGGGCTGAGGCTCCCTTTATCCTTTCAAGGCAGAGTCTTTTCTGCAGCTTTTGCCTCTCGCTATCATGAGCTCTGGAGCTAACTTCTATTGAAGACTGTCATACCTCCCTTCGGGAATCACTATGTTACCTCTACTAGTGCGTATAAGAGGTGGGTACTTAGCCTAACATCCGATAATAAAACATGACGACTTAGGCATTTGGCAGGCGAAAGTAGTAGTAGGGCATAGTTTAGCTTTGCATGCATTTTGAGCAGTATGTTTATTTTCAAAACAGAACTAGACATTGATGTAAATGAATAAATCAAGTCTTATTTTATTTCACAAAATTGTGTACATTTCAGTAAGATTTCATCATACATGATCATTATTGGGCACTAATTCAATTATGCAAAATTACATTCATTCATGGAACCAAATTTTGATAGCACTAAGTCCTATTACCAATCAGCTCTCTCGGATTTTATTGATTGGAAATTTTCTCTCAAGCCTCTAATTTTTCCCAGGATGCATTTTTTTGGTTTTCACCCTAACGAGGCGCCCAATTTTAGTAAGGCCGCCTTTTTTTGTTTTTCAATCCGTAGGGCTTTCATTCTCTTCTTTTGTTTTTAGCCTTTAGCCATGGAACCTCTTGAGTTTATCGACGTTGACCGGCTCCTTAAATTCGTTGCCATCACTATCCGATAAAATCACGGCTCCCTTCGATAATAGCTTCTTAAGGATGAATGGTCCTTCCCACGTTGGTTTGAACTTTCCTCTGATATCCGGCGCACCTGGTCTCATCTGTTTGAATACCAAGTCTCCCTCCTTCAATGGGTGTTTCTTCACTTTCTTTCCAAAGGGCCTGGCAAGCCTCTTTTGATAAACCTGATTATGGTAGTAGGCTCTCAACCTGTTCTCATCCAACATGTTCAAATGCTGTAACCGCTGTTGCGCCCATTCAGCCTCTGGAATCTGAGCTTCCATTATCACCCTCAGTGACTTGAGTTCGACCTCGACCGGCAATACTGCCTCCGTCTCATATACCAAAGAATACGGTGTGGCCCCTGTGGATGTTCTGATGGTTGTTCTATATCCCCAGAGTGCAAAAGGTAACTTTTCTGCCCAATCTTTATAACTCTGGACCATCTTAGCCAGGGTCCTCTTGACATTCTTGTTGGCAGCTTCTACTGCCCCGTTGGTTTGAGGATGATACGGAGAAGACCTGTGATGCTCAATATCGTAATTTTGGAGTAACTTCCTCATTTTGGCCATGAACTGGACCCCGTTGTCAAATACTATGTAGTGTGAAAGGCTATATCTACATATCAAGTTCTTCTCGATGAACTTTGCCATATTCCAAGCATCAAACTTCTTGAAAGACTCAGCTTCTACCCACTTGGTAAAGTAGTCGATGGCGACAATGATGTATCTATGTCCATTGGAGGCTATAGGGCATATCTCTCCAATAATGTCAATCCCCCAAGCTGCGAACGGGCAAGGCGACGTCAAACTATGCAGCTCTGAAACGGGCAAGTGTCTTAAGACTGCGTACTGTTGGCACAATTAACACTGCTTTACATACTTCAAGCAATCTGTATCCATTGTGAGCCAAAAGAACCCTTATCTCATGATCTTTTTAGCCAATGTTAGCCCGTTCATATAGGCTCCGCATATGTCAGCGTGAGTTTCTTCCATTACCCTCTTGCCTTCTTTCTCATCCAGACAGCTTAACTGGATGCCATCGGCCTGTCGTTTGTACAACATTCCATCTATGCAGATGAACTGAGTAGATAGCTTGCGGATCATTTTCTGATCTTTCTCGGTAGCTTCCTCTGGAAATGTCGCATTTTCTAGATAGTTCCTAATATCATAATACCACAGCTTCTCATCTGCTACTTCTATTTCCATTACTGACTTGGATTCGAAGCTAGGTCTCTCAGAGCTAGAAATCAAAACTGGCCTCGTGATCACCCCTTCTGGATTGTCCCATATCGACACTAAAGTGGCGAGCACATCGGCCAACTGATTCTCGTCCCTTCGAACGAAATGGAAAGTACACACCTTGAACTGATTGCTCAAGTCCTTCAAGTGCTTGACATACGGCATCAACCTCTCTTCTTTAACAGCCCATCACCTCGAATTTGATTGATCACCAGGGATGAATCACCAAACACTTCCACGTTCTTTGCCCCCAAGGCTATTAATGCTTCTAACCCAAAGGTACATGCTTCGTACTCGGTTATTGGTAGCCTTGAACCTCAGTTTCTTTGCTAAGGGAAGTTTCTCATCATCAGGGGTTGTTAGAATAATTCTTACTCCTACCCCTCTGTTATTCACAGCTCCGTCAAAGTGCAATTGCCAACCCTGAACTGCTATAGCTGCCACATCCTCATCCGAAAAGTTGAACTCGTACGAGTCTCCTTGAATTGGGTGTTCTGCTAGGAATTCAGCCACTACACGCCCTTTGATAGTTTATAGTAATGTACTCTACATTAAATTCTTGTAGTAGCAACAACCACCTACCCATTTTCCTAAGTAAAGATGGAGCTTCTAGCAAGTATCTTAAGGGATTCTGCTTTGCTACTGCCTGTACCTTGTAAGAATGAAAATAATGCCTCAACTTCTTAGAGGCCCAGATTACCGCAAAGTAAATCTTTTCTACTTCAGTATACTTAACCTCATAAGCTAGGAACTTCTTACTCAGGTAGTAAACAACAAACTCCACTCCGAACTCATATTCCTGGGCCATCATGGCACCTACAGAACTATCCTCTATAGCCAAATATAGAATCAGTGGTTTAATTGGCTGCGACGGTCTCAAAACTGGTGGATTCAACAAGTATTCTCTGATAGCATCGAAAGCTCTCTGACAATCTTCGTTCCATATTACAGGTTGGTCTTTTCTGAGGAGTTTAAAGATTGGTTCACAAATCGAAGTTAACTTAGCGATAAATCTGCTGACATATTGCAACCTACCCAGGAAACTTCTTACGTCTTTTTCTTTTCGCGGTACTGGCATTTCTCTAATGGCCTTAACCTTATCTGGGTCAATCTCGATACCCCTCTGGCTAACTATGTGTCCTAGGAGCTTCCCTGAGGTGACACCAAAAATACATTTCTTGGGGTTTAATTGCAAGTTGTACTTTTCGATCCTTTGAAAGAACTTTTCCAAGGCTTCAAAGTGGCCTTCTCGGGTGTCCGACTTGATCATCATATCATCCACATATACTTCTACCTCCTTATGAATCAAGTCATTAAGAATCTTTGTGGCCATCCTTTGATAAGTTGCGCCTACGTTCTTCAAGCCAAAGGGCATTACCCTGTAAGCAAATGTCCCCCATTTCGTGATGAAAGCCGTCTTAATCCGGTCGATTATTTTATTGAGTATCTGGTTGTAGCCTGCGTAACCATCCACAAAACTGTACATCATACAGGCAGCAGGACTATCCACCAATACATCTATATAGGGCAATGAAAAGTCATCCTTTGGGCAAGCCTTATTCAAGTCTCGATAATCCACGCATACACGCACCTTACCGTTTTTCTTGGCTACTGGGACAACATTGGCCAACCAGGTAGGGTATTGTACTTCAACTAGGAATTTGGCCTCAATTTTCTTGTGATTTTTTTCCTTCACCTTGTTTGCCCACTCCGGCCTGAGCCTTCTCAACTTCTCCTTGATAGGTTTATAGTCTGGATACGTGGGGATGGCGTGTTCTGCAATTTCTCGATCTACCCCTGGCATATCTTCATAGGTCCAGGCAAAGACTTTTTCATATTTTCTTAATATTCTCTCAAATTTTTTTCTCCCTTCAGGAGTTACATCCGATGCTATCAAAATTTCTTTCAGGTTTTCCGAGGTCCCAAGATTAAATAGAGTAGCATAAGTTGAATCAATGTCAAATATAGACGGATTATGATCATGCATAATGAAATCATCAGAAACATTGCACAAGTAAGCAAAATCATTCACTTTATTAATAAAATTGAAATTGTCATTAACATTATTGAAAAGTTCTGGAGTAAAAAGAAAATCTAAACTATTTTCCTCTTCCTCCTCCGCCGGCGCATCTGTTGTAGCTAACGGTCTTGTATCACTTTGGCATTTCGAGCGTTCTTCAGCAACTCCTTGTACAGCTTCCTCAATCTTCGCTTTCCCCTTCAGCTGGGTGACCACCATCTTCTCAGTTATGACTTCCTCGGTCTCGTCACGGTCCCAAATTGTCTCACTGGTCATGATTTCTTCATCCCGGAAGCCCTCTGCTAGCTTGATCAATCCAATGTCCTAGTCATAAACATCATTAAAGACCTCGAACCCTGGCACAATTTTTTCGTCCACCCACTGTGGCTCAGCTTCTCCTGTGTAGGCACATGCTGCGGTTGTCGGCACAAAACTATTTTTGATATGGGGAATCTCCTTTTCTGGCTTCCCACCCCCCTTTACTGCACCTGAGTATCTCAGGGCCCTTTTGTCCTTTTGACCCCTAGTGGTGATGGCTATTGGCATCCCTTGAGAATTCTTACCCAGTCCTGCGCTAGGGAGGAATGACATCCTCTTCATCATGTTTACCACCTAGGGACTTCCTTCTATCTGTTCCTTGTCATTAATCATGGTGACATGGAATCCATTGAATGGCTGCCTTGCGATCTCCAGTATGAAAACTTGATTTTCCCGTGCAGCCCTTATGGTCACCACCTGGCCTTCATGGGGTACTTTGACTATTTGATGCAGCGTAGAGGGGGGGAGACCTCCCAACTTGTGAAACCATGGCCTGCCCAAAAGAGCCGAGAAATTGGTGGGTATGGGCAAGACCAAGAACTCTACTTCTGTCTTTACCGGCCCTGTCTTCCCCATTGCCTTAAATGTCCCGGAGGCATGCCTACGCGAGTTGTTGTATGCTGTGATGGTGAGATCAGATTTGGTCAGCATATCCTCTATCACCCCAAAAGCTGCCATTGCTACCTGCGGGAAAACATTTATTGACGAGCCATCACCCACCATTATGCATGCTGTGTGCTTTTGATTTATTTGTGCCCTTATGTATAAAGGGCGGTTGTGGTTACGGCCTTCTGCTGGAAGATCAGCACTTGTAAAAACCACATTCTCTCCTGCTCCTCCCTTCACTATGTCCAGAAGCTCTGTAAGCGAGATGGTTGTAGCCACCATTGACTCACACAAGGCCTCCACTACTTTCTGCCTGTGTGATGGGGACTGTCTCAAGAGGTCCCATATTAAAATCTGAGCCAATGTCCTTTTGAGCTACTTGACTATTTGATCTTCTTTCGGCTCTTTTCCCTTTTTGCCCTCAACCGGCTCCTGGGGCTTCTCGACTTCTGGAGCTACCCTTCTGCTCTGGGTCACAGCTCTTACTTTATACTTCTTTTCCTTCTTTTCTTCCTCTTCTTCCTCCTCCGAACCCCACAGGTCAGGAAACACTTCAGAATCATCATCTTCAGTTCCACTGTCATCAGTGGACCAACAATCGATCACTGCAGTGGGAAGCCCTTCTTCACTCACCTCATGCAGGCTTGTGACAGCAGTGTTGACACCATTGCCGTACAACTCCTTTAATATAAACTCCTCGGGCAAACTGGACCTGATCATAAATACTGGCGAGGGGACATTGTTGTACCCAGCTTTCTTCTGACTTCCTCTCCTCTCTGGGTCTGTGATTTGCTTTGAATCAATTTGATCTTGAATTGCATGCCTCAAAGCCTTGCACTCATCAGCTGTATGCCCAGTGTGTTGATGATAAGCGCAATATTTATTATCCTTGTGCCCTGGCATGCCTTGAGTTCTGGCGGGTCGGGGTGGCAAAGGCTGTAACTTACCCTCTTTCATCAGCCTTCTCAATACCTATGACAAAGACCTTCTAAGGTTGGAGAAATGCCTCGGGTAGCATTAGTGGTTGACACTTCAGCAGTCTTTCTCGTGCCACTAATAGAACCTGCCGGTCTATTTGCCCCCTGGCTACTGCTACCTTTCTTGGGATAATTCTCACTACTTGCTCTCCTAGCAAGGTACTCTCCTTCAGCTTCAATGGCGATGTCTTTCAGGGACTCCCAGTCTCTTAATCCCTTCATCTTCAATCCCTCTCTCAAATACGGGCTTGGATTTTTAATGAATAGTCGCATTTGATCCTGAGTATCCGGTTTTCTCTTCATCTCCATTACCCGATTCCTCTACCGGGTTAGATACTCATGGAAAGACTCACCTCCCTTCTGCTGTAGCACCTCCAGGTCCTCTGCAGTTGTATTATCTCAAAAATTCCTTCGTCAATAAATCCCAGTCCTCCTTGGTTCTGCAGTCGAGCCTGTGGTACTAATCCACCGTTGGGCCAGTCAAACTCAAGCAAAAGTATTCAATCTTTCGCCTTTTTGTTAGCATAGTTCCCTTTATTACTAACAAATATTATTTTATGTGGGCGGTAGGATCTGATGTACCATCAAACTTCGGCACATCCGTCATCTTAAAATTCATTAGGACCAGGTACTCTCCTTCTAATTCTTTATCCTCGGGGTTTATCCCTCGACCCCTTGTCAACCTCTTCGTTATTGCTTCAAATCTTTCCTCCATTTTCTTCCATATGGCTTCTTCGGTTTTAGGTGTTTTCCCTCTCTCAGACATGCGCTCCTCATATTCATCATCCTCCCGGTCATCATCCAATCTTAGGGCTGGCCTCCTCCTCTGTGCCCCCAATATGGCAGCTCTTGGGTCTACAGGTGGCGGGCAGATCTCCTCTTGCGGGTCTTCTCTGACCTCCTCCCTTTCATTATTCCTCATAGGAGGAGGTGATGGGCGCTGGTTGACCCATTGTGGCCATCATGACCATCATCCAGTTCTCGAACTCTTCTAACCTTCAGCCCACTTCATCCGCTATCAGAGGCCTGGTGGCATCTGCCCCTCTTAGTGAGTTTGCTATTTCTTTGTGTAAAGAGAACTGAGCTGAAGTAGCGTAGCTAGTTTCTGAAGGAGTGTCCGGATACTCCACCCTTTCTGGTAACTCAAAGAATGGATTTCTGCGTAGTCGCCCTTAAGAACCTCTTGACCACTTAGGCAGATCTATGATGGCTGCAAAATATACTCGTTAGGATAATGCATGAATGACATATAATGCATGATCGTGCTATGCAACATCCACAAATCACATGCAAGCACATAGGCCCTTCCTACCTTGTTGCTCCCGCACACGAGGTCATAGTCTCTTTCCTAGGTGGGATTGGCTCATGGGTCAATAGGGGGCCCGATGGACGCATATGGTGCCCGGTGGAAAACCGGCATATAACCTCTCCTGACTAATGCACAGACGCATGGGTTATGATCGTTATGTATTTAGGCAGTCCGAATAAGTTGACCTGGGCCTATCGGGGCATGAGAGCCTTTAATTAGGTGACCAGTCAAATTATCTGGGTTTGTCTAGTACATAATGATCCATACAGCAAGCATAGTATTAAGGTTCATACCACTTAGGGGAAGTAACTATTTCCATTACATGAGCTTTAGTCAAAAGGTGATGTTACTTTAAGGTTATCCAAGAATGGTCCCTGCCAACGGGTCTAGCTCATCACGAGCGTAACGATCGATTGGGTCTCCATTTAATGTACCATGATGGTATGAGGCTTAGGCTGGTGATTATCCTTAACACTTCCCTACATTGAGTGAACGTAGAGTTGTGCTTCGGGAATGCACCGGGGTTGATAGAGGGACCAACTGGCATAGATCTAAGGCTCTAATGAGATGCAATGCAGTTTTGAAAAACCGATGAAATTTTTAAATTAAAACTCAATTGTAAATTTTAAACAAGGTACTTTTGAAGCGAAGTCTTGAGTATTGTCCCCAGTGGAGTCGCCACTGTGATGCGCGTCGAACCCTGGGGCGCCCCGAACCGCCCGCTTCTAGGGTTTTCGGGATGAGGTTCATTAAAACTTGCAATGAATTACAAGTGCGTCTATATTGGGCAACAAGGAGGTTTCTTGGAGTCGCCACCCAATAGAACATCAGGAAGGTTCGTCTAGCCTTAATGAGCCTAAGACAGCGTATACGCATCCATTTTGGGCAAGCCAGGGGGAATCTTGGAGGTATCACTCCAATAGAACATTGAAGTGATCCTCTAACCCCGTGGAGCCTAGGATTATGCGAGTGATGCATAAGCACCCATTTTTAGCAAATCAGAGGGATCTTGGAGGCCTCAGCCCAATAAAACTTTGGGATGATTCTCTACCCCGTAGAGCCTAGGATTGTGCAAATTAGGCCTTTCGGTGGGGCAACAAGAGATATTTTGGAGGCCCTATCCCAATAGAACATTGGGATGGTCCTTTAACCTCGTTGAGCCTAAGACCAAAGCGAGTTCGGAACTTCTCATTTATTTATACCTTGATTAATATTATAATTAAGTTTTGAATTCATCGTTTTACCCAACTGTCCACACAATGCGATTAATTAAGGCACAATCCATTCATATAAATACAAGCAATATATTGGCATAAGATTAAATACCCAAACATAAATTACAATAAAACTAGGGGCGGAATACAACCCCCATTATGAAACAACAGGCGAAGCATACAGAAATTGGGATATTCATTGAAATGAGGACATTGGTCCCATCATGCATATTTATTACAAATCAATTTTTATTAAGCGTCGGTTTTGTTATCCAAAATGGGACTTTGGTCCTCAATTTTAAGAAAATCCCAATTCAATTACTATGAAACACTTGGACGTCTTTATTTTAACAGGATTGAAATAACCTTTACAATGACAATAAATAAAAATGGAAAAGACAAAGTTAAAGAGGGAACCCAGATGAAGATCCTCAGGTCGGCGCCATAATTATCATCAACCATTCAAATCCATCCCAAGATAACCAGGTAGTAAATCACAAGAATAGACATGTTAGTGTCAAAAGTAAAAAAATAACAAGTAAAATAACATGGAATTTTGGAAAACAATGGGTTAAAAAGAGAATGGGGAAGAAAATAACATGAAAAAAGAGGAAATCACCCAGGGATAGCCTACTGTGCCTGACCGACGGGCATCCTTGGTTTGACCCGCGGGCGGAGTGATGCGTCATTGACGGCTCATCTCTCAATTGAGAGACGGCCGTCGGCGACCCTTCTGCCCGTCGGTCACCTTAATTTTAGAAACCCGAGAAAAATTATCCAAATTCTAACTTAAATTTTTATTATATCGAGTTTTATCAAGAAAGGGGAAAATAACCAGTGCAAATTAAGTAAATTTCACAAACACTGAATCAAGAATATTTACCCTTGGATCTTACCCTTTTAGGTGGATATTGGATGACCTCGGCCCCACGCGTTTCACAAGGATCGGTTCGTGATTGCGTATCTTCGGGAGATTCTCAGTTATGAAAATTGTATTTGAAAAATAAATCAGGAGGAGAAAATTTTCGTCCTTGGTATTTTTGATAGCAATTCAAATGTCGAAACTGGCTGGATTGATGGAAACGAATGAGTTTCGTTACCTCAAGTTAGCTCAATTCACAGGCAAAAAGTAAAAATATTGAAAGAATTTTTATGTTGAACAGATGCTAAAATAGAGATTTTATGGAAAATAGTTGAATTCAGATTTTCAGCAAATTGCTCACAAAGAGTTTTTTTTTCCAATTGAAAATTTTCCAACCTCAAATAATGAAACTTAATCCACTATTTATAGAGGTAGAAGATAATTCAAATGAATTTGAATTTAGGATTTAAATTTGAAAATGATTGCTGAAATCCAATCATAACCGAATCGGTTATCAAAATATATCCGAAATTTAATCCAAAAATTTAAACACATTTGAAAAGATTTAAAGATATGGGATAAGATTTCCTAAATCCGACGGTTAGTGCAATCTGATCAACGACCGACAGTCGTCTATGAATCCACAGACGGGCATCTGTGGAAAGGGTACGCACGGTAATTTGACCGGCGGATCATCCACAAGGCACGAGAATAGGGACTGCCGCCTCTCGCGAGCACGTGTCTGTCTCTCAAACGACAGACAGCCATCTCTTAAAGGCAAGAGACGGTCCGTCTATCTGGGCGACGGCCGCGCACTCGCTACGAGAGACGGGAAGCTTCAATGAGAGACGGGCGTACCGTCTGTGGAGCAAAATCTCATTTTTCAAAGCTGAATTCTCCAAAACTCTCTGAAACCTCCCTCTATAGAGAAAAAATTCTTAATCCTTGTAAAATCGAAATACGAAAACTCCCAAATTCCATCCGCTAACCTGAAAACAAATATTGATCTCTTCATCGGGTAACCCTGATCTGGACTGTCTCAGGACACGGTGTCTACACTCAGGCAGCCATTGTTTAATTTCTGTTTTCTCATCAACGAATGTGATGTAATCATCTTTGATTCTGCCCAAAGGATTCAAGCTGAGGTTATATTTGAACAATTGTTTCATAGACTTTCAGTGCTCCACCCTAATTTAATTTCATGCTTAGCTGAACCAGTTCATTAAACAACACAGCAAATTAACCAATTTAACAAACAATTTAATCACGCACATGATAATTAAGAAATCCTTAACCTTTTTAAAGCTTTCACTTTCATTTGTAAACAATTTCTTCACCTCCAATTCTTAAATTGTCTCCTTGCCTTTCTCATCCTTTCTTTCTTTCTCTTGCATCAACCAGTTTTGCCATTCCAAGACTCAATTCACCAAATTCCACCCAAAAACACATATTTAATAACCATACAAAGCTAACTTGAATCTATGTCAATTTAACAGATAGAAAGAGAAAGAGAGACTACCGAGGGTAAAGGCGGCAGATCTGGAGCTCGACGGAGGGAGGAGGATGGGGAGGGGTGAGGGACGGCTAGAAAGACGCGTGGGAGATCTGCAGATCTATAGGGGCCAGCGACTGGGACGCGTAAGGGGGTGAAGGCGGATCAGGTGTGAGGGCCACAGTGCACAACGGTTCCACAACTCTGATCTCCTCATCAGCGACGACGAACGGCGGGATATATATATATATATATATATATATATAACATAGCAAGTGACCGAGAGAAACAGAGGGTGGGGAGAGAGAGAAATGTGTAGTGTTTATATATATATATGAGATATATAGCGACTGTATTTTCAGTCGCTATTTGGTCGCAATATTTTTAGTTCTGTTTAGCGACTAAATTTTCTGTCGCTAAGTTAGTCACAAAAAAATGCGATATTTTAGTGCCAATTTTTAGCGACTAATTTTCATATTCAATCGCTATTTAGTCGCTAAATTGCTATTCATATAAAAAAAATATGATTTTGTGATTGAATTCTAATTTAGTTGCAAATTAGCGACTATATTTTGTTAGTCGCTAAATTTAGTCGCTAAATCGTTGTTTTTTTATAGTGAAATGAGATATGGGAAGGAGGTGGGGGACGACTGTCCCTCACCCCCATGTCTTGCCTTGTTCCTCTTTTGGCCCGTTTAGCCCCTTTTTCGATGTTTTTTTACCTGTGGTCATTTTTTGCATTATTTTTTTGGCATTTTTAGTCATATAATGTATTTTATTATTTTATATGATTTAATTGATTTTTTAGATTTATTACTAATATTAATTTGATTTATGTTTATTTTTGTCTACAATTCTTGTTTTTCCTTATTTGAGCACTCTTACAGGTGAATGAGGAGATCAAAGAGATTAGACATTTTTTTGGGGTTAATTTCCTCGGTGATCACTCAACTTTATAGGTTGTAACATTATGGTCACAATACTTCAATTTGCAACAATAAAATAAGTTACCTATTATTTTGTAACGAAAAAATCAAAACGACCGGAATTTGGATTTGCCGATAAATGGTGCGTGAGATACACAGCTAAAACTAATAACAGCTCAGATTTTTTGCCACGTCGGATCTGACTGGATCTGATGTGGCATTAGGTAAAAGTAAAAAATCTATGCTGGCATTAGTTTTGGCCGTTATCTCACACGCCGTTCACCGGCGAATCCGAATTTCGATTGTTTTGATTTTTTTCGTTACAAAATAATAGGTAACTTACTTTATTGTTGCAAATTAAAGTATTATGACCATAACATTACAATCTATAAACTTGAGTGACCACCGATGAAATTAACCCCTTTTTTGGTTTTCTTTACTTTTCTTGTTATTTTAATTATTTTTATATTGTTTTGCTTTTATTTATTTTTTTCAGTTTAATTTGTAATAAAATTGTTTATTTTGTGCACGCATTAATGAAGAAAATCACAAAAATGTTTATACTTAATAAATTGGGTATTTCTAATAAAATAGGACCGGTGTCCTAGATTTTTTTTAGCTAATAAAATGTCACCTTAAAATGAGAGCTAATTTTCATAAAATGGGATCACTCATCCCGACTTTCTCAATAATGCCTAAAATAACTTTTCGTTTTTTAAGTGTGCATGAAAGAACCAACATTCCTATTCCAAAATAATGCCCCATTTTATGTATGTAATGTATTTATTTGTTTTAGTTTTATATTCTGGGGGATTGTATTTTTGTTCCAATTCATCTTGTAATTTATTTTTTATTTTATTTATTTACTGCGCTCTTTGATACTTGATGTGCGTTTTTATTAAATTACATGATCGTGTGAGAATAGAGATGGAAAATTAATTATTAAGAAATCATTTATAATTTAACCAAGGTATTAATAAGAGTGAAGTTCCGAACCACTCTCTGGTTTAGACCTAGAGAGGTTAGATGAACTTTTCCAATTTTTAATTGGGTGGCGACTCCAAAATGCTTATAAGGTGCCTAAATCTTTCATGGGATTAGATGAACTTACCCAATATTCTATTGGATGGGGTTTCTAAGATGTCTCATGTTGCCTAAAATTAAGACTCGAACCCTCTCGAACCCTAAAAGCGGGCCTTCAGGAATTGTGCGTGTTCAGTGCGCGTCACAGCTTCCTTGACCCGGCCAAAGTAGAACCACTTATGTTTTGGCCAGTTTTGAGGCACTTAGAGCCAAAAATAGCTCATGGTCATTTATAAGAAACTTGTAGGGATGGAAGTCACGGTTCAAATGAAACTATAATCATCCAATTTAGAGATTCCTAGGCCAAGTTATAGCATAAAAATAGAGTCGGGGGTCAAGGGTCACTTTGCACAGAATTTCCCTTATAACTTCTATATGTCCAACTTCATGCTTCCACTCAATTTCACAACAACAAGCCAACTTCAAACATCACATATAATCACAATAATCTCAATATTACTTCAATCCTTCAAAATAATACACATCATAGGTAAAGAAAGTTCCCAACCTTTCCTTTCTTCACTTTAACTTCACCTTGCTCCTTGATCAGCTTCATTCTCCTTCCAATTTATACATGAAATTCATTAACAAATATACAAACTACTTATCTTTCCAACTTCTACAAATTTAAAAAAAAAAGAAGAGGAATATGAACTCATGATTTCCTTATAAGCTCTCTACACATGGATTCCTTGGAGCAGATTTTTGGTGGAGTTGAGAGAGAAAATTTTGGTAGGAAAATGAAGAAGAAAGTTGCTCCCCTTCTTCCTTTATGGCCGGCCAACTTTGGCCTTAAATATGGCCACCAATTGTTATTTATCTAGGATTGAAGATGTCAACTTCCCATTGGTTCCCTTTTTGATTTTTATGCAAATCTCCACTTTGATCCCTCATCTTTTATTTCTACATATATTTAGCATGTGATTACTTCTAAGTTAAACATTGGCATACAATTCTTTTTAATTTACTCATTTAAATCCTTACATGTCAATTTACCAAATTACCCTTAACTTTTAACTTAATACAGGTTACTTCCTTCATTACACCTAACCATTTCAATTACTTAATTGCACATTTTCAGCCACCATTATGCCCTCGACATGTACGAATCCGTCTAGGGTATATTTTGGATCATTACACAATAGCCATTGCCATGTTATAAACAAACCCTTAAATGGGTTTCAAAAACCCAGCCTATTCAGCATTCACCCATTACTCCATCTACCCTACCCCAAATTAGTGTGTATCAACAACTTCTTCTTATAAAGATGATTTTTCATTCCTTTAAGACACCACAACCCAACCACTAAAATTTAAACTTCTACCTACATTTCCACTGAAGATACGCCCAAATTTGGCACTCCAGCAAAATTAGTTTTAAATTAGCAGACTAAGAATGCCCAAGCTTAAAATAAGGTTTTACAACGTCTTGAAACAATGTTAAATCAAGTTTCTTCTCAAGTTACAAGTATGGACAATCGTCTTTCTTCACAAAATTCTACTGCATATAAACTGATGACTCAGCTTTAATGTCAAATAACTTATTTGCTCAGTCAACTGATGGCTACGATAAATCAGTAAGAGTAAGATTCAACCTTTAATCATAAGACCACTGAGGTGCAAAAGCTTAAAGCCTAACTTGCAATCATAGAAATGTTAGTGGTTATGCCCTAAGCCAAATATTTAGACCTTAATGTAATGATTATAATTTCATTTATAAAATGGTTTTCTCTATATTATTATTATTGGCATGTTACATTATTGAAATATTTATGAATAACTATGTTATCCCTAGTCATTTATCTATAAAGGGCATAAAGATAAATTATGACTAATAGGTTTGATTGATAAGCATGAGATGATTATATATGATGATATAAATCAAATCTATAGATACCTATTAGAGAATAAGGTACTGGATAGACCTGCTATAAGATCACTACATTGGATAGTGTCATAAGTGATCTTATAATATTTATGTTATGAAATCTTTAGACCTGAGATTATCACAGATTCCTACTTAAGAAACGTTGTTGTCTTTAATCGGATAATCATAAAGGTTATGCTTACACATGATGAGAATTATGCAAAGGATAGTGAATAATCGAGATGGGATTTGCCATTCTCTTATGAGAGAGATATCTATTGGGCCCCTCGAGAAGTGGGACTGTAAAAATGCATGGCCATGCTCAAATGAATTGACAGTGTGATTAATGTCATTTGAATTTATCAGTCTACTTAATGATCGAAAAATTATATGTTTGAACAATATAAGTTTGACATGGACTATGACTTATGTTCAAACAAGACATCGTGTGATAAAAAGATTATAACATTGTAGACATCAAGTCCCGATGCAGCTTAGATCAGAGTTGCCCAGTGATGAAATTAATGCTTGTTCACATGTGAGAAGGTGGGAAATATATTTTCTTGTCAAGTTCCTTTTGAAAAAAAAAATTGCTGACGTGGCTAGCTAACACAAGGGCGTAGCGGGAGGCCGCCCCTAGCGACGGGCGGGCCAAGTGAAGTGGTCACCCCTCAGTGACGTGTGTACGGTGTAAGGCCGCCCCTCGGGAGGGGCAGGCCGTGTGAAGGGGCTGCCCCTTGCCTCCTTCTTCCTCTAGTTAGTGATTTTGGTCCCCAAAATTAAGGAATTTGATTTGGAATCAAATTCAATCACTTATTTTGGGATTTTTGAGAGATAATTGGAGGATTTGATTTAAAAACATGAAGTTTAGATTAAATTAACTTAATCTCCTCGTAAAATCTCTAGGTTTAATTGATGAATAATATAAATAGTTTAGATAGAGAAAACAAAAAGGAGAGCAACATTCTGAAATTTGGATTTTTCTTAAGAAAAAAAAAAAGAACAATGATTTTTCTTCTCTTCTTTTGGATCGGAGTTTGAAATTTTGATCTAAAAATTATGCTTGAGATAGAAAAATTGATTCCCTTTTCTTGAGATAGAGAGAATTCTTTTGGTTTTTTGAACAAGTTTGTCTTGAGTTTTGAGAGAGAGATAACTCAAATTTTTCAGATTTTTCTATTTGATTTTTGTGGGTTTTGACAAGGAAACAAATTCACAATTCATCTTTCTGATAATTAATTGTTCTGAAGGTAAATTTTTGGATTTAATTGCATTGTTTCATTATTTCTTTTCCTTGTTTTGTTCATCTGTCACCATTATTGCATATTATTATTTTATGTGATAAATTCATTTATTTTTGTTTTTTGCTCGTGATTTAAGTATTTTAAGTGTTTTTCGCATCAATACGGCATGAAATCATGTAAAATAACATAAAATTACAAGTTTTACATTGAATTTTGAAGAAAATATAGAGTTTTCGTCCCTGCATCTCCCCTCCCCTTGAAGGGCGGGAAGGAGATGAGGGGTGGCCAGGAAGCCCCTCAACTAATATTTTGTCTTTTATGATTCTTGATCCGTTTTGTTTCATTTTTTTTAATCTTTTTTTATCCATATTCGCGTGGTATGCGTTCTTTTGCATGATTTTAATATTATTTTGCCAATATTTATTTATTTTTATTATTTTTTATTTGATTTAATTAATTTTTAGATTTATTTGCTAACATTAATTTTATTTTGTTTTATGTTGTCTACAATCTTTTTTTTTATTTGAGCATTCTTACGAGCAAATGGGAAAATTGAGAGGGCTTCTTTTGGTTTGATTTATCATTTTTTTTTGTTATTTTTAGTTATTTTTCTTTTTATTTATTTTGTTATGTAATTTTTAATAAGTTTATTTATTTTATGCACGTTAAAAAGAAAATTGCAAAAATATTTTTATTAATAAATTGAATTTTTTTCAATAAAATAGGACCAATGTTCTAATTTTAGCCAATAAAATCTCACTTCAAAATGAGAGTTAATTTTTTCAAAATGGGACCACTCATCCTTGTTTTCTAAATAAAACCCAAAAAATAACTTTTTAATTTTTTAATGTGCATGAAGGAACCAATGTTCCTATTCCAAATAAATACCCCATTTTGTGTATGCCATTTATTTATTTATTTTAATTTTATATTTTGGAGGATTGTTTTTTTGTCCCAATTTTTATTTTGTATTTTATTTATTATTTTTCTTTATCGCTTTCTTACGATGCTTGATATGCACTTTAAATTTTAATGCATGACCGCGTGAGATGAGAGATGGAAATTTAATTGTTAAAAACTCATTTATAATTAACCAAGACATTAATAAAAGAAAGTTCTGAACTACTTTCTGGTTTAGACTTCTGAGGTTAGACGAACTTTTTCAATTTCATGTAAATTGGGTGGCGACTCCAAAATATCTCAAAGGTGCCTAAAAGGTTTCATGGGATTAGATGAACTTTGATTTGAGTCTAAATAACTCATATTTAATCCATGTTTTAGGTCTAAAATAATGCATATGTTTAGTTAATTGTGTTAGAAATAGGTATGTTTTATGTTTTTGCTTGAGTTTTGTGTGTGTAGGAGAAATTGGAGAAAATGGAGAAGATTGGAGAAAAAGGAGTAGAAATGAGCCAAAGGAAGAATCCATCATGTCGCGAGCACAATAGGGACTGCCAGCACAAGAAGAAGAAAAGAAGAGAAGAAAAGCAAACAAAGGAAAGAAGCGCGACAGGACATGCATTTGAAGGAAGCACAGGAGAAGGAGCCAAGAATCCAGCGTGCAGTGTCGCGAGCAAGGTTGCCGTCGCGAGGTCGCGACATAGCACGGAGAAAGCTAGCGCGAGGAAAGTGGAGCGAGGAATCAGGCGCACTCTGTTGCAAGCGCGACAGAGAGGAACGTTAGACAGAATATTTCAAACATTGCCTTGAAAAGGCATGACTTCCCACCAACAATTACAACCATTTTGAAGAGACATTTGAAGGAACACAATCTTCAGAATTTTATAAATATTAGTTTAATTGTAATTTTTAGTTGTTGAATTTTTATTAAATAATTTCTGTAAGTTTGAAACAGTTTCTCTCTCTTGAGTAAAATTTCTTAAGTTAGAATTTATGTTTTGAGAAGAAGACTTTTGCAAGGAAGAAAACCACATTTGGTGAAGTGAAAAAGGGTTGAGAGATCCCCTTTTTCTATTTCTTAACTTTCTTCTCTTCTTTGTAATTATTATATGATGTATTTAAGAACTTGAATATTTTAATACTAAGTTTCATTATTTATATCATACTTTTGTATGTAGAATTTTTATTGGTAATTTATGCATGGTCATTATAAGTTTGAGTTTAGTCGAGAGATAAATTCATACTTAAATCTAATAGATATTCATCATTTAAGCATTATTTGAGAGATCATAATGTTTAATTGGTTGCTATAGGTTATTTTCTATTCTTGAAATATGCATGTATAACACTCTAAGTCTTAGATGAGAATTGGGATTTAGAATTATGTGTGCATGTTTTAGGCACTCTAATTTATGTCGAGAGAGTAAATTAGAATATTATGCAACTTGGCTTACATGACAACAATACCTCAATAATCAAGAATAATCATTTCAAGTTTAATTTGTTAAAACTTATCATCATTTATTCATTTGTCTTCTTTGATTAACATGAATTAGGATTAATTAGTTTATTTAATATAGTAGTTTAGATTTAACCAACAAATTATTGATCATTATAAATAAGATTAAAATCAACTAGTAATAGTGAGTAAAAATCACATTTCTCGTGGGATCGATATCTTTTGTACTATTTCGGTACACAGTATGCTTGTGAAAATTAGCACTTATAAAATATGCTAACAAGTTTTTGGCGCCGTTGCCGGGGAATAAATGATTTTTGCCATTATAAATCTTGATTTATGATTTTGGATTACAATATTTTATTTTTTTGTATTCGTTAGTTTGTTTTGTTTGATTTTGTGTTTTATTTTTGTTTGCACAGGATTTGATAGTTCATGCCGAGTACAAGAAGTTCTCAAGAAGATCTTGAACCATTGAATCCTGAAATAGAAAGATTTTTATCAAGTAATCGCAAATCTAATAAGAATAAGAATAAGCAAAAGAGATATATCATGGCTGAAGAAGGAAATCCACCGAGATTAATTGACTTTGCCACACCCGCATTAAGTGGTGCTCAACAAAGTGTGGTAAGACCTACGGTAAATGCTAATCAATTTGAAATTAAACCTTCTCTCTTACAAATGATTCAAAATACAATACAATTTTATGGATTGGTAAATGAGGATCCTAATGCTCATTTGGCAAACTTTTTAGAGATATGTGATACTTTTACGATTAATGGTGTTTCGGCTGATGCAATTAAGCTTAGGCTTTTTCCTTTCACTTTGAAAGATAAAGCCAAGGCTTGGTTGAATTCACTTACAAGGGGATCTATAACCACTTGGGACCAATTGGCGCAAGCATTTCTATCTAATTGGCCCAAGCATTTCTATCAAAATATTTTCCCTTAGCCAAAACAGTAAAAATCATAAAGGATATCACCACCTTTGTGCAAAATGATAATGAGTCTTTGTATGAAGCGTGGGAAAGGTTTAAGGAATTACAGCGAATGTGTCCACACCACAACCTTCCAAGGGAACTATTGATGCAAACATTTTACAATGGAGTTAATCCTACCACAAGAGGTACTATAGATGCTGCAGCTGGTGGCTCTTTGATGAGGAAAACTATTGAGGCAGCATTTGAATTATTGGAGGAAATGTCGATGAACAATTGCATGTGGCCTACCGAGAGAGTAAGGGAGTCTAATTCTTCTAATACTAGGGGAGTACATGCACTTGATTCTGTAGTTGCCTTGCAAGCTCAAGTAGAAGCCTTAACTCATAAACTTAATAGTTTAGGAGTAGGAGGTAGTCAGCAAAATGGTTGTAACATTTGTGGGCAACTAGGACATTCTAGTGAAGGGTGTAATTTGGGGGTAACTAATAATGAAGAGCAAGTTAGCTTTATTTAAGGTCAAGGGCGTGGAAACCTTTATTCAAATACCTATAACCCTGGTTGGAGGAACCATCCTAATTTTTCATGGGGAAATAATAGTAGCAACCAAAATAGAGGGGTAGGTTTTCAACCAACTCAAGATAGGTTTGGAACCTTAGAAGTTAAGATGGATAGGTTTTTAGAGGGGATTAATATGAATTTTAACTCAAAAGAAGAAAACCAAAAGAGGCTGGAGATAAAATTTGATCAAATCACAAAGAACCAAGCCTCATCCATCCATAATTTAGAAGTGCAAATAGGGCAAATTGCCAAGGCTTTACCTTCAAGAATGCAAGGTAATTTACCAAGCAATACGGAGAAAAATCCAAGGGAGCATCTTAAAGCAATCAAATTAAGGTCAGGTAAATCCTACACTAATGAATTTGTTAATAGTAACAAGAGTGGAGATGTGCAGGAAAATGGGGAGCAAAATGACTATTTTGTCACGAGCGCGACGCCTGTCGAGAGCGGGACTGAGGAGAGACCGGGCAATGTCACTAGTGCGGTACCCTTCGCGAGCGCGATAGTAGAAGGAGAGTCTTCTGTCGCGGGCATGATAGAAGGGGCAACTAAGGCTAATTTTTCCAAAGTTTTTCAAGCTCGTCCACCATTTCCTCAACGTTTTAAGCAGCAACACCAAGATAAGCAGTTCCAATCTTTCCTTGATAAATTAAAGCATTTGAATATAAATTTAAATTTTATTGAAGTTATAACACAAATTCCTAATCATGCAAAATTTCTTAAAGATTTAATTTCTAAGAAAAGGAATTGGGAAGACATATCTGTTGTGGCATTAACTGAAGCATGTAGTTTTATAATTTCTAATAATTTGCCCACTAAGCTTAAAGATAATGAGAGTTTTACTATTTCTTGTACTTTAGGGGATGTTGAGTTTTCTAAATGTTTATGTGATTTAGAGGCAAGTATTAACTCATGCCATTGTCTATCTTTAAGAAACTAGGATTGGATTATGTTAAGCGTACATCAATGGTATTGTAATTGGCTGACCAATCAATTAAGAAACCATTTAGAATTGATGAAGATGTGCTTGTGAAAGTAGACAAATTCATATTGCCTGCTGACTTTGTTATATTGGATTTTGCTTATGATGTGAAATGCCCTTTGATATTAGGAAGACCTTTCATGAGAACTGGTAGGGCTGTAGTTGATGTATATGAAGGAACTCTAGTCTTACGAGTAGGGGAAGGTAGTGTAGAATATCACATGGATAAAGCACTAAGATACCCCATGGATGAGAATGTTTGCATGAAAGTTGATATCATAGATGCATGTGTTGTGGAAGTAATGGAAAATATAGGTCATGAAGAGGACAATAATGAAGAGGAAGTTCATGAAGAGGTGGAACAATAAAGCTCAAGGCCAGAAACTTTATTCAAAAATGAAGCACCTTTACCACCTTCAATAGTAAGTCCTCCTAATGTGAAATTAAAAGAACTACCTAACCATTTGAGGTATGCATTTCTTGGCCCTAATCATACTTTGCCTATCATAGTATCTAACAAATTATCTAATAAACAAGAGTCTTTATTGTTAGAGGTTGTTAGAAAAAGGATAAAAAGTATTAGTTGGCAAATTTCTGACTTAAAAGGGATTAGTCCTAATGTTGTCATGCATAGAATTAATATGATAGATGAGTGTCAACTAAAAGTTGATAAACAAAGAAGACTAAATCCAAATATGAAAGAGGTAGTGAAAAAAGAAATCATTAAATTACTTGATGCTGGGATTATCTATCCAATTTTGGATAGTGCGTGGGTGAGTCCCATTAATTGTGTGCCAAAGAAAGGGGGGATGACTGTAGTGAAAAATGAGAATGGGGAATTAATTCCTACTAGAACCACAACCGGTTGGAGGGTGTGCATTGATTATAGGAAGTTAAATTCAGCCACTAGAAAAGGCCACTTCCCTTTACTATTTATTGACCAAATGTTAGAGAGGATTGCAGGCCAGTCTCATTCTTGTTTTCTTGATGGTTATTCGGGTTACTTTCAAATTTTCATTTACCCTAGTGACCAAGAAAAGACTATTTTCACTTGTACTTATGGGACTTTTGCCTATAGGAGAATGCCTTTTGTACTTTGCAATGCACCAGCTACTTTTCAAAGATGCATGACTAGTATTTTTGGGGACATGATAGAAGATATCATGGAGGTTTTCATGGATGATTTTTCTATCTATGGTGACTCATTTGAACTATGTTTGAAAAACTTAGATAGAGTTTTGGCTAGATGTGAGGAGACTAATTTAGTTCTAAATTGGGAAAAATGCTATTTTCTGGTAGAAGAAGGGATAGTTCTTGGGCATAAGATTTCAGGAAAGGGGATAGAGGTGGATAGAGCAAAAACGGAATTGATAGAAAAATTACCTCCACCTACTACACTTAAGGGTGTAAGATCTTTTCTTGGACATGCTGGTTTCTATAGGAGATTCATTAAGGATTTTTCTTTAATTGCTAAACCTTTAACTAATTTATTGATAAAGGATGTGCCTTTTGAATTTTCTAGTGAATGCATGAATGCTTTTAATACTTTAAAGGAAGCTCTTGTAAGTGCACCTATAATCACTTCTCCTAATTGGAACGTACCATTTAAAATTATGTGTGATGTAAGTGACCTTGCAGTGGGATGTGTTTTAGGTCAACGTCAAGGGAAACATTTGCATGTCATATATTATGCTAGCCATACATTGTCACCCCCTCAAATTAATTATACAACCACTGAAAAAGAAATATTGGTTGTGGTTTATGCATGTGATAAGTTTAGGTCTTACTTGTTAGGATCTAAGGTTATTATATATACAAATCATGCAGCTTTGAGGTACTTATTTGCTAAAAAGGATGCTAAACCTAGACTAATTCAATTCGTTGGGTTTTATTATTGCAAGAATTTGATCTTGAAATAAAAGATAAGAAAGGTTCTGAAAATTCAGTTGCTGATCACTTGTCAAGGTTGGAAAACAATGAGGCACTTTTAGGAGATCACATTGAAATTAATGAATCTTTTTCGGATGAATTATTAATGTCACTAGAGGAAGTTAATGTACTTTGGTATGCAGATTTTGCTAACTTTCTTGCTGCAGAAATTTTACCACATGAATTGACATGGCAGCAAAGGAAGAAATTTTATAGTGATGTTAAAAACTATCTTTGGGAAGAGCCATTCTTGTTTAAAATTAGTAGGGATGGTGTCATTCTTTGATGTGTGCATGAGGAAGATTATGTGAACATTTTGACTCATTACCATTCTTCTTTATATTCGAGTCATAATGGTGCTAATAAAACTGTCTCTCGAGTACTTGAATGTGGTTTCTATTGGCCTACCTTGTTTAATGATGCTAAGAATTTTATAGCTAAATGTGATAGATGCCAAAGGGCTGGGAATATTGGAAAGTGTGATGAAATGCCTTTGAATACTATTTTAGAAGTTAAAATCTTTGATGTGTGGGGTATAGACTTCATGGGTCCTTTCCCTACATCTTTTGGTCAAAACTATATATTGGTTGGGGTAGATTATATGTCAAAGTGGTGAGGCTCAAGCATTGCCGACCAATGATTCAAAGGTGGTGATCAAGTTTTTGAAGAAGCTCTTTACAAGATTTGGAGTGCCAAGAGCTATCAGAAGTGATAGAGGTAAGCATTTCATTAACTGTTCTTTTGATTCATTATTGCATAAATATGGAGTGCATCATAGGGTAGCTACTCCTTATCATCCTCAAATAAGTGGCCAAGTAGAGGTTTCAAATAGAGAGCTTAAATGGATCCTAGAGAAAACAGTCTCTAATTCTAGGAAAGATTGGGCACATAAGCTTGATGATGCTTTATGGGCATATCGCACTGCCTTTAAAACACCTATTGGGATGACACCTTATAGGCTAGTTTATGGAAAGTCATGTAATTTACCTGTAGAGTTAGAGCATAAAGCTTATTGGGCAATTAGGACTTTGAACTACGATCTTAAGGATGCTAGTGTCAAAAGGTGTTTACAATTGAATGAGCTTGACGAGTTACGTCTTCTTTCTTATGAAAATGCAAAAATTTATAAAGAAAGATCCAAGAAGTGGCATGATGCTCACATTAGATATAAAAATTTATAAAGAAAGATCCAAGAAGTGGCATGATGCTCACATTCGATATAAGAATTTCAAGGTTGGAGATAAAGTCCTCTTATACAATTCTAGGTTAAAATTATTTCCTAGAAAATTGAAATCTAGGTGGAGTGGCCCATTTGAGGTGGCACAAGTTTTTGACCATGGCTATTTAGAGCTAAAGAATAGTAAGGGAGAATATTTAAAACAAATGGTCAAAGATGCGAAGTCTATTTGGAGGGAACTTTTCATGGTAGAGAGGTTTCCAATATCTCTTTAAAATTGGTTTAAAAGTTACTTGAAATGTTTATTTATTTTTGTACTTAGTATAAATTTAAGTTGTTTTGTATGTTGCAAATTAGATTCTAATATGATTTTGGTTTTAATATATATGTATTACTAACATTGTTTGTTTTTGTTTCCATAGGGTGTTTTAGATAGTGAGGAATTCAACTTATCAAATTATAGTATTGTTGTGAATAAGTGAAAATTTTGTTCTTTGAATATTCCTTACTGTCACAAGCGCGACATTCATTGCGAGCGTGACAGTGGAGGAAAGTTGTTTTTGCAACTTGCTGTCACAATCGCGCCTGGTAGGGAGCGCGCGATAGGAAATTGCAAGTTGGGGCAAAACCATTCTGTCGCGAGCGCAATAGATTGGTGAGGAAAAATTTTGTTGCGTGATCGCGATGGGTTCACGAGATATTAATTTGAATTGTCGTCTCTGTTGCGATCACGATGATGTCGCGAGGTCGCGATAGAGCACGGGATTTGAAAATTTTTAAATTTCAAACCGTTGTGACCCTATTATTTCACTCCCCCATAAATGCTTAAAGCCCTAACTTCCGTTTTTCTCTTCAATTTCGTGTAGTCTCTCACGTTTCTTTGTTTTCTCTCTTTAATTTCTCTGTTCTTCTTCTTCTCTCAAGAATCTTCAGTTTCCAATTTTGTTTTGCCTTTATATCTTCTTTGCGAGTTTCTTTAGTAGAGTTTTTTTTATCCTACATTCACAATCACGATGGTGCAGACAAAGCATGTGGTTGATAAAGGGAAGAGGGCGGCAGAGGGGTCCAGCGAGAGCCCAGATCTTATGCGTCTCCAAAACCAGTTTGAATGCCCTTTCCCCATAATTTCTAAGGAGGAAGGTGAGAAATTTGACTATTTTAACAAGAAAACATATGTTGGCATGCGGCATGTAGATTCTCCCTGTTAAATACTTTAGGCATCACTGAAAAGTTTGAAAAATATTTAAAATATATGAAATGGGGGAAATTTGTCCAATTGAATCTTCCTATTAACCATGCTTGGGCCCTTGAGTTTTTTGTTACCCTTGACTATGTTGATAAACGTAAAACTCAATTAAAGTTTAGACTTCAAGGTCATGAATATGTTTTTGAGTTTCAAGAGATGCATGATTGGTTTGGGTTTCCTCTCAATGGGAAGCGATTTGATCCACATTTGTTTGATCCTAAGCCTGTTTGGAAGCGTCTGTCTGGTCTTGATTCATTTAATAACAAGAATTCAACGAATCGTCAAATAAAGGATGATATTTTAATGCTTTTTCATAAATATTTGTGTCATACTTTATTTGGTAGAGTTGAGAGTTCTAAAGCTCAGACCAATGATTTATTTGTGCTTGATTTATTACAATATAAGAAAACCCCTTGCTCTATAGATTTCATTTTTGATGGATTATATCATGCCTCTACAGCTAAAAGTAAAACAGTGGGTTATGGCGATTGGTATAATTTTAGGATGTCTAAGGGACTTACATAATTTTCGTTTAGAGGAGGGTGAATCTGTTACCATGCTTGATGTGGTTTATTTGAGGCGGGCTAACCTTTTGACAAAAGGCGGTTGGCCGCTCAAGTTTACTGATAGAGGTTTGCAGGTAGACAGTTCCCGCATTTATAAAGGTAAAGGTAAGGCTCTTGAGTCATCCACAGCAGCTGCAGGGCATAAGGAGGATGAGGATGCTGATGATGATGATGAAGATGATGAGGAGGAGGAAGCTGCCAGTGCTGGTGAAGGTGCAAATGCGGGTTGGCAGCAAGTATTAACTAGGTTGGATGGCATGGAGGCTGCCAACCAAAGCATGGCTGCTAGAATGGACTCTTTAGCGACTACTATGAAGGCTGTCCATAAGGGACATAAGAGTTTGAGTCGCAAGCTTCTCTCCTTCTTCAAAAAGTAAAACGTTGATTTATCTCCATCTCCACCTGATTCCCCTAGTGGGAATTGAGCTAAGTTCTCTCCACACACTTTTTATATTTTTAGTGTTATTTTTGTTCTTATTTTATCGTATTTTGTGTTTGTTTGTATATATGTAATTTTTGTTGTTTTCACACAATGCGGACATTGTGTCCTTTAAGTGTGGGGGCATTATTGTGGTTGTTATATTATATTTTGTTATTGTGTTTAGTGTAGCCTGTGTTTTGCATGTGCTGCTAGTATTAGGTATGTTAAGATAGAGTTGTACATATGTGTGTTATTATGTTTACGTATAGGTTATTTTGTGCATTATATTTTGGAGCTTATATATTTGATGTATATTTGGGAATGTATGCATGAGTGAGCTGGTATTTCTTTTAATTATGTCTATTTATGCCATATCTTGAAAAATGTCATTTTCATTTTTATTTGGACACTTAATTGTACATAGCGAAGGTCATGACTTGGCAAAGCACTTAGTGTAGGGTTTTTTTAAGTTGAGTATCTTTTCACATGTATATAAGGATTATTTTGGCAATTCATTGCTTAGGATAGTATGACCTATAGCTATATGAGCTTTTGAGCCTTATACTTTGAAATTTTTCTTGTATGAGAGCCTTAGTATGCCATATCCTCTATAACTTGTCTTTAGTAAAATTTGAGATTACATTTAGTATGGGATGTGCATGAGAAATGAAAAGGGCAATTAGATTAAACCACTTTAACTTGCTTTAACAAACTAACCTTTTTGACTTTAGGTAGCCATTTTGAGCTTTAACCTGTTTTTGTTGTTAAGCATATTATTTAACCAAATCATTTGCTAAACAATAACTATTCTTTTTTGTTACCCTTGTTGTGTTGAGAATTAGGAATACTATACCATGGGATATATTTGTTAGTATAAGCATGATTATAATGATGTATAAGTAATTTCCCTTATTTTTGTATCAAAGTCCATTACTAGAAGAAGCTAGTTTCTATAAAAAAAATATATAATAAAAAAATAAGTGGGATGGAGCATAAAATGCACCCATTAAGAAAAAAAAAGAAGAAGAAAAAGAAGAAAATCAAATGAAACTAGAGAACAAGGGTGGACATTAGGAAGGGAATTAGAATAGAAACTTTGAATATCATGCTTTACTTAGTTTTTACATTCCTTGTGGTATAGTTATACTTATTCTCTACACAATATTAGCTATTTAAACCAAATTTATCTTATCTATACCTAAGCCAAGTTACAACCCTTTGTAAGACCTTTGATTTCATGTACTACTTTATACTAGTAGTGGAGATTTTTACTATTTACAAGCTTATGGTATGCAATGGTTTACTTGAGGAATGAGAGAAACACTAACCTTGAAACACATTGAGTGATTGAGAGCTTAAGGAAGAAATAGTGTTTGAGTAAGAATTATTTTAGGCAATGTCTTGTGTGAAATAGTCTTTACGTGTGTTAAGATATTCAACATCTTGAGGTCCAACATTCTTGTGTTTTGCAACTTTATGGTTTTCCAAAATGTGCATGATTGTTCAAGTAGAATAGATAATGGTATTGATTGAGATGTTGCATATTTAGGTTACTTTGTTAAGAGATAAAAGCTTACACATGCCATTTCCAAATGTTTATCAAACATATAAGTAAGCTCCACAATTTTTATGCAATTTTATTGTTTGAGTGTTTGTTATGATTTGCTTGGGGACAAGCAAATGTTAAGTATGGGGATTTGATATGAGTCTAAATAACTCATATTTAATCCATGTTTTAGGTCTAAATAATGCTTATGTTTAGTTAATTGTGTTAGAAATAGGTATGTTTTATGTTTTTGCTTGAGTTTTGTGTGTGTTTTGTGTGTGTAGGAGAAATTGGAGAAAATGGGGAAGATTGGAGAAAAAGGAGTAGAAATGAGCCAAAGGAAGAATCCATCCTGTTGCGAGCGCAATAGGGACCACCAGCACAAGAAGAAGAAAAGAAGAGAAGAAAAGCAAACAAAGGAAAGAAGCGCTCTATCGCGAGCGCGACAGGACGCGCATTTGAAGGAAGCGCAGGAGAAGGAGCCAAGAATCCAGCGTGCAGTGTCGCGAGAAAGGCCGCCGTCGCGAGGTCGCGACATAGCACGGAGAAAGTTAGCGCGAGAAAAGTGGAGCGAGGAATCAGGCGCGCTCTGTCGCAAGTGCGATAGAGAGGAACGTTAGACAGAATATTTCAAACATTGCCTTGAAAAGGCATGACTTCCCACCAACAATTACAACCATTTTGAAGAGAGATTTGAAGGAACACAATCTTCAGAATTTTATAAATAATAGTTTAATTGTAATTTTTAGTTATTGAATTTTTATTAAATAATTTCTGTAAGTTTGAAATAGTTTCTCTCTCTTGAGTAAAATTTCTTAAGTTAGAATTTATGTTTTGAGAAGAAGACTTTTGCAAGGAAGAAAACCACATTTCGTGAAGTGAAAAAGGGTTGAGAGATCCCCTTCTTCTATTTCTTATCTTTCTCCTCTTCTTTGTAATTATTATATGATGTATTTAAGAACTTGAATATTTTAATACTAAGTTTTATTATTTATATCATTTGGTACTTTTGTATGTAGAATTTCTATTGGTAATTTATACATAATCATTATAAGTTTGAGTTTAGTCAAGAGATAACTTCATACTTAAATCTAATAGATATTAATCATTTAAGCATTATTTGAGAGATCATAATGTTTAATTGGTCGCTATAGGTTGTTTTCTATTCTTGAAATATGCATGTATAACACTCTAAGTCTTAGATGAGAATTGGGATTTAGAATTATGTGTGCTTGTTTTAGGCACTCTAATTTATGTCGAGAGAGTAAATTAGAATATTATGCAACTTGGTTTACATGACAACAATACCTCAATAATCAAGAATAATCATTTCAAGTTTAATTTGTTAAAACTTATCATCATTTATCCATTTGTCTTCTTTGATTAACATGAAATAGGTTTAATTATTTTATTTAATAGAGTAGTTTAGATTTAACCAACAAATTATTGATCATTGTAAACAAGATTAAAATCAAGTAGTAATAGTGAGTAAAAATCACATTCCTCGTGGGATCAACATCTTTTATACTATTTCGGTACACCATATGCTTGCGGAAATTAGCACTTATAAAATATGCTAACAAACTTTCCTAATATTCTATTGGGTAAGGATTCTATAATATCTCATGTTGGCCAAGATCTTGACGCGAACCCTCTCGGACCCTAAAGGCATGCCCTCCGGGAAACACGCGGGTTTGGTGCTTGTCATAGTGGTGACTCCACTGGGGAACTTTGAGACTATTCTTCGAAACTACTTTATTTAATAATGTAATTGAATTTTTATGAATTAAAATTCAATCTCTTTTTAAAATTGCATTGCATATATGCTAGAGCCTTAGATCTATACTAGATGGTCCCTATTCTTACCCTAGTGCATTCCCAAAGCACGACCCTACATTCATTCAATGTGGAAAAGTGTTAAGGATAATCACCAACTCAAGACTAATACCTCTTTGGTATATCAAATGGAGACCCGATTGGTCGTTATACCCATGATGAGCTAGACATGTTGGTAGGAACCATGCTTGAGTAGCCCTAAAGTATCATCACCTTGACTAAAGCTCATACAATGGTAATAAATACTTCCCCTAGGTGAAATATAACGTAATATTGTGCTTGCTATGTAGGCCATTATATGTTGGCCAAAATCAGCTTAAATGGTCCTTTATTAAAGGGTTTCATACCCTGGTGGGCCCATCTTAATTTAATTAAAGTGTTTAAATACATAATGGCCAAAATTCATACGTATGTGCATTAGATAAGAGGTGTTTTACTGTCGGTTTTCCACTGTGCACCATACAAGTCCAATGGGTTCCCTGTTAACCCTTTGATAAAGCCCACATAGGAAAGAGACTGCACTATCTCGTGTTTAGAAGAGACAAGGTTAGAAGGATCTATTTGCTTGCATGTGTTTGTCTATGCTGCATCAGCACGGCCATGCATCGTATTTTAATCATGCATCATCCTAATGAGGTGTATTTTGCAGCCATCATAGATTCATCCAAGCAGTTTAGAGGTCCCGATGATCGGCTAAGAAGGAATCCATTCTTTGAACTACCGAAATTATTGTCAGATTGGGGCTCAGATTCACTTTTAGATAGTAGTGGGACATATTCTTTAGAATTATCAGTAGAAATAAGTATGGCTAACCCACCAAGAGAGTCTGATGCAACCCGTGTAATGATTACTGATGAAGTGGGTAGAAGGATGGAAGAATTTGAGGCCTGAATGATGGCAATAATGGGAAACCTTACTACTACTCTAGTGCCGCTTGCTGGGCAACAACCTGCTGCTCCTGTTAGTGAGCAAGGTGAACAAGGACATGTTAAACAGGATCCCCCTATAGCAGTTGACCCACCTGTAGTAGGGCCTAGAGTGATCGCACCTATAAAGCATAGAGAAATGACTTATGGCAAGAAGAACAAAAGGAGTTGGTTATAATAAGGGGAAAGTCACCCAAGCTGGAAGAGGTGATGTGGAGAAAAATGGAGGAAAAGTTTGAGGCCATGGCATGGATGTTGACTATGGAAAGGGGAATAAACCCTGAAGATCAAGAGTTAGATGGTGACGATCTAATTCCCCAAAACTTTAAGATGCCTGACATTCCTAAGTTTGATGGCACTTCCGATCTTGCGACGCACATCAAGCAGTACTCACTGGTGATGAAGGGAATGACCCTAACTAGGAAACAGAAGATAGAATACTTCTGCTTGAGTCTTATAGGGGCTACAATTGATTGGTACCATAGGTTGGACAGGAGGTCTAAGGAGGATTAGAACTTATTGATTGAGAAATTCCTTAGGTAGTATGACTATTGTACAAGTATGGAGATCATGTTGAAAGATCTATAATTGCTACAGTAGAAGTCAAGGGAATATTTCCACAAGTATCTCACTTGGTGGAGAAATTGGGTTATGGAGATGAAGCAGGAACCCGACACTCCTGATCAGATTTGGTTATTCATCAGGAATGCTAGCCCATACTTGAAGGATGGGTTGAAGATGAAAGGGCTGAAGGATTGGAAGTCTTTAAAAGACATCGCCATAGAGGTAGAGAGCGAATACTTGGCAAAGAAGGCAAGTAGCGAAGCTTATGCCAAGAAGAGCTACAATAACCAGGGGGTAAACAAGTCAGTAGGCTCCAGCGGTGGTAACAGAACTGGAAAGATGGCTGAGGTTTTGGCTACAGGGGTGAGCTAGAGATACTTCTTGAATTTAGGTCGACCTTTGTCTTGGGTGTTGAAAAGACTAATAAAGGAAAGGAAGCCGCAGCCTTTGCCCCCCAGGCCAGCTGGAACCCAATGACAGTCTGGGCATAAAGATAATGAATATTGTGCATTCCACTAGCATACTGGGCATATGACAGACCATTGCATGAGGATGAGACACTAGATCCAAGATCTGATTGACAGTAAACATATCACTGATTCTGAAGAAAGGGAGAGCAAGAAGAAGTCCAGTTACAGTGCTGTCCCACCACTTGTCTTTATGATTAGATCAAGTCTACCTGAGTGGTATGTCTTGCGAGACTTGTACAGAAATGAGTACGTCGCTATCACTCGCCTTGAGGCAAGTGAAGAAGGGATTTTTGTGGCGATAATAGATTGTTGGTCCACTAGTCAAGAAGGGATTTTCGTGGCGACAATAGATTGTTGGTCCACTAGTCAGAGTGGAGATGATAATGATGAAGATGAGGAGCCTGCTAATTCGTGAGATTCAAAGGAAAAGGAAAAGAGAATCGAAGTAGTGACCCAAAGCGGAAGGGTAGCTCCGGAGGTAGAAAAATCCCAAGAGAATGAGCCAAAAGAAAACTAGTTAATGAAGCAATTGAAAAAAACACCAGCTTAGATATCGATTTGGGATTTGCTAAGGCAATCACTGTCGCATAGGCAAAAGTTAGAAGAAGCCCTATGTGAATCCACTATAGTGACTACTATTTCCCCCACTGAATTGTTGGATATTGTAAAAGGAAGCTTTGGGGAAAGTTTGGTGTATTCAGATGTAGATTTGCCAGCAGAAGGCCGCAATCACAATCGCCCTCTGTACATAAGGGCATAGATCAATGAAAAACATACAACATGTGTAATGGTTGATGATGGATCATCTATAAATGTGTGCTATTTGGTTACGATCTTTGCATTTGGACTGAATGAGAGTATGTTGAGCAAATCCGACCTTACAATCACTGCATATGACAATTATCGAAGACAAGCCTCAGGAACTTTCAAAGCAATGGTAAAGATAGGGCTAGTAAAAATGGAAGCAGAATTCGTGGTCCTTCCTATTCCTGCCAACTTTTCAGCATTGTTAGGGAGACCATGGTTCCACAGGTTGGAAGGAGTACCATCTACTTTGCACCAAATGATAAAAATTCCACACAAGGGGCAGATGGTCACAATCAGATCAGCTAGGTAAAATCAAGTTTCCATCTTAGAGATTGCGAAATAGCCTTTCAACAGATTTCATGTAGCTACAATAGGTGGGGAAAAAGATGCTGTGGAATGCCCTCAGGTAGTAAACATGATGAAAAAGATGTCTTTTCTCCCAGGAGCTTGTTTGGGCAGAAGTTCTCAAGGGCCACAATCGGCTGTCACAATAAGAGGGCAGAAAGATCGGAAGGGTCTCAAGTATAAAGGCATAATGATGAAGCATAAGAAGACGACAAGTGAGATCCCTCACATTACAGAGAGTTTTGTACTAGCTACCTCAGTCTGTACCTATACTGGAGAAGCTGAACCTCAGTGAGTAGATGGGAGGATTATACCAGGGTTTGAAATCTTCAATGACATCTTCGACTGGGAAATTAGAGTTATCAAATTCGTAAAAGGCTTCTGGGATGAAAAGATCATGACCAATGCAATATCTGGGATAGGGATGGGTCAGAAGAGCTTGTTACTGAGAAGCTGCTAGCCAAAATGTTGAAAGGGAAAGAGAAAGGGGGGGGGGGGGGTTGAAGCACCAGAGACAGATTTGAAGATCCAAGACTTAACGATTTCATCAGAGGTAGTTGAAAAACCTCCACAAAACCAAAAAGCTAATGAACAATCGGCTACGACATTTGCATCAGCAGAGAGTGAAGATAATAGTTATTTAGATAGTCTTTTTATTCCAAAACTTTTTATTAATGACAATGTTTATGATTATAATTATATCAATAAGATGAATAACTTTGCTTACTTATGTGATGTTTCTGATGATTTCATTTCACATGATTATAAATATGATGCATTTATTTTTGACATTAATTCAACTAGTACAATTGCATTTAATCTCGTAACTTTAGAGAACCCAAAGGAAATTTCGATAGCATCAGACATAACTCCTGAGGAGAGGTTAAAATTTGAGAGAATTTTAAAAAAATATGAAAAAGTCTTTACCTGAACCTACAAGGACATGCTGAGAATTGACTGAGATATCACTGAACATGCCATTCCAACTTACCCAGAGTGTAAACCAATCAAGCAAAAGCTTAGAAGTTTTAGGCCAGAATGTGCCCAAAAGGTGAAAGAAGAGGTCCATAAGCAGATTGAGGCTAAATTCCTAGTAGAGGTTCGATACCCGACCAGGTTGGCTAATGTGGTTCCTACAGCTAAAAAGGATGGAAGAGTTTGAGCATGTGTAGACTACAGTTTTGTGGACGGTTATGCAAGATACAACCAAATCCTCAACAAGATCGTAGATCGAATTAAGATAGCTTTCATCACTGAGTGGGGTACATTTGCCTATAAAGTCATGCCTTTTGGATTAAAGAATGTAGGAATTTATTAAAGAATAGCCACCAAAATTCTCAATGATTTGTTACACAGGGAGGTGGAGGTGTATGTCGACGACATGCTGATCAAGTCAGCTACGAGAGAAGGTCACTTCGAGACTTTAGAAAAGTTATTTCAAAGGATCAATAAGTACAATCTGTGCCTCAACCCCAAGAAATGCATTTTCGGAGTTACCTTGGGTAAGTTGTTAGGCCATGTGGTAAGTCAGAAAGGAATTGAAGTGGGTCTTGATAAGGTCAGGGTGAGTAGAGAGATGCCAGCCCCTCAGAAAGAGAAGGAAGTTAGAAGTTTCATGGGAAAGCTTCAGTACATCAGCTAGTTTATTGCCAAGCTAGCTTCGGTATGTGAGCCGATCTTCAAGCTTCTCAGGAAGAATCAACCGATTGTGTGGAACAGTGATTGTCAAGTGGCCGTTGATACTATTAGGGGTTATCTCCTAAATTCGCCAGTCTTAAGGCCACCGCATCCTGCCAAACCTCTATTTTTGTATCTAGCAATAGAAGATAGTTCAGTGGGTGCCATAATGGCTCAAGAGGATGAATTTGGAGTGGAGTTTGCCGTTTATTATCTCAGCAAGAAATTCCTGCCATATGAGGCCAAATCTGTTGAAGTAGAAAAGATTTGCTTAGCGATAATCTAGGCCTCTATGAAGTTGCAACACTACTTTCATTCCTTCAACTTACATGCGGTTACCAAGCATAACCCGCTTAGGTACCATCAGGAAGTGCCCTCTCTATTAGGAAAAATGGGAACATGGTTGTTACTATTACAAGAATTTGATGTAGAATACATCATCGAGAAAACTAACAAGGGAAGAGATATAGCTGAGTTCTTAGCTAAACATCCTATTGAAGGAGACCAGTTTGAATACAATTACCCAGATGACGATGTCATGGCCATTGTAGTACAAGGGTGGTAGATGTTTTTCAATGGGGTCGTTAACAGTAAAGGGGCAGGAGCAGGGATTATTCTTACGACCCCGAATAGTAAGAAGTTACCATTAGCCAAAAAGTTGAGGTACAAAGCTACCAATAATGAAGCTGAATATGAAGCTTGCGTTTGTGGTTTGGAAGCACTTCTAGCTTTTAGGGGCAAAGATCGCGGAAGTCTTTCGAGATTCATCATTAGTAATCAATCAGATCAGAGGGGAGTGGTCAGTTAAAGAAGAAAGGTTGTTTCCCTATGTGAAGTACTTGAGAATGTTGAGTAGCTAGTTCAAGACTTGCACTTTTCACTTTGTCCCTAGGTATGAGAATCAACTGGTTGATGCTTTCATGACTTTAGTGTCCTTATGGGATAATCTCGCAGGAGCTGTTATGAGACCCGTTCTGATCTCTAGTTCGAAAAAGCCTTGTTTTGAAATCGAGCAGGTGATGGATGTTGAGGTTGCTGATGGGAACCCTTGGTACTATGATATTTAGAATTATTTACAAAGGTCAGTTTTCCTAGAAGAAGCCACCGAGAAGGACCAAAGAATGATTCGAAAGTTATCCACCCAATTCATCAATGTAGATGGCACATTGCATAATAGGCAAGTTGATGGTATCCGATTGAGATATTTGGCTGAGAAAGATGTTGAAAGGGTTATGGAGGAGGTTCATGTGGGAGTCTGTAGAGCTCACATGAATGGCTTAACTTGAGCAAAAACGATCATGTGCCAAGGATTTTATTGCCTTACGATGGATACAGATTATTCAAAGTATGTGAAGCAATGCCAGTTATGCCAGTAATACGCGGGTTTGAGACATATGCCAGTTTCAGAGCTATATAACCTAACATCTCCATGGCCATTTACAGCTTAGGGAATAGATATCATAAGCGAGGTACATCCTACTGTGTCTAATGGGCACAAGTTATAGCGACCCAATACCCCCTTGAAGGATATTGGATCGCTACGTACACATACAAACTATACAATTCAATTCTAATAAATACTATCAAATTGATAAAATAAATATTAACTGAATTATTATTGATAAAAATAGGTCATACATGAATTTACAAATTTAAATTATTCATATTACATAACATCTTTTAAAATGTTTACACTTCATGTACAAAATATTCTTTACAATAATTACTATGCTGATCATTACAAAAAGAATTCTATCATAACAAAAAGAAACTCCAAGCTTCCATCCTAGTGGCCTACAAATGCAAAACTCTCTATACCGAACCTGCATACCTCTATGGGAAAACACCCATGCTGAGCGAAGGCTCGGTGGGGATATCAAAGACAAATAGACTTCTAACGAAGTTACAAACATCACACAATATGCATATCAATATCCAGTATACTAATCACACGATAACATTCATTCATGAGCACCTTAAATGCACATGATATCAACATGCTTATATCATTTATGTTAACCACCACATGCATATAATTTCTCTATTTAGCAAACATCAGATACGATAAGTGATAACTTCTCACTACATCTAATACGTATTCATATGCATGTATATAAATCATTGCACTTCTTATACAAACATAAGCATTTAGTAGCTTTCATTTCATCTCTTGTACAGTCATAAGCATACAATAGAATAGCATAGCCTGAATTCACATCGATGGTGGATATGGGTACTCTGGATACTGACAAGCAGTATCAAACTTCTGGAGACCGAAGTCTCAAATCTTTAGATACCAAAAAGTACCAAACTCTAAACACCAGTCGGAGCCACTCTGGCAGCTACAAAACTCTAACCCTTTATAGGCATGCCTATCTATCCACTACTATGAACAATTCAGGCTTAACATATAAACTTTATTTACTGAACCATATACTTTACATTTAATCGGTTATCATCTCATACCACTGCACATTTAATTCAAATTATATCTTAACTGTGCATCACCATGAACATATATACATATTTTCTTATCAGTTATACCAAAACAACGTCTATTTATCATACTCGTACTTATTTAGCATAGTCGTGTAGTATATTCAAATATCTTAAAATCTTGTTACACACTAAACATACCAAAACTCATCATGCATATCTTTTATATTCTCACTCATGTTAACACATTTAAACTTCTATATGTATGATCATTCATAATCCAATACAGTGTTGCACACAATATAGGACAACTAATTGCATTCATGACTTTCAGCTATGTTGTGCTCGCGACAGACCACAGTTGAGCTCGGGTAGAGCTTGCGCATGTGACAGAACACGAAAAACACTTCTATTGTGCTCGCGACAAAGCACGAACTAGCAACATTTGCCCTACAAAGCCCTCTGTCGCGCTCGCGATAGAGCCTGAACTTAGTGTTCAAACTCCCAACTTCACATACCTCTACTAAACACTTTTCCATATTCACATGCATGACTTCTATCAACAAATAAACACCAATTCCAGTCGAAATAGCCTTCTAAACAAGTAATCACATGTGGGATATCATCCTTATTGCATAAATTGTAACATGCACATAAACATCATACAACCAAATAACATATAGTACAACTTCAAGTTATCAATAATACATCATCTACTCAACAATATAAACCCATGTATAATTTAACAACTAGAAGAGTTATTGAACTCTTCAATGCCCAGAATTTTCCCCAATCTAATCAAACATGCATCTAATAATAAGTTAAGGAAAATAATCCCAAACCTCAAAATGAAGCTTGACCAACTCCTCTTCTAGCTCAAATCTTGTCTTTTTCGTTGTCCATTCTCTTATCCACAGTTTTCCAACTTATCACTTAATCCTCTTCAAGCCAACCAGAGCTCAAATCTTTAGAAAACCAACGAAGAAGAAGCAAGAACAAGAAGAGAATAAAGAACAAAGAGAGAGAAGGCAGAAATGTGAAGTGACCGGACCAACATGCAGAAATGAGACAATTTGCCTCCACTCACCCTTATATTGCATGTAGAATCGTAGGTGTCACTTCCACCTCAAGCCACATGTCAAGCTTTTATTAAATAGCCTACTTAATCCTTGGCCAATTCCCATTTAGTCCCTCAATCAAATTTTTCCTTTAATAATTTAAATTTTCTTTTTAATTACATCCTCATTTCCCATAAACTCATACTTATACTATTTACTCTGGTATCCTCATAATGCAATTAATACTACAAATCCTTATGGGGTATACTTTGGGTTATTACACAAGTTCATTATAGTCGCCATCGATTATTTCACCAAATGGGTCGAAGATGAATCTTTTATAAAGATCGATGCCAGCGACATGGCTAGGTTCATCGGGCAAACTTTGATATGCATATATGGCCTCTCGCATCACATTGTATCTAAAAATGGGGGATAATTCTTGGCTGAAATTAAGCAGATGCTTCAGAAATATGGAATCTAACACCACAGGTCTTCCCCTTATCAACCTCAGGCTAATGGCATGGTTGAAACAGCAAATAATAATGTCAAAAGAATATTGGCCAAGATGGTACAAAACTATAAAGACTGGGCAGAAAAGCTACCCTTTGCACTTTAAGGTTAGAGAACCACCGTCCGAACCTTAACATGAGCGACACCATTTTCTCTAGTATACGGGACTGAAGTAGTTTTGCCAGTTAAAATCTAACTAAGATCTTTAAGAGTGGCTATGGAACCCAAGATTCCAGAGGCAAAATGGGCATAGCAGTGATTACTGCAGTTAGATCTATTAGATGAGGATAGCTTGCGAGCTTATTATCACAATCAAGTCTATTAGAAAAGACCAGCTCAAATATTTGGTAAGAAGGTAAGAAAACACTTGTTGAAAGAAGGGGATCTGGTCTTTAAGCAGATGAGGCTAAGAGTGCCAGACATTCAGGAAAAATTTAGGCCAACCTGAGAAGGTCCGTTTGTGCTGAAAAAGTTGCTAACAAAGGGAGCAACAATGGGAATGAATTTCAAAACCCGGTCAATGTCGATAGACTAAAAAGGTTCCATGGATAAAGACCAAGAAAAATCAAAAGAAGAGAATAAATATCGTGCGGGTCAAAAATTGAAAAAAGGCGGCCTTGGTAAAATTAGGTGCCCTGTCAGGGTGAAAACCGAAAAAAGGCACCGTGGGAAAAAATCAAGGGCTGAGAGAAAATATTCAATCGAGAAAACTCGAGAGGGTCAATTGATAACAAGAGTTTGATGCTTACAAGATCTATCCCGTGATTAAGTGTAGCCTAGTACTTTTGAGTTTTTATCAATTGAGGATCATGTATGATGAAATCATATGGAAATGTACATAATTTTTCAATGAATATAAGAACTCAGTTTGCATTCTCATTAATTTTTAGTTCTGTCATAAAAAGAAATACATCATTTATTTATCTAATAACTATTCTCTAATATTCTTCGTCAGCCAGGTGTCTAAGCTAATAGGACCTGTTGTCAGCAGTAGGGTTAAGTACCCATCTCTTGTACTCAACTGAGGTGGTGAAGTCGCAATCCTCTATCCTTAGGATGATAGTCTTTATGGGTAGCTGTGCTAAGAGGCCTTGGTAACCGAATGTGAATGCAACAGATAAGGGGCCACCCTGAAAAGATAGTAGAGATCGCACGATACCTTGTGTTTCTCTGAATTATCGGGCACATCGAGTAGTGATGTAAAAAGTAGCTCTGTGGAGCCCACATAATGGAACACACCTCGAAGATTCATCTTGGGTCAAATAATGCAAGCTCACCCAAGGGCTCCTGAAGCTAATGTCGCCATTTGCCACGGTGACTATCCATGCGAAACCTTCATAAGGAGAATCAAAGTCATACATCCGCTATCTAGGGAGAAAATTCCTAAGTAAATATGTGTTATTCACCCTAGGGTGAGGTTTTGATAATAGCCTCAGTTTTTTCTGTAGCCACACCTAAGAGGGAAAAGAATAAAATAAAGTAAGGGAAAAAAAGGCGCTGGAATGGGTTGGGTCCGCTCCAGGCAAAAATTAGGCACAAGGGTATGCAAAAATTCGAAAAGGGCATATTTCTCAATAAGAAAAACTAGTGACCACAAGGGGCACACTACCTTTAAAATAATGACGAATGTTACATGGAGCAATAAGGGGCTTCCAGTCATGGAAGCGTCAGGATCGATGTAGAGAGCATCCAAGCCGAGAATGGTCTTAGCCAAAATCACCGGGAATGAGGTTAGTCTACGATGAATACCATCTACAATGCTAAATAAATGGTGGTCTCCAGTCAGTTCGTCAGTGGTCACATTCAGGTACCTAAACAGACAGGCTAGTAGGATGACGCTGGCAAAATAGTTAGGCACATCAGTAAAGTCGTCGAGCGCCTCAATCAGGGTCTCTAGATGAAAAAAGTCATCTTTGGGCACCAATAGGGCAGCCATAGATGGTGAAATACATAAAACATGTGCCACGTCTCTGGGATAGCTTGGCACGCAGTTTGGAACACAAGGTAGTATCCCCAGCAAAAACCTCGTACCGGTAATAGCGGCGAATTCCTCAGCTAGGGGGCATAGCTCTTGATGAGTAAATTGGAAAACATGGAATCAAGGATCCCAGTAGCAAATTGCAGCCCGAAGGAGATTCTTGTCAAGCTTGACCCTTTTCAAAAGTCTCACATTGGAATAAGGAACTAAAATGGAATTCTCTCAATTTTTAGGGTCATCCAAGAGTTGGTGCAATTTATTAATAGTCGAGGTTGACATATTTGGACAGATTAATAAAGGAGGAAATAAATAAAATGGAAAGACTGAATGAAAATAAAGAGAAAAGAGAAAAATACCTGATTAAGAGCTATAACCTAGAAATTTGGAAGAAAAAGGCACAAAAAATAAAGGAGAAATGACTCCTTTTACAGAAGCCAAATAAGGGCTACCCTGGCCGCCCTTCGCTAAGTGAAGACCAACCTGGCCACCCCTCAAATTGGAGTTCCTTGGGCAAATCTATCTCATGCATTTTGCATGGCTCATGCATTCTCACTGCATAATTTACCCTTGTGCATTTGTTTTTTTTTTTAAATTTTTGCAGGAAAATTTAGCATCAACATCGCTCGAAAGACATACCTCAATTTTTCAAAAAGGTAAAAAGAAAGGCTTTTTTTTTATCGAGGGGCGGATTGATGACTTCAGCTGGCCGCCCCTTGGAGGAAGGTATAAAACCCCTCCTCCTAGCTGCCCCTCAACTTCTCTTTCTTCATTTTGTTTTAATTTTTACATTTTTCTTTGCTTTAATTCGGTTTTTCATCCATATCTTCTCCATCCGTCCTTCGATTTGCGTACCGTTTGCGTAAAATGATCCTTGTTCAATTGTCTATATAGTGATATAAAGTTTTTAAGTTTTTCCTCAGCCAGGTTAGTTTTCAGTGTATTTTCTTTCCTTTCACTACTTCATTTTGTATACTTTTATGTTAGGAACATGTTTTAAGTAAATGTGTGACAAAATACAGAGATTTGATGGGAAAAATTACGTGTGCATGGGGTTAGCAGACACTGCCAATGAAAAAAAAAGAAAAAAAATATTTTGGAAATGAGACACGTAAAAAAATATAAGCATGAAGATGAAGGATTTTATTTTCATAAAATAATGAATGAATATTAATTTTTAAATTATTTGCAGAATAATTTTGGGCACTGCATGATTATAATTTATGTTGAATTTATTGCTGGGGCTTGTGGCCTGTTCAAATATGCTTTTGCATGCAGGAGATTAGGCATATTTTAGCCGAAATGCTGCCCAAATTTTTAAAGATCGTAAATATAATTGCATAGTTACACCATAAAAATATTATAAATAGCATGGCACTAGCATGTGAATTGTTTGCATAACTTAGCAAATATTAATTAAAGCATTGTATATATAGATAAACTAATTGTTTGAATTTTTTTAGGATGCCTCCACGAAGCAATCCACCTCAGGAACCTGAAGGCATTCCACCCCCGGACTGGATGACTGGCGCGCATAAACGAAGATTTGAGGCATTGTGCCACATGTAGTTCTTGTCTAGTAAGTTTATCTCCCTGCCATTCTTAGAATAGATAGGCATGTGGGGGGAGGTCAGCGCCTTGTTAGCGGCGATAGGTTGGACTGAGTTCCTTACGTCGGCTTACCTCACCTACCCAGAGGTTACTAGAGAGTTTCTGTCTACGATTTAATACAGAGGGTTCTTGAGATCAGACGCAGAGCCTGGGGTCATATTATTTCGAGTCAAAGAAGGATGGTATGCGATCAGCTATCGAGATTTTGCACAGATTATGGGTCTTCTGACTAGAGACCATGTGCCGATACTAGATAGGATTGTCCTGGTACACTGGTGGGAGATGATTACGGTACCAGGAGCGCATTATAATCATAAGACGGCCAAGAGTACCATTTTGGTTTCACAGGTTTTTAGATACATTTAGAGGGTTTTGGCTAGCGGTTATATGGGCCGAGTTGGCAGTCTTGGTGCCATCAATGCCACAGAGATTTGGAGTTTATGGGCCATGGCGATAGGGACACAGCTCAACATCAACCATGAGATAGTGATCGGCTTATTTAGATAGGATCGAGGGACTATAGGGCATATATGTATAGGAGGGAGTCACCAAATTGCTACTGCACCTAGGGTAGGACCCCAGCACATTTGGGCCACCGATAAATAGGGATATATTTGTTGACTGGGCCTTTGCTAGATCCATAGGTATGATTGAGTTGTTGCCTAACCACTCAGGGGGGTACAGGCTACTCACCATAGCAGAGACCAGGCGGATGGATCATTTACCTTCATTTGCAGCTGCAGCACCAGCCAAGGATCAGCCTCAGCCAGAGAAGGAGCATCCATAGCCTCAACCAGATGAGGAGCATCCTCATCCACAGCCAGAGGTGGGAGAGCCTCACGCACCGCAAGATGGCATGGATTTGGACATAGACTTGGAGGACCTTCTCTGTACGCCATCATTACAGCCATTTCCTCTAGGGGCTCGGGTGTTCCCTTCTCCTCATATGCATACTCGGGGGTTGGATCCTCAAACGTCTAGGAGGTATCATCCCTATAATCACCCAGATTCTCTAGGGGCATCTGCTTCGGCAGCTTTGCCACCACCACCTTGGTCTAGGATGGAGCAGAGCCAGACGGATATGGAGGTCCTCATCCAGGCTATGCAGAGGTAGATTTTGGCAGCATTGGATGCTCGGTCCAGCACTCTGATGAGAGGCTCATGGCGATGGAGCAGCGCATAGATGGGACATTACAGTTCATTGATCGACTTATGGGCGAGGTGTTGCAGTGCCAGGATAGATTTGAGGAGTCTATGAGAGCCTTCCATGCAGCGGTAGAACATCGAGTGGATGAGTCCCTTCAGATGATGGATGAGTCTATTAGTATGATGAGGCTCTAGTTGGAAATAGTAGAGGCATTGGCACATGGTACATCACAGTTAGTGAGGCATCTGTAGGAGGGTGTGGATGCCAGATTTACGGATATGAGAAGTCGTATTAGAGACCACACCCAGACCATCGCGACCTTGGGGATGGGTCTAAAATGATCTGGTTAGGACTATAGGGACTTTTGCTCGCCCGTTCCTAGATGGACAGATGGACACTACAAGAAATTTGACTTTTTATGACGCAAAAATTTGTCATGAAAAATTCATTTTTCGTCGCTGAAAAGATAAAGTGACGATTTTTTATCGTCACAGAGAACGTAACGGTAGACGCGTAACATTAAAGTTTACGTGACGATTTACTTTTTTGTCACCGTAAGTATATTTTTTGTGACGAAAATGATTATCGTCATCTTTAGTTCTTACTTTTCATGACAAAAATTATGTCATAAATAAAATTATATTTCGTCACATTATATTGTTTATCGTCACTAAAGATTGGTATTTTTTATGACAAATTTAAAATTCGTCACGAAATTAAATATTTTTAATGACGAAACTCTGCTTCTGATTAAAACCATTAAGCATTGGTTACGTAATTATCGTCATAAATAAATATAATTTTCGTCACTAAATCTAATACTTTAAGTGACGAAAAATGATTTCGTCATTAAAATAATGTATATTAACGATGAATATAAATCGTCATATTACGTTATATTTTAGTGACATAAATAGGGATAAAAATAATTGTCACAAAAAATAGTTTTAGTGACAATTTTTTATTGTCATTAAATTATATTTTTTTATTACAATATTAATATCGTAATTATAAACATTATATCGTTATTTATGAACTCATAAGTCGACAAATTATGATAAATATACTTATCATATATGCATTGTAGTAAAAATGACACATTTTAAATTTAATGTCATACAATCAATTAAATTTCTAAAGTAAATCTAATATAATGTATTCATTCAAATAAAAGGTTAATTAAAAAAAAAACATACTGTCTAATACAAAAAAATTAAATTTGCATCCTAATCAAGAAATAAAATCTGTTGAAACTTCAAAATTTGCATCATGTTCCTGCAAAAAAAAAAAATCTTATATTAGATAAAAAAAAATACATTTTCATGTAACACCCTTCATTTATACACACTACGATTCCAACGATACTGCACGATTACAAATTGAGCCCACATATATCATACATAATATAAAACATATATATATATAAAACTATTTTGGGTAAAATCTACATACTATTTAATCAGATTTCAAGACACTAATTACAACATACAAAGGAATGTTATAAATTTATAAGATCGGAATTGAAAAAAACCTGATAATGAAAAGTTGACACTGGTGAACACCTTCAAAAATATAGTTGGATTATCACAATCAAAATAAAATACATAAAATAGAAGAAGTCCAGCCAAATACAATAATAATATGGCCTGCTAATTAACCTCTTTGGATCTACATTACATATATAATGACAACAAGAAAGTATGAAAAAGTGCCATTAAATATCCTCTCTAGCTACTAGTGCAGAATCTCAAGCTTCAATTACAGAACATGATCCAGGCACAGGATGTATGATTATGTAAAGTACTGTTATCAGCTCAAAATCATTAATTAAGGTTTTGTACTGAAAATTGAAATGTAGTGAGTGAGAATCTAGTTAATGCATGTGCTTATCAAGTGTTATGTGAGTTTGTGTAACACGTGTATTAAGTATGCTTCCATCTGTGAGTTTATTTTCATAGGAGGTTTACATTATAATAACAACCATGGACCACTACCTTTATTGCTGCCACCATACAATAAGTCTAATTTAAAATCCAATGGGGGAAGAATTCAAAGTTATCTGATGTTTGACATAGATGACATTAATCATACAACATAACTGATATTTATATAATCACAACTATTTTCAAATATTTTCATATTATTGAACATAGTTGCACAAGTATATCTACCATGTTTCTTCAAATTATACCAACTTCAACTTATACCAACCTAATTTCTTTTTAATATTTCATTCATCAACTTAACATTCCAAATTCAACTTTTATAATCTGCTGAAACACCTTCTCTTCTTATTTTGTTTTCTTCTTAAATAGAGAATACCTAAGATAACTGTTATACTCATTAAATATATCCAAAAATGACAACCCAATCCTATGAGATAGGACTTTGGCATTTGCTGATCTAATAATCATCAACAAACCCAATCTCTTTCTATCTCTTACGGTATTAAGTCATGGCAGATTATTGCAAGAGAGGATAGGCAATAGCAGACATTTATTACGACTGGATCCTTTTGGCTTTGTCTATTTGTTCCTCTTCCCCCAATCAAATTCTCTACCCATTTTTACCTATTTTCTATACAAAATTCCTTTCCTCACATCAAACCATAAAAATTCCTGATAATTGGAGCTAAAAAATGAAAATCCGAAACGTTCCCACTTACCGAGTATAAATTTGGGTAGCAACCAAACAAGAATTGAAATAAGGTTATGGATTACATATCTAATTAGCAACAACCCAGATTAAGTACAACAACAAAAAGGAAAAACAAAATAAACAAACAAAATTGAAAAGCCAAATTTAGACATATAAAAAAAAATAAAAAACAAAATCAGAGTTATGTAGTCAAATGATAACAATAAGAAAATTTCAGTTCATCTGCTTCTGTTACTGAAATTCATCTTCTCATAGTAATGAATCGAAAATAGAGACAATGAGAGATGCAAATCGTCTTTTGTATAGCTCAAAAACTCAGCAAATCTAACACCCATCAAACAATCCACTTCTAATTACAAAGAAATGTAATCTAACACAATTCACACAAAGATTAACCAAATATACTGCAGTTAATTATTAAAAGAAGAACTTAGAGAGAAAGAAGCCGAGTCATAGTTATGCAAAAGAGTAGAGTTACAGAAATTTGGTTGCAAATGACCAAGCACATCATCTACTTTACTTGAAAAAAATACTAACATCAACAAACAGAAAATTAAAAAAAAAAAAATCAAACAATAGTTACAGAACAAAAACTTTTGCAAATCTGACCTTTCAAGGGAGTGTTAAGGAGGCACTGGATCAAGCATAGCAAACACAGATCAACGACGCACCACACTAACAAAAAAAATTATTCAAACAAGAAGTTACTCAATACCCAAAAAAAGAAAGAAAATAATTAAACTCATTAACAAACAGAGAGAGGTATAACCTGATTGAAGAATGGGCGATTGATATTGAGAGAGAGGAGTATGGCAGAGACTGCAAGTAAGAGAGACAGGCACGCGGCGGAGACAGCAGCTGATATAGATCGAACTGTGGCGGAGACGAGGAAGTCACCGAGAGAGGACCGCGGTGGAGAGAGAGAGTGATCGAGCGACAGATCGATTTTGCGAGAGAGAGAAATAGAAGGGCTTGGGGGAAAAAATTTTATTCTGCATTTGAGGGTTACAATTTTTACAATTTTCTAATTTACATTAAAATATTTTATTTTAAATTATTATTATATTATTAATTAATTAACTTTCATATATAATTTAGTTATTTTTGTAAAAAAAAGTAGATGACAAACTATTGTTGGTCATTAAAAAAATTTATTGGAGACATTTTTATTTATAATATAAAATAAATTATTCATAACATAATCTAGTTGTATATTTTTATTACAGTCGATTGTGATAAAATATTATATCGCACAAACTGATTGTATTAGTAATAAATTTATACTTTGTAACTATATATTATTTTTTTTGTGACATAATTGTTTGTCATAAATTGAATTTATATTTTATGACGTAATATATTTGTCGTATATTAACATTACAACTAATTGTCATATAATATTATTATTGTCATAAATTGATTGTACCGGTATTTCGTCACACTATATTCCTTTTTTATGACATATGTATTTGTCATAAATAAAATTATTGTGACGAAATAATTTTATCGTCATTAAATTGTGACAAATATAATTCATGTCACAAAAAATAAGCATTTCACGACGAATTTTTGTGTCGCAAATAGTTATTTTTTCATTATATTTTTTTCCACAAAAAAAGGTTGGAATTTTTTCCCACCATATCAAAGGTGATGAAATTGTATCTTGACACAGTGTATTTATTTTTTGTGACATATTTATTTGTTATAAATAAAATTAATTTTTAAACTAAAATTTTTCGAAAAAAATAATTAGAAATTTTTTTTATAATCGATATCTTATTTGTGACGAAATGATTTTATTGTCATTAATTTATTTAATTATGATAAAAATAATTCGTCACAAAAAATAAATATTTTGTGACGATTTTATACGTTGCAATAAGTTATTATTTTGTCATTAAATTTTTTCCCTCCAAAAAAATGGTGGGAAATTATCTCTCCTAAATAAACCATGACGAAATATATTTTTTCGTCACCAAATTAATCTTTTAGTGACAATAATTAAAACATAAAATGACGCAAGATAATTTCATCACAGTAATAAATAGTATGGTGACATTTTAAAAAATTCGTCGTTGTAAGTTACAATTAGTGACGAAATTTTATGTGTCATTAAAAAATTCGTCACAAAAAGTCAAATTTCTTGTAGTGGGAGGTGGAGTTGCGAGCACCATGACCATCAGCACTTTGTAGCTCAGATAGTGACTCGGTGCAATCCAAGAGCATGACAATCACTTTGCAGTTCAGATAGTGACTCGGTGAAATTCTAGAATGTCCGCACTTTGTAGTCGAGTTAACAGCTCAGTAAAATTCTAGAATGTCTGCACTTTGTAGTCTAGTTAAGAGCTAGGTGCAATCTAAGAGGATGACAAGCACTTCATAGTTTAAATAACGGCACGGTGAGTTCCAGAATGGCTGCACTTCATAATCTAGTTAATGGCTCAATGCAATAAAAAAGGATGATAATCACAATTCAAATCACAAAACTGTTCTCCAGGGAATAGCCATCTCTTCAGGGGGCATCTATCCAATATCAAAACAACAGAAATTTAAAATGCCAAAAAGACGGTCAATCAACCACCAAGAGAGTTGCTCGGCAAGTCAATAAGCGGGTGATAATCAAAAATTCGCCACGACTCCATAAGCGCAGCAGGAAGGTGGCAGCTTCAGGTACGTACCCCTCTCATTTTCTCTGAATTTTGGCTCACCTAGGCACCTATGCACTAGCTTACCCAAAACTGGGAGCAACTATAAACACTGGGTCCCGAGGTAGTCTAGATCAGGGTTACCCAGTAATGAAATTAATGCTTGTTCAAAGGCGAGAAGGTGGGAAGTGATATTTTCTTATCAAGTTCCTTTTGAAAATAAAATACTGACATGGCTGGCCGCCCCTCGCAAGGGGTGAGCTGCGTGAGAAACCGACCCTCATATGCGCATGAGGCACAAGCGCATGCACGGCGTGAGGCTGCCCCTCGTGAGGGGTGGGCCGCATGAAGTGGCTACCCCTCGCCTACTTCTTCCTCCAGTTAGCGATTTTGGTCCCCAAAATCAAGGAATTTGATTTGGAATCAAATTCAATCACTTATTTTGGGATTTTTAAGAGATAATTGCGGGATTTGATTTAAAAATAGGAAGTTTAGATTAAATTAACTTAATGTCCTCCTAAATCTCTAGGTTTAATTGATCAATAATATAAATAATTTAGAGAGAGAAAACAAAAAGGAGAGCAACATTCTGAAATTTGGATTTTTCTTAAGAAAAAAAAGAACAACAATTTTTCTTCTCTTCTTTTGGATCAAAGTTCAAAATTTTGATCTAAAAACCGTGCTTGAAACAAGAAAATTGATTCCCTTTTCTTGAGACAAAGAGAATTCTTTTGTTTTTTTGAACAAGTTTGTCTTGAGTTTTGAGAGAGAGAGAACTCAAATTTTTTAGATTTTTCTATTTGATTTTTGTGGATCTTGATAAGGAAACAAATTCGCAATTCATCCTTCTGATAACTAATAGTTCGAAGGGTAAATTTCTAGGTTTAATTACATTGTTTCATTATTTCTTTTCTTTATTTTATTCATCTTTCACCATTGTTGCATATATTATTATTATTATTTTATGTAATAAATTCATTTATTTTTGTTTTTTGATCGTGATTAAAATATATAGTTTTAAATGTTTTTCACATTAATATGGCATGAAATCATGCAAAATAACATAAAATTACAAGTTTTACATTGAATTTTAAAGAAAATGTGGAGTTTTCGTCCCTGTATCTCTCCTCCCCTTGAGGGGCAGGAAGGAGATGAGAGGCGGCCAGGCCACCCCTCAACTAATATTTTGTATTTTTGTGATTATTGATCCGTTTTGTTCCGTTTTCGATCCTTTTCGATCCATATTTGCGTGGTGTGTGTTTTTCTGCATGATTTTAATATTATTTTGCCAATGTTTATTTATTTTTATTATTTTATGTGAAAATATTTATTTTTATTTATTTTTATTTGATTTAATTGATTTTTAGATTTGTTTGCCAATATTTATTTTATTTTATTTTATTTTGTCTACAATCCTCATTTTTTTTTTTGCTTCAGCATTCTTACGAGCAAATGGGTTTATTTTTAGTTATTTTGTTTTTTATTTATTTTGCTATATAATTTGTAATAAGTTTATTTATTTTATGCACATTAAAAAGAAAATTACAAAAATATTTTTATTATTAAATTTAGTTTTTTTCTAATAAAATAGGACCAGTATTTTAATTTTAGCCAATAAAATCTCACTCCAAAAGGAGAGTTAATTTTTTCAATATGGGATCACTCATCGCTGTTTTCTCAATAAAGTCCAAAAAATAACTTTTCGATTTTTTAGTGTGCATGAAGGAACCAATATTTCTATTTCAAATAAATACCCCATTTTATGTAAGTCATTTATTTATTTGTTTGTTTATTTTAATTTTAGATTTTGGGGGATTGTATTTTTGTCCCAATTTTTATTTTGTAATATATTTTATATTTTAGTTATTTTATTTATTGTTTTTCTTTATAGCTTTCCTACGATACTTGATATGCGTTTTAAATTTTAATGCATGACCGCGTGAGATGAGAGATAAAAAGTTAATCGTTAAAAACTCATTTATAATTAACCAAAATATTAATAAAAGTAACGTTCCTAACCATTTTCTAATTTAGACCTCTGAAATTAGATGAACTTTTTCAATTTCTTGTAAATTGGGTGGCGACTCCAAAATATCTTAAAGGTGCCTATAAGGTCTCATGGGATTAGATGAACTTTCCCAATGTTCTATTGGGTAGGAATTCCGTAATATCTTAAACTAACGATATTCATATTATTTGGATAGTTGTAATGTCTTGCTAGATGCCACTTATGATTTGTGGGCCTACAATGGGATTGGGCCCATTGCCAATATAATATGAACCTATTGGGTCACACATTTAGAACGAAATGAACGGACTAAGATTTTATTTGGGCTTTTGAATTTAATATATTTTCGATATTAAAATTCTAATTTATTTTATGAAATTTAAGAGATATTCCTTATTTGAATAAAGAATATTCTCTCCTATATTTTCTCCACGTTAACCACTAATTAAGATTAGGGTTAACATGATTAAGTGGATATATATATATATATATATATGTATGTATTTAAAATGCCCTAATCATCTTTCTGATATTGTGAGCCGCCACTTTAGAGAAAAAAATAAGAGAGAAAATGTTTTTTCTTATATACAGAAGGAAAACCTAGTCGCAAAGAGGAGGAGCTAGCACCCCTTTGAAGAACTGTTCTTTTTCGTTCGAGTGCAGATACTGGTAGAGGGCATTCATCTTTGAAGCAGCTATTAAAATCCGATCGAATTAAAAAGTTAATTCGCTTTTCTGCTCTACAACAGGTTGGTTAATTCTTTACATTTCTTTTGAATCAATTAAAATACATAGATCCTGTTTGGGCTTTTATTATTTTCGCTGCGCGATAATTTGAATTATTTCGAACAAAACCCAACAAGAAAGAGATATGAAAGGAAAAAATGTACTTCTTTTTTATCCTTTTTACTCACCAGGCCAACCTATGTTGTTCTCCTCCCCCCTCCCCTCAAAGCCCTCTCATGTTAACCTTGAAAGTCTTAGACTTTCATATGAACTTTTTCTTCAGCAGTTGAAAAAAGGGAAATTTCCTTCTGTTGTTGTTTCTTCTCTTCTTAAAAAATGCCTCATCCCTTTTGTCCATCAAAGCCACCTGAAGCTAAAGAAAAATAGTAGGATAAGGAAATAACTCATTAACAAATGATTCAACCCTCAAATGAGCTTGTAAACTTTTTAGAATAAAAAACTTTACAAACTCTTTATTGAGTTTCTACTAAAGTTTTTGATCCTTTGAACTTTTCCACTCCTTCAAATTCAGAAGATGATATTTCTGTTGTTGATGATCATAAATTTTTCCTATTGCATATAGCTGATCCTGTAAGGACCCAAATTACACATAAGGTATGTATAGGCTGTGATGGAAACCAGAATTGTATGATTTAATGATAAAAGTGTCAAAAAGGACGTAATTAGTATTAATTTAAAAGTCAGGGGTAAATTGATAATTTGTCAATTAGTGATTTAAATGTATGAATTGTAAAGTATTGTGGGTCAATGTCTAATTAAGATATACATCACATGCTAATGTATGAATAAATAGAAGTTAAAGGAGCAAAATGTGAAAAAGAAAAGTTGGCCAATGGAATTTAGCCACCTAGCCTTTCTAGAAATTGGAAGAGAATTCAAGTGATTTCAAGGCCATTTTGGCCGGCTGAAGAAGGCCGTAAACACCGCCATTTCCACTTAAAAATATCATTCTACATCTGCCAAAAACTGCCCCGTGGTATGCCAAAAGAATCCTTAAAGTAAGAAATTAATTTTAAGTGCAATCAAGCTAAAAAGGTCAGAAATAACTTGTAATCTCCTCCTTATTCTTCTATAATTTTGTAGAGTTAAAAGTTGTGGATTTGTATTGATGGTTAACATGAGATTTTGATGATATTTATTGAGAATTTTTAATAAGAAGAAGATAGAAAAGGAGGTGTGATTAAAAAGGGAGCTTGAAGAAGCTACTTAGAGCACAATAGAGGTTTGGGAACTTTTTCATTTTCTTGTGTGTACATGTGATGATTTGAAATGATTTTAAGATTATAATGATTGTAAATAATGTGTTGAACTTGGATGTGGTGGCTGAATGGGTTGAGATGGCATGAGATGGACTTTAGTTGGTTTAGGTGGAAATCTGTATTAGAATTCACTTGATCCCTTTTTTGTTTTTAGGCCATATCTCAGCCTATAGACCTCCAAATAGAGTGATTCCAATTGGAGATTAATCTTAAGAGTTATATCTACATTTTTCATGAGAAATCAAGGCCTACTTTTGCCTCTAAAACACCTGAAATTGAAATTGAAATTACAAAGCTGTTGCTGCCCCTATTTTGGGAACAACATGTAGTATTTTGGGTGTAAATCACTTATTAGGGTTCCAAATGGCATTAATAAAAATTCTATAGAAATTAGACACATAATCGAGTAACTTTCTTGAGGAATTATAACCAAATTCTGTCTCTATCGCTCTCAAAAAATTTTCAAAGTTAGGGTCACAGTTTTGCGCTTGATAATCTGACCAGAGCAGTCTGTAATGTTTTGACAATATCTCCCAATTTACAGATCCAAATGACCTGATTTTTAAACCATTAGAAACTCAAGAGATAGGATAACATTTTCTATTCAGACCACTTGGCCTAAAAATGCCGTTTACCATGTGGAAAGCTGATTGGAAATGCCTTTTAGTTTGTAGTCTGATCGGACTTAGGATAGAAGTCTGATCGGATTTAGGCTAGAAGTCTGATCGGATTGGTTCCTCAGCCTTGGGTCCGATCAGACTTAGTTAAAATAACATAATAGCCTTGTTAAAACTCCTAAATCAGACCGAAATTAGCGTATAGTATATGTGAGACTTGCATGAACCGATCGAATCATGTTTATTACTTTATGTGAACTCGTTATACCACTAGGAACTGAATGGAATTGCTTAATGTTTCATGTGACCAATCGGATTAAGTAAGAATATAATGCTCTAAATTATTTGACATGCACTTTGAATTATCTAAAGTGGCTGTATGACCATGTATGGGTATAGATACTAGATCTTGATACTGCTTTTGTTAGAGTTATCTAACTAGGATAATGTATGCTCAAAAAGCACTATGGCTTTCTTTGGATCAGGGTTTTTCAAAAGCTTTTTTATAAATTATTTTAAAATTTCCAGGCAATATTGAAAAAAAAAAAAAGTTTTTGTTGAGTCACGCCTAAGGGCACTCGGCCTGAGTTACGCCTTTCCTCCTGTCTCTCAGTCACTCCCGTAGCTCACTGAGTCACAGGACTGACTGGGTTTTATTTCTCCATTTCTCAGCTTATCCTAAGACTGAAAAACAGATGATAAAATTAAGCTGATATTTTTTCTATTTTTTTGAGATTGTTTTCAAACTCTTATCTTGAGCATTTAAGGTTAATGATAGTTTTTTTTTTTGGGATAAAAAGGAAAAGGGTGACTCAACACAGAGAGAGAAGGAAAGGGAGAGAGAAGAAAGAAAAAGAAACAGAGAGCAAGAGAGATAGAAAAACCGAAACACAGAACAAAACCAAAAAAAAACACAAGAAGAGCCTTAAGGTGCTGGATTCCTAACCTTGAGCATACACAAACACTGAAGGTAATATCAAAAGCTTGATCTCTAAGACAAAGTGAAAATCGTATTTAAATCTTTAAATTTCCATGTTTTTGTTTAATCTTTTAATTCTTTGATTTATTTAATTTAAGCTTTTTAATTAGTTGTATACTTTTATTTATGTTTATTTTGTTCATTAAACCATGAAAACCCGTCAAAATCATGTAAAAATAGATTAATAAAGCTAAAAGAGAATTACTGTTCATCACCATCTCCAATGTTTGATTTCACTTATAGTTATCGAACTTATACCAAAATTACGCAAAATTAACTAAATAATTTTTTCTTTCAAAAAAGTTATTGAATTTAAAACCATTATACACAAAAGTCATTATGAATGGATTCCGGTGTTGACTCTCATTGACTCTCACCGGAAAATCTAGCCGTAATCTGTTTATAATGACTTTTGTATTTAATGATTTTAAGTTCAATGACTTTTTTGAAATAAAAAATTATTTAGTTACTTTTGCGTAATTTTGGTATAAGTTCGATGATTATTAGTGAAATTATTTTAAGTTCGCGTGCGCACATGAGCTGTCAGCTAGATTTTCCGGTGAGCGTCAACACCGGAATCCGTTCATAATGACTTTTGTGTATAATTGTTTTAAGTTCAATGATTTTTTTAAAAGAAAAAATTATTTAGTTAGTTTTGCGTAATTTTGGTACAAGTTCGATAACTATCAGTGAAATTAACCCTCATCTCCAATACTATGTTTCTCTCTCTAAAATCTCTGATTTTGAGATTTTCTTTATTTGTTAGTTAAATTAATTTTTACTTTGTATAAATATGAGTTTTTATTAATTTTAAACACAAAATATGTATTAAAGGGTGTTTTGGGCTTGCGGATCAACAGGGGAGCTGATTTCGGGGCAGCCATGGCGTCGTTCCAGGCTGTTGCCAAAGGCGACGTTCCAAGTCTGGAACGCCCGCGCTGGCCTTTCTTTTTTTCTTTCCCCCGATTTGGTTTCTTTTCTTTTCCATGTTACATGGCTTTGCATGGGGATTTATATGACTTTGGGCCATTCTTTGTCGTTTTGTCAACATGTGCATGCATGCATGCAGATTATTTATTTATTCCTTTGTTAAATTCATTCATTAATTTTTATCAAATGTTATTGTTATTATTATTACCTATATATTTTTATATGTATATATTATTATTATTATTATTATTATTATTAAGCCCAGTGTGTTCCTAAAAACATAACCCTCGTTCACTCAATGTAGGAAAATGATTAGGAATAATCATCAGGCCAAACCTTGTATCATTTGGTATATCAAATGATGATCCGATCGGTCGTTATATTTGTGATGAGGTAGGCCCATTGATAGAAATTATGTTTGGGTGGCCCTAAAGTTGTACCACCATACTATGTAATGGCACGATACTTCCATTAGCTAATATGCGTCGTCATAATACATTGTTTGTGATGTGCGCCTTTATGTATTGAATAAAACCAAAATTTAATTGTCGCTTATCAAAGGCTTTCATGCCTTGTTGAGCACATTTCAGTTTATTTGGACTATTTAAATACACAATGGCTAAAATCCATTCACATGCGCTTTCAATAAAGAGAGGTTTTGCTGCCGGCTTTTCGCCGAGTACCATACGCGTTCATTGGCTTCCTCGATAACCCATGGGCTAAACCTGCCCAGGAAAGAGACCGTATGACCTCCTACGTGGGAGTATTAAGGTTGGAAGGATCTTTATTTCCTTTGCATGTGTTTGTTCGTGATGCATACACGTTTTTTTTCATGTGAAAAATACATGATTAATTTTAAAACATTATTAATAAATAAATATATACATCTCATTGTGTGCATAATTTTCTTTTACCATGCAATAAATAATATAATGTGAAAGTGTGTATATTTCATTCTGCACATATAATTTTTTCCATGCATCATTTTAGCCCTCTTGATTTTCAGCCGCCATAGATTCACCACCTAGATGGTTTACAGGTCTTGAAGGATGCCTTATCAGAGAGTCTTTTTTTAGGGTGGACAGATTTAGAATTGGGTTTGGGAGATTTGTTCAGTAATACAGAAAAGGTAATGATGGCTGACCTAACACAGAAAATTGGTACTTCTACTTCCCAAGATCTGGAAAAACGATTGGATGAGTTTGAGAGGAAAGTTATGTCTATGATCAGTGGCTTGGAAGCCACTCTAGCGCCTACCTTTGGACAGCCTATAACATATGCTACTGCAAAAATTAAATTGACTACGATTAGGGAAACTTTGATAGTAGCCGCTACAGTGCCACCACCTGCTGTTGAGTCCGAAAGTATGGCACCACGAGTACCTTTGATAAAACAAAGGAGAGGAAAAGGACTTGCCCTAGAGGAGGACTATATATCAGAAGAGGAAGAAGAGAAATCAACAGCGATACAACCTCAAAAGAATACGGTAGTCAGAACATAAGGCCTAGCTATGAAAAAGATTGAGGAGAGGATTGAAGCTATATCCCAACTATTGTCTGTAGGGAGAGAAATTAACCCTGAGGACAGAGACCTAGATAGTGAGGAAATGCTGCCATAAGGGTTTAAAATGACTGATTTGCCTAAGTTTGATGGCACTTCTAACCCGACCGTGCACATAAAGCAATACACTTTGATAATGAAGGAGACTACCCTCACTAAACGACAAAAGATTGAATACTTTAGTCTTAGTCTTATTGCTTCTTCCATTGACTGGTATCATGGGTTCCACCGAAGAAAGGACTGGGACATATTGACAGAGGAGTTTCTGAAACAATATGATTGTAATACAAGAATAGAGGTTACCCTCAAAGACTTAGAGCTCCTGTAACAAAAACCAGATGGGTCCTTCCACGAGTATCTCACTCGGTGGAGGAACAAGGTGATGGAAATGAAGCAAAAACTAAATACTTCTGAAAAGATCAAATTGTTTATCCGAAATGCGAGTCCTTACTTAAGAGAGGGACTAAAGATGAAAGGTTTGAAAGACTGGGAGTCTCTCAAAGATATCGCTATTGAAGCTGAAGGATAATACCTGGAAGAAAAGGCCAGTGCTATGAGCTCAGAAGGAGGCAACCATGCCAATAAGCCAAAAAATGGAAACTCGGGTTTTGGTAAGAATAATGATAGCCATAATAACAGTAGGGGCAATGGTAGGGATGCATAAATCTCAGCTATAGGAACAACTAGGAATCATTTCACCATCTTAGGTTAACCATTGTCTTGGCACTTCACCCATCTCATTAGGAAAAGCAAGTTACAACCATTGCCAGCCAGTCCTGCCGCAAGCCAAGGGCAACCTACACATAGAGTGGATTGGTATTGTACATTTCACTAGTATATCGGGCATATGACAGATTACTGTCATCTTCTGAGACTTGATAGATGCTAAATAAGGGCCGAACTAGCAATAGAGGAAACGAGACCTAAGCCACTTTTTAGAGGATGTTAGATATGTCCCTAAGCTATGTAATAACTACGTATATATTTATCTAACTATATCAATAATATGGGTTTTTATGTATGCAATGTTTTGCTTCTATTTTGTCTTGTATGACGAAAATCACAACTCATTATTTTATTCAATCTCAAGAAAGAAAAAAAAAACATCTTGATTGCATTTGTCATGACTTTTGAAGTAAGTTAAATTTGGGATATATATATATATATATATATATATATATATATATATATAACCTGGCTAGGGTAAAAATTGAGAAAAGACACCTAAGTAAAAATTAGAGGTTGAGTGAAAATGTTCAATCGAGAAAACCATCGAATGATGATTGATAACAGAAGTCAGATGCATCCAAAGTGTTACCCTCTGAGATAAATAAAACCCATATTTTTGCATTACATGTTTGGCTATTATTGGCCCATCAAGGGAAACTTATGGCATGCATAGAGACACATGTTGGAGCAAGTTTCATTCCAAGGCAGTAATGGTAGTGACAACAGCAATAACGCCTAGAATTCTTCAGGCAGGGGGCACGACCCTTGGTGCATAAAAGAGATATAGTAGCACAAGGCCCAGCACTATGCAACTCCCAACATAAAGTATATGCCAAACTGGGTCATTATTGAGAAATCACAGGTCAGAATAGGGGAACCAAGGCGATACTTTTCCTAGTTCTTGATGATATCAACTATAGGGGCAACTGATTAAAGGGCAGGTTATTTTCAGCCCAGGGACAATAGAGACGGATTTTCTCCTTGGAAATAATAACAGAACTAAAAAAGAAGACAAGGCAAAAAAAAAAAACTAAGAGAAGGCACCCAAAGGAAGCTTGTTTGGGACACACTTGAAAATGGAGTTCCGAAAGGAAAATTCATAGGACACAGCCAAATTGCATCCACAACTGGATCCCATAACCATCTAGGGCGTGGTCTATGCATTGTTGCATAAAGTTCACATTCCTGCATATAATTTCTCATAAGCACCTTACACATATAATTCTTTGCGAATATATTTGATACACATAAATCTGTGTAAATTCTACATGTGTAATTCTTTGCATATATGATTCTATAATTTCGTGTACATATACCCTGCACACATAACTCTATGTATGTGAAACACACACATATGTCTTTGCACATATTTCATGTACACATTTCTATGTCTTTGCACATATTTCATGTACACATTTCTATATGGTATGTGTTTCACACACATATGTCTTTGCACATATTTCATGTACACATTTATGTACAATATTTTTTCCACATCTATTTCACGTACACAAATCCTTTACGTGCTTTCCCTATATGCAAAACTTTTGTATTCTAATATACATAACTTTCTTATATGCGTCTTTCCTCACATAGGGTTTTGGGCACATAGTTTGCACATTATTTTGTAAATTATTCTTTGTACACTCGCATAATTCTTGTGTATATAAATAGTGATAACAAAACTTTTGTGTCAAGTTGTATCCCAAACTGTTGATATGGTTGCACCAAATTAGGTACCCTCGATCTAAATTTTGACTTTGTCCTAGTTGTTCTCAACTATGAATGGCTTTTACCTCAGCTCTAGAAATTGGAGTTTCTATCCATTTTGAGTTAAGCAAAAGATAAATTTGTTTTGTCTCCGAATGCTAGTCTGCATGAAAACTTTGGCTATACTAAGCAATCTCTAAATTCAGAGCACCTTGAGCAAGTTTTGAAAACAAACTGAGAACAGCTAGTTGCAAATAGGGGATTGGATGAAAACTCATTAAGAACACTAGAACCTTTTCGATTATCTGTCATAGCGCCCTCGAGATAAGATAGAACCTAGAAAATAATTTAGGCAGCCTTTCTTTTTATAGCTCTTTAAATGACTTTTCTTACCCTTATTTCACAATCTCTGCTAGCCCTTTGAGCCTGTATTTTGGTATTCTGAATGCGTACCAGTTTGACTGTTACCTATCGTCTAAAATAATTTTTGCCTCCCTTTAGAAAGATAGCCGCTCTAGTAAGGATAAATTTACACTTTGGGAAAAAGGAGTTTAATGCTTGTCAATTCTTTGTGTAATTAGAGGCACAAGATCAGAAAAAAAATCAAAGAACGAAATAGAAAAAAAAAACAAAAAAAAAAGAGGAAAGAAGAAGAAGAGGACAAGAGTGGAGCTTAGACTAGTACCATTTGACAGGTTTTAATAAGTATGTTTTCAACCTCAATTGTCATTCTGAGCTGAGCTCGATGAGCTAAAATGCTACCAAGTCCAAATTCGAGAATACATTGACAATGTGCAATTGGGATGGGAACAGTCTCCCAATCAGTCAAATAAATGTGGTAGTCATTCTTTTCTAGCAACCTGACCCTTTTTTGATAGCCATCTACCTAAGCCTAACACTACAACCAATGTAAGACCTCTTGATTCTAGGTTTGGTCTTGTGCAACTTAGTAAAAATGACCTTCTAATAAGGTTTGGTACGTAAGAAGAGGCATATGGTATTTTTTGAGCTTCGAGCAGGAAGCCATGAGTGCACTATGCATTCGAGTTGAGTCTTGTTCCCAATTTTACATCTATAACTTGCTTTCAAATGGAAAAAAATATATGTTTTGGCTACTCGCACACACACACAGAAATTGCCTAGTACGTCGTGCATAGGTTCAGTAAACGTCGATATTTTTACCTTTATCTTCTTGCCCCTCATTAAGAAAGACTCCTTAATTCTTTTTGCTGAGATCGAGCAGTCGAGAAAGTAGTTCATTCAATGCATTAACTTAAGTTTAGGGCACCTAGTAGGTCGCAATCATTTCACTTAGGGTATTTCCTGCCATTATTCTCGCAAATGTTCCTTTGCACACACTTTTCTTGATACCCCCCATACATATTGCCACAAGTAATTCTTAAGCAATTCTTTGCGTATTACTCTTAAGCAATTCTTTTGAGTAATGTGCCACATGTACACAATTCTCTTACATGCGGTTTTACGTACATATCCTGTATATGTATTTTTTTACATATAATTTTTCTGCTTACATGCCACGTATGCAACTCTTTGCATACATGTTACGTACATAATTCTTTGTGTGTGTAACATGTATATAGTTTTGTGCATATATTTCAGACATATAAATTCCTTATGCACACACAATCTCTTGTATATGCTTTGTGTACATAAATTTGCAGAAAAGGTTCAAATAGACCTCTTGCACAAGAATGGGTCAAAGGACAACTTCAGCTCAACATTGGCATTTTCGCCTGTGCTGGACAACTAGGTCAAAATGAAATCCCCATGGAATAAAAGTCACACAGCTTCGTGCAAAAAGGGGGAAGCCCAGAAGAATGGGTTTATTTGTATGCACCATGTTAGGGGCAATCAGGTAATATTCATTTTGTAAACAATAATAAAAATCTCAATACAAAAAAAAAAACAAAAACAAAAAAAAAAACTCTAGGCCTTGAAAAACTTAAACTGTACAAACTCAAAATACATTCAAAATGTAAAGAATCAATACATTCAAATGTATAAACTCAAAATACAAAAACTCAATACACTCAAACTGTACAAATTCAAAACGTAAAAGTTCTAAAAATTCTAAATTGAACAAAAAAAGAAGAAAGAAAAAAAGAAAATTTCTTAGTCACAATTTTGATAGAGGAAGCAAACCAACAGATCTCCAAGTCAAGTGTTGGACAATCAGATCAAGATGAAGTCCAGATGGAATGATGCAAACAAATAAAAAGGGGTAAGATTAAAACATTTTTTAAGGCATTTCAAGTCTTTTCGGAGCATTAAAACCCTTTTCAAGGTATATCAAGTCTTTTTGGTGCATTAAAACATTTTTCAAGGCAATTCAGGTCACTTCGGAGCATTAAAACCTTTTTTAAGGTATTTTAGGTCTCGTTGGAGCATTAAAACCTTTTTGAAGTTATTTCAGGTCTCTTTTTCAAGGTATTTCAGGTCTATTCGGAGCATTAAAATCTGTTTCAAGGTGTTTCAAGTCTCTTTGGAGCATTAAAAACTTTTCCATCATATTTCAAGTCTCTTCGGAGCATTAAAACCTTTTTCAAGGTATTTCAAGTCTCTTCTGAGTATTAAAACCTTTTTCAAGGTATTTGAAGTCTCTCCGGAGCATTAAATGTTCTTTATAAATCACTCTTTACGAGGCATTCAAAGTCTCTTCGGAGCACAACAATGATTCAACATGCCAACAAACTGGCATCAACCACACAATTCACTTTGGTCCAATGCGCCGACAAGCTGGCATCAATTTCCAAACGATACAAATATGCCTATAAACTGGCATCGATCATTCCTTTGTCAAAATCTTTTCTAGAAGCCTTTTCGATAGGGCTTCATAAAACATTCTCACTAATAATGAGGGAGACAGCGACCTCAGGTACATTTCTCTAACTCTCTGCTCAGAACTTTAGCTAATCTAGATACTAGTGTACTAAATTACCCAAAGTTGGGGGGCAACTGTAGACATTGGGTCCTGAGACGGATTTTGTCAGGGTTACCTAATGACGATATAATGTATGCTCAAAAATACATAAAAAATGAAAGCACTATGGCTCTCTTTGGATTGGGGATTTTTCAACAGGTTTTCTATAAATTATTTCAAAATTCCCGAATTCAAATATCCCTCTTAGGCAATATTAAAAAAAATTATCAAGTCACGTCCAAGGGCATGACTCGACCTGAGTCACGCCTTTCCTCCTATCTCTCAGTCTCTCCCGTAGCTCACTGAGTCACGGGAGTGACTGGATTTTATTTCTCCATTTCTTGATTTATCCTAAGACTAAAAACAGAGAATAAAATTAAGTTGATATTTTTTCTACTTTTTTGGGATTTTTTTTAAAACTCTTATCTTGAGCATTTAAGGCTCATGATGGTTCTTTTTTTGGATAAAATGGAAAAGGGTGACTCACTGGGGGGGGGGGGGGACTCTCCTGGACCGAAAAGAAAGAGAAGAAAGAAAAAGAAACAGAGAGCAAGAGAGATAGAAAAATCGAAACACAGAGAACAAAACCAAAAAAACATAAAGAATAGCCTTAAGGTGCTGGATTCCTAATCTTGAGCATACACAAACAGTGAAGGTAATATCAAAAGCTTGGGTAAATATGTATTAAAGAGTGTTTTGGGATTGAGGATCAATAGGGGAGCTGATTTCGGAGCAGCAATGGTGTCGTTCCAGGCTGTTGGAACGAGCCATGGCCTGACCAGGTCGAGTCATGGAACCGAGAGATCCATGAATTGGGATCCTAATGCATATAGACACAAATGGTCTAATGAGAGCAAGAATTTCCAGGAACATTTCATTTCTGAGCAGAAGAGTTGTTCGCTACCAAAAGCAACGGTCCAAGTCTGGAATGCTCGCGCTGGCCTTTCTTTTTTTTTTTTAATTCTTTCCCCGACTTTGGTTTCTTTTCTTTGCCATGTTACATGGTTTTCCATTGGGATTTATATGACTTTGGGCCTTTCTTTGTCGTTTTGTCATCATGTGTATGCATTCAGTTTATTTATTTATTCCTTTGTTAAATTCATTCATTAATTTTTATCAAATGTTATTGTTATTATTATTGCTTATATATTTTTATATGTATATATTATGTATTATAATATTATATATATTATATTACAGCTATTATCATATTATTATTGTTATTATTATAATAATAATAATAATTATTATTATTATTATTATTTTATTAAATTCATTTATCTTATTTTTTTACTAACTTTAGCATACGCATATAATTAATTGCTACATGAATTGCGAATTTCATCATGCATATTTTTATTATTTCAAAGTTATTTTTTCAATTTTTAAACTTAAATAAGGAATAATTTGATTAAAATACAAATTCTTTTCCTAAATTAACTAGGTTTTCTTCATAAATCATATAAATAGAAATTTAGAGAGAGAGAAGAGGTGGAGGCTACATTCTGTGATTTTTAAACTTTTCGAGAGAGAGAAAAATGATTTGCTTCTTATTGATTCTTCAGAATTTCACTTCTGGATTCAAGAACAGTCATCGAGAAAGAGAAATTGATTATCTTTTCTTGAGACTGAAAGATTTTTTTTGGCTTTTTTCAAACAAGTTTTTTTTATAGTTTTTTTAGAGAGAGAGAAAGCTCAAATTCGATTCTTCTTGTTTTTCTATCTGATTTTTGCGAATCTTGACAAGGAAACGATTCACGATTCATCTTTCCAAAAATTAACCATTTTGAGGGTAATTTCTAGGCCTAAATGCATTCTTGTATTATTCTTTTCTTTATTTTTCACCATTGTTGCACATCTTGAGTTTATTATTTTATGCGATCAATTTTTTTATTTGTTGTTATTCTAGGTTTTTTTTCACATTAATATTGCATGAGATCATGTAAAACCACATTGTGACATGCGTCGAACCCAATCGGCCTCGAATGCGCTTTTAGGTCCCGAGAGGGTTCATATCTTGATTTTGGGCAACATGAAATATTTTGGAATCCCTACCCAATAGAATATTGGGAAAGTCCATCCAATACCATGAATCCTTTAGGCATCTTTGAGGTATTTTGGAGTCGCCACCCAATTTACAAGAAATTAAAAAAGTTCATCTAACCTCGGGGTCTAAACCAGAGAGTAGTTCGAAAATTTACTCATATTAATGTCTTGGTTAATAATAAATGAGTTTTTTAATTATTAAATTTTTATATCTCATCTCACACGATCATTCATTTAAAATAAATCGCAAATTCAAGCAACGAGAAAAGCGGTAAAGAAAACGATAAAATAGGTAAAATACAAAAAAAATATAAAATAAAATTGGAACAAAAAATACAATCCCCTAAATTAAAACAAATAAATAAATTGGGATAAAAATACACTCCACTAAAATAAGAAATTAAACAAACAAAATCAATTGACTAAATAACATTCATAAATCGGGACATTTATTTAGAATAAAAATATTGGTTCCTTCATGTTCACGTAAAAAATCGAAAAATTATTTTTTGGGTGTTATTGAGAAAACCGGGATGAGTGATCACATTTTGAGAAAATCAACTCTTCTTTTAAAAGTAAATTTTTATTGGTTAAAATTAGGATATTGGTTCCATTTTATTAGAAAAATTTAATTTATTAATAAAAATATTTTTATGTGATTTTCTTTCTGACGTGCATGATTTAAACAAATTTATTACAAATTACATAGCAAAATAAATAAAAAGAAACAAAAAAATAATAAATAAAACCAAAAGAAGAATTCCTTGATTTAATGTTAAAATAAGGAAAAATAAGGATTGTAGACAAAGCAAAGCAAAATAAAAATTAATGTTAGCTAATAAATGCAAAAATCAAATAAATCAAATAACATAATAAAAAATAAATATTATCACATAAAAAATAAAAATAAAAAATATTGGCAAAATAATATTAAAGTCATGCAAAAAAACCATACCACACGAAAATTGATCAAAAAGGATCGAAAACTGGACAAAAAGGAGCAAAATACTCTAAAAGACGAAACTTTGGTTGAGGGGCAGCCTGGCCACGAGAGGTAAGCAGGCTGCCCCTCACCTCCTTCCCGCCCCTCGTGGGCAAGGAAGGAAGCAAGAACGCACAGTGAAGATTTTTTCCAAACTTCGTCAAATGTCCACCAAAAACAAACACTATCTTACATAATTTAACTGGTTTTACATGATTTCAGGGCATAAAAAAAAACTTTGAACAACTCAAATCATGAGTAAAAAACAACAAATTAATTGAATTTATCACATAGAATATCAATAATATGTAATAATGGTGAAGATGAACAAAATAAATAAACACAACAATGAAACAATGTAATTAAGCCTAGCAATTTACCCTCAGAATTGTCAATCTGGAGGAATTGATTTGTGAATTACTTTTCTTGTAAAGATCCACAAGAATCAGATTAAAAATAAGAACAAGAACACAAGTTTCTCTCACTAAAAAAATTCAAGAAAATTTTTTGAATAAAAGAAGAAAATTTCACAACTTTAAGAAAAAAGAATTGATTTCTCTATGCCAAGTATTGTTCTTTGATCATAAACCAAAGATTTCCAAAAGAAAAATCTTTTAAATCTCTCTTAAAAATTCTTAAAAATTCTGAAGAAGCAAATGTGCAGTTCTCCCCCTTTTTCTTTTCTCTCTCTAAAGAATTTTTATATTCTTCTCCCCAAAAAATCCAAATTTTTAGGAAGAAATTAAGTTCAAATAAATTCAAATCATTAATTTTGAAACCAAAAAAAATGGATTTGACTCCCAAAAGTCCTGAAAAACGTTGTAATTAAATTCAAAATTCAATTCCAAAATTTTTGGGGAGCAAAAATGCCAGAAATGCAAGGAAGACGACGAGGGGCAGCCTAGTCTTAAGGGGCGCCCCTGCGAGCGTGCCTGCCCCTCGAAAGGGGCAGCGTGCGAACGCGTGAGGGGCATCCCTGCAGCTCGCCTACCCCTCGTGAGGGGCAGCCTCGCAACGTGCTCGAGGGGTGGTCTGCAGCATGTGCAAGGGTTGCGTTCGCGCGAGGGGTGGCCTTACAGTGCGTGTTGGGAGCACCATGGTGTGGCGGCCTAGCCGCACGGGCTGGGAACGCCGTCGAGAGGCGGCCTCTCTCGCAGCCCATCCCTTGCGAGGGGTGGCCTATGATGTCAGCAACTCAAATTTAAAAAAAAAAAAGTTAACAAGAAAATATCACTTCACCTGTGAACATGCATTAATTTCATCACTGGACAACCTTGGTCTAGGTTGCCTCGGGACTCGGTGTATACACATATAAAATTACAATTTTTGCATTGAGCCATTGAAGAAAGAGGCCAAATTTTGTTCTGCCTCATTCTTTCCCTTGAAGGGCGGGAAGGAGGTGAGGCGCGGTCACCCCTCACCCCCTATTTTGTCCTTTTATCCCTTTTGATTTGTTTTGTCCCGTTTTCGATGCTTTTCGATCTATATTCGCGTAGTATGTATTTTTATGTGATTTTAACATTATTTTTGCCATGAAAATATTTATTTCTATTATTTTTTGTGTTTTATTTGATTTTATATCCATTACTGACATTAATTTTGTTTATGTTTTATTTTGTTCACAATACTTGTTTTCCTTATTTGAGCAACGTTGACGAGCGAATAGGGAGATCAAGGAGATTAGGAGCTTCATTCTTTTTTCGGTTTGCTTTATTATTTCTGCTAATTTAGTTTTTGCTTATTTTGCTCTTATTTATTTCATTATTTCAGTATAATTTGTAATAAAATTGTTTTATTTTATGCGCGTGAAGAGAAAATAACAAAAATATTTTTTATTAATGAATTTAAATTTTTTTAATAAAATATGACCAATTTCCTAATTTTAGACAATAAAATATCACTTTTAAAATAAGAGTTGATTTTTATTAAAATTGGATCACTCATCTCAGTTTTTTCTCAAATAATGGCTAAATAATCACTCATCCTATCCCAATTAATACCATGTTTTATACTTGTTATTTATTTATTTATTTATTTATTTTAGCTTTATATTTTTGAGAGATTTTATTTTTGTCCCATTCAATTTGTTATTTATTTTGTTGTTTATTTTATTTTATTTATTTATCACTTTTATTTATTGCTTTCTCAATACTTGATGTACGCCTTAAATAAATTGTACGACCGCTTGAGAAGAGAGATGAAAAATTAATTATAAAAACTCATTTATAACATTAATTAAGGCATTAATAAAAGTGAAGTTCCGTACTACTTTTTGGTTTTAAACCATTGAGGTTAGACAAACTTTTTTATTTTTAACTGGGTGGCGACTCCAAAATAGCTCAAAGGTGCCTAAAAGATTTATGAGATTAGATGAACTATCCTAATATTTTATTATGTAGAAATTTCAAGATATCTCATGTTGTCCAATATTTAGACGCAAACCCTCTCGGATCCTAAAAAGGGGCTACCGGGAACCACGCGGGTTATGTGTGCATCACAGTATACAATTGCTTGCTGCATGAATTTTGAATTGCATCATGCATTTTTATTGTTTCACTAATGTTATTTAAATTGATCATTTATTTACTGTTAAAGTTAATTTATGTAATTAACTTTCATTAGCCTTTTATTTGGTATTGATCACTTCTTGATTTGCTCCAAAATTAACCAATATAATTTTCTTTTGTGGATACATTCTTGAGGGATATCTTCCATGTCCACAGACTGGATAGAACAAAGCGGGAGAATAGTTTAGGATTTATTTTATTTACTATTCATTTATTTAGGCCTGTATTATTATTCTTTTATTTGCCTGTATTATTATTCTTTTATTTCTTGCAAGGTCTGTAATAATAAAGGATTTTCGCACGCTTAACATAGAAATCACACCAAAACTATTTCTATTAATTAATTGGGATTTTTCCAATAAATCAAGACCAATGTCCTATTTTTGTAACATGAAATTACATACAAAATTATAGCTCTTTTTAAATTGTAAATGATTTTTGTATATAATATGACATGGATTTTTCTTAAATAATGGGATCATTCATCTTAGTTTTTACAAAATGAACATAATAAAATCACTTGTCTTATAATAATAGCAAGTGGGGACCAATGTTCCCACCTAAAATGAAGTTTAATAAATTCCCCAATTTGTGTATGATTTTTAGTTAAGTTTATTTCACATCATGATTTTATCGCTTTCTATGCCATGCTTTTTTGCTTTCTATAAAATGTTTTACAGCTTTCTAACATGTTTGAGTGCGGCTTTACTTTTCCAGCATGATAAGTCACATGAGAAGAGAGATAAAATAATTAATCTCACAACTCATTTATATAATATTAACCAAAGTTATAAATAAGAGTGAGGTCCTGAACTTATCTCTGATTTTGGCTTCATAAGGTTAGAACTCATTTTCCAACGTTTTATTGGGTGGCGACTCGATAATACCTGCCTTGTGGTGCCCAATAGATGCCTTCGTAAGTTGATCGCTAATAATGGAATTAGGGTACCCTGAGATGCTGTCTCATGCCTTTTAGAGGCCCGAGGCTTGGCGAATTGGGCTGAATCCTTGTCCATTATGAAATGACTAGCCTTCACAAGTTAAACGAACCTTCATCCAATCTCGAATCCTGAAAATAGACTTTCGAGAACAAGCCGAATAGTATTTTGGGGTTCGATGAGCGTCACAGTGGCGACTTCACTGAGGATCCATGAGATTTTGCTTTAAAAGTGCCTCTGGTTAATTTAATATAAATGGGGTTTAAGATTAAGAAATTTTATCTCTTTTCAAAATAGGATGCATTAGAATCATGCTAGCAGGATCAAAGGGTATATAACTAAACTTAAGCACACAACAAAATATCCATGAATGGATTTCACAACCTAAAACTAAAATGCAATGCAAAAATATGAACAAAAAATAATCAAGAAGATACTAACAATAATCAATCATAGTAACCGAGTTACCCTTTGGACCAGTAGCCCGCAGATCGAATTGTTTCAGCCTATATACCTTCAAGATTTTTTGTAATGCAAACAGAGTTTCTGATGCACCAGATCAACCTAAGCTGCAAGTGCAGAGCAAACTAAGAATGCATAAAAATAATTACTGCAAATAAAATCACAAATATAAAGAAAACTTGTAGATATATGTTGATAATAATAATACAAAATAGGGAAAACTGTAAGGTAAAAATGCTCAACACATGAGCCACACTTATAGTTTTTAAGAAAATAAATAATTACAAGCTTTTAGGAGATAAACACTCAGCTCAAGATTACAAGCATTTTTTGCTCAACACATGAGCTACCTAGAATTTATGCTAAGTGTGAGAGAATTTAAAGACTGAGAATCCTCTTCAAAAATAAGTCTCTACCTTCAACTGAGAAGAAGGGATCCTTAAATCGAAAGAACCACCGTCAATCTCGGGAGCCTTTTGAGACATGAAGTGCTGCATGAGCTGGAAGAGATGCCTTCACATGCTGAGTTCCTATTGCTCCATGATGGTTGTCTTGAAAAGAGGTCAAAAGTAACCGACAGAAATAATGTCTTTTACTGTTTTCTTTTTGACTATATATATATATATATATATATATATGCTGGGCCTTATACAAAGATATGGGTTTAAGCCTGTTTACAATATTTGGATCATGTTCAAATGTTTAGAATGAAATGGGCTAGGCCCATGTTTACAAAAAGGCTTATTATGGGCTTAAATAAGAATTTGGGAAAATCCCATAACAATCGTCTCCATTGTCATCTCCTAAGTCTTCTATGGGCTCAAAGCCGGAGGACGAAGCTACCTTTAAAGGGCTTGAAGAGGCTTTTGAAGAAGTGGCCTTGCTCTGAAAGAGTTGGGCCATAATCTGAAAGTACTCCTCTTCAGTTTTTACTGCCGTTAGTTGGGTTTGGACAAAGTAATTTTAGGCTAAGAACTGCATTATTGACGCATTTGGTTTTAGAAGGCCTTAAGTCTGGAGCTATTGACTAACGGCTGGTCTTTTGATGGAATCAGGGATAGAGAATTTTGTCCACCATTTGACCTTGAATCTTCTTATGAGGATGGTTTGAGCTTCCTGTTGAAAATATTCTAAATACCAAGCAGTTACCCAAGGTAAAAAGAATTTTGAAGTAAAAAGCATCAAAGGATGAAATCGTTTATCTCTATCAGAAGGTTTGAAAGAGGTTTTGAAAAGGTGGTAGCTTTCCTGAATTTTAGGTTTAAGAATTTTAGGAGAAGCTCCAAACAATTTCCACCAATGAGCAAACCAAAAAGGTATTTTGGATGGCTCCTGTTTGAGGTTGAAATAAATCGTCCAAGTATGGGTGAAATTTGTATTTTAAAGAAGGAAGGTATTATACTAGGCTTACTGGTAATCCCAATACGTATAAGTTCTGCAATGATTATACGTAGTTTTGAAATCAACACGGAAATGTTTTGGCTAGTGAAGATTTTTTCCCCACTCGAGAGGAGAGAGGATTTTGTGGATTTTCGCTGTTGAATAGTTTATTTGGCCAGTTTTGGAATTGTCTTTTATGGATATATAACCCGTCAATTTCAAAATAGCTCTGTAATAAGGCTAGAGTTTTGTTAAATCCCATGGTTTAAAGAGCCAGCCTTTTGGAAAAACCTTTGAAATGGCCATTTAAGGGTTTTATAGGAAAAATCCTTCCTCCATGGTCCAGATATATTGGAAATCAGTTTTAATAAAATATTCTGAAATAATTTTAGACTGTGATAGCATAATCTGAGAATCATTTTGAGTTAAAATGATTTTTGAAGATTCCTCCTCAGAGGATTTTGAAGAAATTACTCCGAGATCGAAGGGTTTAATAAGAATCATTTCATAAGATTTTTCTTGTGAAGGCTTTGAAATCTGTTTAGAAAAGGGCTTTGAAGTTGAAGATTCCCTTTCTATTTTTAAACTGGTTTGAGGAGCCTTACCTGATTGTTGCTCCGCCAATATTTTGAAAAGTAAGCCAAGTTCTTGCTATTTGGAAAGAGTCTCAATCATTGTTGGACTTGGGACTGTTTAAGAAGGGCCTCTTCGTCTTCTTCGACTATTTAGGCCCAAGACTTGATTTCTGTAGTAGATGAGGCTACCACAAGTTCTGAATCTTTTTGGTCCTTGCTTTGGACCACTTTTTCTTTTCCTTTTGATTTTCTGGGCATTCTGGATCCTGTGTTGAAGGAACTCTCTAGTTAAAAAATCTGGAATTGAATTTTTATCTCCTCTAATAAATTCAATTTCAAAGTCGAAAATACTGAGGATGGCTTGCCATCTGGCAAAAATCTTTTTAGATGCAATATTTTGAACATATTTTTGCAAAACTTCCTTTGCAGATTTACAATCAATGCGAAGTAAAAACTTCTGATTGCATAAATCACTTTGGAATTTTGAAATGCACATGATAATTGAAAGAATTTCTTTTTTAATTGTAGAATAATTCTTTTGACAATCATTCCAATGTGCAGATGTGAACTGGACAATGCATTCTTTCACGCCTACATTTTATTTTAAAATGCCTCCATAACCTACGTCAGATGCATCAGTCTCGATAATCTTAGGTGCCAACAAGTCAGCTGAATGAAGACAAGGGATTTCCTTAACCTGTTTTTTAATTTGTTGAACAATTTGGGTGTGTTCTTCTAACCAAGCTATAGGGTTTTTCTTTAACCTGTCATGCAATGGTTTTGCTAAACAATTGATATTGGGACAATAATCTAAGACATAATTTAAACTACATAGAAACCTTTGGAGTTGGGTTTTGTTTAAAATTTTATCTAAAAATTTGTCAGCAAAAACCAAAGACCTCTCTATTAGTGAAATAGTTCCCTGGGATATATAATGTCCTAAGAAACGTATTTTTGTTTGAAAGAGAGAGATTTTTATTTTTGAAACTACTAAACCATTTTTCTTAGCCACATTGAAAAATGCTTTAAGGTTTTTAAAATGTTGTTCAATCGATTCAGAGAAGATTAACACATCATCAATGTAAAAAACACAAAATTTTGAAAAAGGATTAAAAATTTCATTCATAATTCTTTGGAATTCTGAAGGAGCATTTTTTTAATCTGAATGGCATAACAGTCCACTCATATTGTCCAAAAGGAACAGTAAAAGCAGTTTTATAACGATCTTTTGTATCAAACTGGATTTGCCAAAAATTTAATTTCAAATCAAATTTTCAAAAGACGAATGCAGAATGAAGATTTGTAAAAGATCTTTTTTGTTTGGGATTGGATATCAAATCCATTTTAAATTCTAGTTTAATGGTTGTAATTGATTATAAGCCTAGGCATGCCTCCTTCTATTTCAAAGTTTTTATTGACATAAAAAGCTGCACAACTCTATGGAGACATGGATTTTGTAATTAGACCTTTTTATTCTAAATCTTGAATCTCTTTTTTACAGTGATCTTCGAGTTCATGATTCATTTGAATAGGTTTAGCTTTAGTTGGAATTTATTTTTCTGAAAAATCATTTTCATATGGCAGGTCAACCATATGATGTTTTCTATTCCAGAAAACATTTGGCAAATCTGAACAAATTTTATTTTCAATTTGTTTTTGAAAATTAGAAATTCTGTTTTTAACCAAATCATTTTCCAACTATTTCTGAATTTTAAAAAAGGATACATCCTGTTTTAAAATTTTTAAATGTTTTTGTTTTTCTTGAATTATATAATTCAATTCATTTTTGTAAACAGAACAAGCTTTTAAAAGATTTAAGTTTCTTATTCTGTGTTTTTCAATGAAAAGAAAAATAATTTTTTCTCTATTTGTTTTGAAAGAGATACCATCATACGTGACAGAATAGGGAGTAATCATATTGATAAATGGAGTCCCTAAAATGACAGTATGGCTTATATTTTCTAACAAAACAAAAGGAGTTTTGATGAAAACATTTCCATTTTGAATGGAAGCTTCCATTTTAAATTTAAGCTTCATGTCGGAATTATTAGTTGCGATAAGTTTTTCAGAAGTTTTTTCAGAAAATCTTTTGGGGACGATACAACTTTTTAAACAGTTTAAATCAGCTCCTGTGTCAAAGAGAGCAACTGTATTGATTTTAAAGTCATCCGAAAAAATGAGAAAAAATTTTACCAAATATTTTCTTGAAGTTATTTCTCGCAAAATAAACAAGAAGTCATCTGGTGCTTGTTCTAGACTTTGGATTTCATTATCGAAGTCTATTTTTGCAGTTTCATTTTCTCTTTTCTATTCGTTTTCATTTTCACTAGAATCGATTTCTTGTGACAGAAGAGCATGAAGAAGTTTTGAATCATTATCCTATTTTTTTAAGAGTTTTTAGCTCTTATTTTATAATTCTAATTTGTTCTTGAAGCGATTGAATTGTAATAGGAGTTTTTGTTTTTATTTTAGTACCTAAAATCTTGGTTAGATCATAAGTACTATTTGGAATAAGTTTGAATGTTGAAGTGGAAGGTTTTGGTTAATTTGGCTCAAAAGACTTCAAGAGTTTTTTAATAATTTCCTTTTGAAGTTTTGAATCATCCACTTGTTTTATAATATCAAGAATCAATTCTTGATCTTTCGTCAAAACATTTACTGATTTTAAACTAGTACCTGACTCACTACTGGAGGAATTGAAGGCAGTTAATTAATCATTTTAAAAAGAATCATTGTTTTCACTTGATTCTATTTGAAATTCACTTTCAGAAGGTTCAAGGAGGATTGCTTCAATTTTTTGTATTGTTTCTTCCTCAACTTACAATTCATGAAGTTTTTTGTTAAGTTTGCAATATTTGAAAGTATGCCCAGGTTGGCCACATTTGAAACAAGTGACTTGTTTAAATGTTTGTGGTTTGAAGGGTTTTTTAAAAGATCTTCTTTTTCCGTAAGGTTTTTGTGGTTTAGATTTTTTGTAAAACTTTTCTTTATTAGGTTTTGAAGAAAATTGTTTGTGAGGCTTTTTGTAGGATTTCGAACAGGAACCTCCACAGGTTTTTGTTATTTTTCTATGGATATTTCGAACTGTTTACAAAATGATCCTAGTTCTTACCTAGTTTTCTTCATCTCCCATTTTAAATGTTTTTGAAATTTTAAATCCTGACAGATTTTTAAACCTTCTTTTTGGGTGAAACAAACCAATTCCCCATAATTTAAATGATTATAAGAGATTTGATTAATACCCTAAGTTTTCTTAATTTTGTTCCTAACTCTTTCCCCTAAAAGGGTAGGAAGGCCTGCAAGGAATTTTCTTTAAAAAATGGTTGATTGGAATCTTCCTTAAGCATCATCCTAGTTAAGAAAGTGTTTTTATAATTTTGGAAATCAGAAAGATTTTTACACCTAAGGTTTGAAAGCAATTCTGTATTTTTATCTTGTAAATGAAAAGGGTCACCTATGAAATGCAGACTAATCGTATGGATTAGGGTTGCAACTGCATTAGGAATTGGGTTACTCAACTCATCGAGAATGGGTGTTCCATCCTCTGTGGTCTAAATGGCACTTAATATTTTCAATTACTGGTGGGCAGTGAGATGATAATCCCACCATCCTTTTAACTGTCCTAAAAAACCTGCAATTAGGAGTTCAGCAATAGCTCTATCAGGTGTATTCGTTTGGGTTTTGTAGGCATTAGAAGCCATAGTCATCTGTTGTAGAAGACTAAGGATATTATATTCAAACATACCATCTATGATCCATTCATAGACAGTAGAGGCATTAAATTTAGACTGAGACAAAATGTTCGGCTATTTTCTATACCTAAGTCTGGAGCCGTAACCATTATCAATAGCTAGCTTCTTTGCCAATGGAGTCTGTACAACTCCTCATTCTGCTATGAGCTTTCAAAGTCAGATACTTGATCTAAAGTACTAACAGTTTTCTTACGCTCGGGGGTGTCTTATATAATTACGAGCGTAGAAGTAGAAGTTTATTCTATCCTACTGAGTTGGGTTTTAAGAGTTTCTATAAAGTCTGATTTAACTTCCCTGAATTGCTTTAGGCTCATTTTTAAAATCTGAAAAGGTTTAAAAATAGGACTTTTTAATTTTGAATCTGTTGCTTTAGTAGGGGAAACAACAGTGGCTTTCTGGGTTTCCTCTATCCTGGTTAATTATTTTACAATTGTACTAAGATGAGTGTTTGTAAAGTTGTTTTATTGAAGAATGTTTTTAATATTCTTGTTTGTATCCTCGCTAGGATTTTTAAAATGAGCAGCATCTATCGTGGTTCCTAGATGTGCTAGTTTAAAGTTTCTTAATGGTGGACATTCAGATTGGACTTTCCTACCATCTTCTAAATCCCATTCTGTGACCTTGTTTCTAACTATTACAAAGTTTACAAATTTTGTTTTGGTATTGAAAGTATATGCAATTTCATTTTGAGAAGCATATATTTCAAACCAGTCGAAAAATAAAATATGAGCTTTGTTTTGCATGACAAAGTCATAAAACTCTTTTTGCATTTCTTGTCTTTTACTCAGAAAATTTTTGAAAAACCAGTTTCTTTTTTCTAAATTTTTAAATGCATAAAAATCTTCATGCAAATATTTTCTGTCAACTTCAAATTCTTTTTCAAGAATATTTAGTTCATCTATAACATTTTCAGTTATTGCAGAAAAAGATGGTGAAGTTGGTGGTGAATTATTTTGCTCCTCTTCACCCACTTGTGGTCTTGTATAGACCTGGTGAGAGACATTTGAAGAATAATTCACATTTTAAAATGATGCACATGGAATGCTCGGGCAAGAAAACCTTGCATTTTGAAAATTATCTGTCCTATAAGGATGGTGGGATTATCATCTCACTTCAACAGCAATTAGAAATATTAAGTGTCATTCAGACCACAGAGGATGGAGCACCCATTCTCGATGAGTTGAGTAACCTAATTCCTGATGGAGTCACAACCCTAATCTATACGATTAGTCTCTATTTCATAGGTGACCCTTCTCATTTAAAAGATAAAAACGTAGAATTGCTTTCAAATCTTAGGTGTAAAAATTTTTCTGATTTCCAAAATTATAAAAACACTTTCTTAACTAGGATAATGCTTAGGAAAGATTCCAATCAACCATTTTGGAAAGAAAAATTCCTTGCAGGCCTTCCTACCCTTTTAAGGGAAAGAGTAAGGAACAAAATTAAGAGAACTTGGGGTATTAATCAAATCCCTTATAATCATTTCTCTTATGGGGAATTGGTTAGTTTCACCCAAAAAGAAGGTTTAAATCTAACCTCATGAAACCTAAACTAGAGATGGTTCGGAACTTTACTCTTACTTATACTTTGGTTAATGTTTATATAAATGAATTTTTTAAGATTAATTCTTTATCTCTTTTCTCAAGAAATTTACAACAATAATTAAAATAAAAGCACATTTCAAGCACATAAAGAAAGTTGTAAAGAAATCAAAACACAATTATCCCAAAAATAAAGTAAAATTATCCTACGAAAAGGGAAGATAAAACACACATAAAACGGGGAATTTACTTTGGTGGGAACATTAGTTCCCGCATGCATATTTACAAAAGTAAAAAGTTTCTTTAACAAGTTTTAAAAAATCGGGACGAGTGATCCTATTTTGGTAAAAAGAAAACTCTTCTTTTGGGTGTCATTTTAGGAGAAAATCAGGACGTTTGTCTTATTTATTAAGAAAAATCTCATTTTATTAGTAAAAATCTTTTTGGTGATTTTTTATGTCCGCGTACGAAAAATCTTTTACTACTACAAATCCAAACCAAAATAAAAATAAAATAAAAACTGAAAATAAACAAAGTGCAAAGGAATTACTAATCCCAATGCAACCTAGCCTCCGAATCTCCATTCAGCGACAAACACTTGTATGCGTGTGGATTCATTAAATCGATAAAAAACAAAAGGGAAACAAATAGTTAGTAATGCAACAAAAATAAATAACTAAATTGTAAGAAAATAAATAATTAGTAATGCAATAAAAAATAAATTATAAAGAAATAAATGTTCAAAATAAAATGAAAAATATGAAGAAATATTAATATGAATGAAAATACGGAATTATAAACAATATAATAATGTAACATATACAACGAAATGTGACATACACCATAATATTAATGTTAATAATAAAATAATAATGCACAAGTAAAAAATAAAATGAATTAAATAAAATGCATTAATATGAATAAAAGAAAATGAATAGAGAATAAAAGAAAATAAATAAAAAAATAAAAGAAAATGAATAAAGAATAAAAGAAAAGAATAAAGAAAATAAATATTTATATTTAATATTTACGAAATACACAAGCAAAAAAAAATAAAAGACAAATGACTAATATATTCATGCAAGCCATGCAAAAATAAGGAACAGTGACTAATATATTTCATGCAAACCATGAAAAAAAAAGGAAAAAATGGCCACAAAAACACTAATTGTGACTAGAGGTGGCAAGTTGGGCGGGTTGGGCGGGTTTGGGTTGGGTCACTAATGGACGGGTCACAAATGGGCCAAAAAGCATGGGTCACAAAGGGGTCAAATATCCAAATGGGTTGGGCGGGTTGGGTCAACCCATGGGCTAAAAACTCTTTGAATATACAAAAAATTTATAATAATACACAAATGAGTCGGGTGGTCCAAACGGACTGAGTGGCCCAAATGGGCCGCTTGAGACCCAAACGGGCCAAGATGTAATTTGATATTTTTAATCCATTTTTAATAAAAAAATAATTTTCTATATAATAAAAGGATATTAAAGTGACTAATTTAAAATTCTACCCTCACAGTAGTCCCCTGCACAATGACATTATGAATCAAAATATAGCATTCACGAGTACCCAACATATCACTCAGAAACTATACACCAAAATTCTCATCAAAACAAAATCAGCAGTAAACACAAGATCTTATCATATCAAACGACCTAATTCTCTGCAAGTAAGTAGATCTAATCAGCAAAAAAAAATCAAACAATATATTCAAACTGAACTACAAATGATCGATTCACCAAAATTTCCAAAACCGAAGAATCTCAACATCCTGTAAAGAGAGGAAAATAAGAATGAATAAAAAGCAAATAGCCACCTAAGAAATCCATTACGCGAACAAAAACTTGAAGTTGTTGAATAGAAGAGAAAGAAATCATTGCGAAGTATTTATACTCTTCTGCAGATTATGATTCGGAGATTGGATATTGAAAGATAGGGATACGAATTAGAAGGGGATGGATTGTACCGTACATGATCCCAAACGGTGACTAACGAGCTGGTGGCCGGCGACGAGTGGATGGTGGAGAGGGAGAGAGGTGAAGAGAGTGGAAAGGGGCAGGGAGGACTGAATGGAGACGGAGAGAGAGAGAGAGAGAGAGAGGCAGAAACAAAACGACTAATTTTGGGCAAATCCAATAGGCATAGGCCCGTTGGGCATTGAAGGCAAACCCGAACGGGTCAAGGTTTTACTGGGTTAGTTTTGGGCGAGTCCAGATGGGCAGAATTTTAGTTGGGTTGGGTTTGGGTCAATTTTTTCTGGGCGGGTTGGGTGGGGTTTTTGGGTCTGGGCCAAGTTTGACAGGCCTAATTGTGACTAAGTAATGATAATAACATTAATTACAATATAATGGGTGGCCAACACATAAAATCATGCAAACCATGCAAGAACAAAATGAAAAGAAGAAAAGAAACAAAACATGCAGGATGCAGGGACGTGGGGGCAAATAATATTATAATAAATTATACCAACAGTGACTAAGTAATAGATTAATTATGATAAAATGGGCATAAAAAAAACACTAAAAGGAAATAACAGTGACCAAAAGAAAATGAAACCAAAAGAAACATGCAGAATGCAGACTTGTGCAAAATAAAAGAGAAGAAAAAAAGACAAACATGCAGGAACGTGCAGCACACAGGCGAGTGACGGGCGACGGGCAAGGCCAGGCGAGACGTGCGGTGAATGACGGCCCTCTGTCGCTATATGCCAACAACCCCGTTTCCAGCAAGCCAAAATCCTATGAAGCATGGATACGGCAGCAGAGGAGTGTATCTCATATTGGATACCATATCTGATACGATACACGTCCGATACGCTACGATACGCGCATCGGACGACACTAAGTTTTGGATGGGTTGGATACGGGGTTGGATACACGTATCGGACGGCACTGAGTTTTGAAAGAGTTTTTCTTTTATTTTTTTCAATTAGAAAGAAAGAAAGAGTTAGATCTATTTTTTATTATATAGAGAAGGAGGGGGAGTTATTTTCTTGAGAGAGAGAGAGAGAATGGAGGGGCAAATTTTAGGGACCAGTGGGAAAGGGTTGTTTGGCTGTCAGGTAAAAAGGAAAGCTGGCAAACAAGGGGATTGATTGAGGAAGACATTCAAAATGTGTTTTTTTTTTTGTGTAAAGAACAAAATATTATTATATGTTTTTTTTTTAAAATTGAATTTTGAATTTTGAGAATAACCGAGCAATCTTTTTAGTTTTAATTTTACTAAAATAAAAAAAAAATATATTATTATTAATTTTTAATTATCGTATCTATAACGTATCGTATCTTTATTTTTAAAATTTTGCCGTATTCTCGTATCGTACCGTATCGTATCCTCGTACCGGTATCCGTATCTGTGCAACATAGCCAAAATCTCACAAAAATTGGATTTAAACTAACAAACACAAGGGAAAGCTTAAATCATGCATAAAACCACTTAAAACTAACCATCAAACAAGAAAGAACAAGAATTAAAGCATAAAATACAAAATCATGAAATCAAGAAATTTGAAAATGGAAGAAACAGAGGAAGGTGATGATGAACAGTGAAATAAACCAATCAACCTATTTGCTCAAACCTACATGACTTAAGTGGATTTTTGTGTATTGATGAACAAAATTATCATAAAGATTTAAAAAAAATCAATTTACAAGCCAAATACCAAGAGATCCAAGAAATCGAAAAAAGGAAAATTAGGAAAACTAAATGAAATTTACTATAAAATAAAATAAAATAATAGATTTTTAAGAGGTTTTGAAAGGCTAATGAATATATTACCTTCAGTTTTTAGCTCAAAGACCTAGGAATCAAGCACTTTAGGCCCTCTTCCCCTTGCTCTCTTTCGGTCTCTTGTTGGAAAAAAACATTGTGAGTTGTTTTGGGTTTTTGTGTGTGTGTTGTTCAGTGTGTGTTTGTTCTTTTTCTTTTTATTTCTTGCTTTCTGCTTCACTCTCTCGTGCCCTCTATCTCCTCTTTTTTTTCTTTTTTGATCCGCCCCCTTTTCTTGCTTAAGATCCACACCCCTCTCTGGTTTCTCTTTTCCTTTTTTATTTTTTTTTTCTGATTCGCCTCCTTTAGTTTCCTACGGTTGCTTCCTTTTTATATCCAGGGTTCTCTCTCTTTCTTTTTTTTTATTTTAATTATCCTTCATAATTATCCTTAATATTACATATATTTTTATTAGTTAATTAATCCCTTTTTTTTCTTTTTTTTCTCTCTTTTTTTTTAATAATTGTAATTTAATATATATTTTTAATTTTAGAAAATGGTAGCCCCTAAAAAAGACCCCTTTTAAGGCATCAAAAATTTCGAAAGAGAGCAGTCAAAAAACTTTTTTTTTAAATCAATTTTCCTTTTAAAAACCAAAATCAGGAGAGAAAGCCTCGTGCTTTTGCTCTCTAGCTATTTTGGAGCAATATAATTTTCATCGGGTAACCCTAATCAAAAACCACTTCAAGACCCAATGTCTATAAAATGGCTCGAGTTCTATCTGCAGGACGAGAAATTAGCCCCGAGGATAGAGACCTAGACAGTGAGGAAATACTACCCCAAAAGTTCAAAATGCCTGATTTGCCTAAGTTTGACGGCACTTCCGACCCGCCCGCGCACATAAAACAATACACGTTGATAATGAAGGGACCTGCTCACCAAAAGGCAAAAGGTTAAATACTTAAGCCTTAGTCTAACGAGCCCTTCTATCGACTAGTACCATGGGTTGGATTGTAAGACCAAAGAGGATTTGGACATGCTGACGAAGGAGTTCCTGAGATACTATGACTGCAGTATAAGGATGGAGGTAACCTTGAAGGACCTTAAACTGTTGCAGAAAAAACCTAACGAGTCCTTTCATGAGTAGCTCACCTGGTTGAGAAATAGGGCCATGGAGATGAAGCGAAAGCTCGATACTGCAAATCAAATCAGGCTATTCATCAGAAATGCTAATCTTTAACTGAAAAAAGCGCTTAAAATGAAGGGCTTGAAGGACTGGAAATCTCTTAAAGACATTGCCATTGAAACTGAGGGGGAATACTTTGCTAAGAGAGCGAACAATCAAGGCAATGGGGGTTACAGTAGCAATAAACAAAACTATGACAGTGCTGACGCTGGAAAAATAGCTGGTACAAGCGGTAGCAGTGGCACCCAAGGACAGAGAAGTGTCAGCTGCTGAAGCAGCTCAGAGGCGTTATTCCAATCTGGGTAAGCCTTTGTCTTGGGTTCTTGAACAATTAGTTAAAGAAGGGAATCTACAACCTTTACCGCATAAACCAGCTAAAAATCAAAGCTTGCCAGGTTATAGGTTAAATCAATTCTACTTTTTCACCAACACACTGGCCACTTGATAGATGAATGCCAAATCTTAAGGGGTCGAGTCCATGATCTTATCAATAACAATCATATTGCAGACTAGAAGAAGAGGAAGACATAAAGCTGCCACAATGCTATCCTATTACCCATGTTTGTGTTTATCTCGGGCTTACTGGAATGGTATGTGCTCCGAGATTTATATGGCATGTAGATATTTAGTCATCACCCACTCAGTTCCAATGAGAAATAGTTGGAAAGTTGCGGGATGTAGCTATCATCACCAGTCTTGGGACACAGTCCAAAAAGGGGGGGTTTGAGGTATCGAAGGACTTTTGAGGAAGATATAATATAAGCCACTTTTTCTTTGATGATGTAACATATGTTCTTGAACTATGCATATGTTTCTATAACAATGTTAATAATATGTTTTTTTTTTTTTTTATGTATACAATGTCTTGTTTTTATTGCATCATGAATGGAAGTAATCATAACTCATGAGACGTTAATTCAATAAGCATTGTTTTATTCAATCTCAAGAAAAAAAATTAAGCCCTTAAGTCAAAAATCAAAAAAAGGTGACCTTACTAAAATTGGACACCCCGTTAGGGTTGAAAATCGGAAAAGGCGCCCTAGGCGAAAATTAAGGATTGAGTGAAAATGTTCATAAAACCCACGAGTATTGATTGATAACATGAGTCAGATACACACAAAGTGTTACTCCCTGAGATTGAATGAAACATGTGTTTTTGCACTGCATGTTTGGGTATGATTACTGTTGTTGCGATATGATGCACATATATAAGAACACATGATAAGTTAGTCATGAACATATGATTAACCAGTCAAAAGAAACCTATGGTATGCATAGGAATATATTGCTGAAGCAGGATAAATTCTAAGGAATTAATGGCAGCAACAACACCTATAACTCTTCAGGTAGGGGGCATGACCCTAGATGCATAAAATGGAGATATAGGAGCACAAGCCCCATCACTGCTTAGTTCCCAACAGAAAGTATATGCCAAGTTGGGTCATCTTTGAGAAATCACAGGTCAAATTATGGGAACCAAAGCGACACTTGTCCGGGTTCTTGAAGACATCAACTATAGGGGCAATTGGTGAAGGAGCAGGCTATCTTTGGCCTTAAGACAATAGAGACATATTATCTCCTTAGAAATAATAACAAAACTCAAGAAGAAGGCAAGGCAGAAAAGACTAAGGGAAGATACCCAAAGGGAACTTGCCTGAAACTTACTTGAAAATGGAGTTCTGAAGGGAAAATTCATGGGATAGCATCCTAGTCGCACTCACAACTGGATTCCATAACCACCTAGGGAGTGGTCTATACATTTTTGCATATAGTACACATTCCTGCACATAGTTCCTCATGAGTACCTTGCTCATATATTTCTTCACAAATATATTTGACACGTATAAATCTATATAAATTCTATATGCATAATGCTTTGCATAAATGCTTTGTGTAATTTCGTGCACATACCCTACACGTATAATTCTGCATATGTGTTCCACACACACACTCCTTTGCACATATTTCATGTATGCATTTTTGTACAATATGTTTTCCACACATGTTTCACGTACACAATCCCTTACATGCCTTCCCCATAGGCAAGCCTTTGTATTCCAATATGCATAATCCTCTTACATGCATCTTTCCTCACAAATGGTTCTCGGCATATAGTTTGTATACATAACTTCATGCACATATTCCACACATAATTCTTTGTGTACTCGCATAATCTCTTACGTATATAAATTATGATAACGAAATTCTTTGTGTCAGGTTGTACCCAAAATGTTGATATGGTTGCTCCTTATTAAGTTACCCTCAATCCAAAGTTTGACTTTGTCCTAGTAGTTCTAAACTACGAATGGCTTTGATCTCAACTCCAGAAATTTGCGTTGCATTCCATTTTGAGTTAAGCAAAGGATAAATATGTTTTTTCTCTGATTGATGGACCCTATGAAGACATTAGCTATACCATGCAATTTCAAAAGTCAAAGCACCTTAAGCCCGTTTTAAAAACAAACTAAAAAAACTAGTTGTAATTAGGGAATTGGATGAAAACTTACTAAGAGCATTAGAACCTTTTCAATTGCCGGTCAAAGCAACTCTGGGATAAGATAGAACCTAGAAAGTGACACTTTCTTTGTATGGCTCTCTAAATAATTTTTCTTACCCTTATTTCGCAATCTTTCACTAGCCTATTGAGCTTTTATTTTGATATGCTAAACGTGTACTGCTTTTATTGTTACACACATTAAAATTACATTTAGCCTAAAATGATTTTGGCCTCCCCTTGGAAGAATGGCTGCTCCAATAAGGATGGGTTTACACTTTGGTGAAAAAAAGCTCTTAATCCTTGTCAATTTTTTGTGTAACTAGAGATATAAGCTTAGGATACCAAAAAAACTAAAAAGAAAGAAAGAAATAAAGAAAAAGAAGAAAAAAAAAAAGAAGACAAAAGTACATTACAAAAAAAAGGAAATTAGCGATGGCAAATTTCGTCGCTAATAGAATAAATTCCATCGTTAATTACTTTTAGCGACGGAATGACTAAACGTCGCAAATAGATCCGTCGCAAGCAATATTGTGACCAAAACATAAAACCGTCGCTATAAATAGTAAATCCGTCGCTAATTTACACCAAAAATTTGTCACCAAGAGATTTAAAAAATTATTAGCAACAGAATTTTTCGTCGCTAAATTCCGTCGCAAAAAAAATATTTTTAAAATTTCAAATAAATAAGGAATTAGCAACGGCAAATTCCGTCGCTAATAGTGCACATACTTTCGCTAATTTAATTTTAATATTTATTATTATTATTATTTACAATTTAATTTTGTTGTTGTTGTTAATATAATTATTATTATTATTATTATTATTGTAACATCCAAAATTTAATTTATATAAATAACAATTCTCTAATACTATTACTTTAAAAAATATAATACCAAAAAAGTACATTAAATTGTATAGTACTTAAAAAGTACTTAGAAAAATAAAAAAAAATAATCCATGCTAAATAGAATTTGGCTAACAAACTAATCCTTAAAAAAAGCAGCACCTTTGAGACATATATGCAATATTCGAAATTTGAAATATAAATTACCTACAAATTAAACAAAATACCCTAAAAGGCATAACAAGTGTAAATTCAACAAGAACGGTCCTTATAGGAAAAATTATGTTCCAATTGCACTGACCAATGCTGGCAAATGTGATATAGGAGCTCGACTGCTAAAAATTCTAAAAGAATGCAAACATTGTTCGATTTTAGTTCTCCCAAACCCACCGGAATTGCTTTGGCACAAAATATTAAGATTTTTAAAACTAGGAATACAACCTCAAAATCGTTGATCATGCAAACTAACAATTCAAGTGATTTTTTTTATTATATTTCTTATATTCTTTTGCCCTTTTCCCAAAAGAGATTGACTTTCTGCAGACTCCTTTTAGTCTGGCAATTAAACAAATCCTACAGCTAATAAAACAAGTGTAAACAAACACTAAGATACTGGATTGAACTAATTATCACATCTGGATTGTTCGTTTTAGCAAACAAACGAACAATTATACAATGAAGGTTACAAGTATAGAATAAAAAGGAAAGAGAAATCCAGAAGAATTTATATACATTTGAAAAAAATATTAAATAAAATGAATATAGAAGAAAATGATATAGTTTATCTGACACAAAGCATTTGTATATGCTCTGATCTTGGTCTGTATCAGTCTATTTATTGAAGCAATGGCAATCAAGGATCAACTTATACAGGCTGAAAAAAGGAAATCCAAAAAAGGAAGATACATTGCAATAAATTAAATTTGAATGAGATAATCTAGAAAGTACTTCTTAAAATTTGAAGAATTTCTGATAATTTCACATAACGTTGTCAATTGACATTTAGCAATATGCAAAAAAATAGTACATAAAAATGCCACTGTAGGAATTTGTTCTAGATAAGTTATTCTCATACATATCAAAATGTGAGATTTTGTTGTATTCTCTCCTAACTACCACATCTCACATAAGATTTATAACGGAAAAGACAAAAACTGAAGCTTTCACATTTCATATTTCAAATGAAAGAGTAAATTAAGTGAAAATAAACATTAAGCAATTGAGTTTGTCAATTATTTTCAAGAAAATATAAACATTTATTAATTACAGATTTCATCATATAATTATTACAAAGGCTCACCCCTTTGAAAGGCATTAAGTGCACACGAAAGCCAACCTAAGAAAAAAAATTAAAGGTTCTTATAAAATAAAACCCATCCTTACATGGAATAAAATCCAAATGAAGCTTTGCATTTATTTGCTGAACCCTAAAACTTTAAAACCATAACAAAGGCAAAACAGGGAAAATTTTGATTTTAAAATTAGTCCACAAAAAAAGTTAACCTGTTTATTATATATGCAAATTGCCTCTAAATACTGGTTCATTCAACTATAAGTTATGAGACTAGCAATCATAAACAAATTTATTACCAAAGGAAATTGCCTCTGTAGATGGTTTATTATATATGCAAATAGTATCAAGCAGATGGGTTTATTTCTATAAGTTTTTGAGTTATAGTCAATTACCTAATGATTCCATCAATGTTTATTACCAAAGGGGAAAGGCAAGAAAACAAACCTGAAATCTCAATATAATGTTTTTCTAATTTTATACAACAAAAACACATTATTATATAGTAACCGATTATACAAAACCATATACCAATCTAACTATTCACTATTACACAGGTTGTTCATAGCAAAAATGAACTTAAATCCCAAAGATCATGTATTGGCATAAAATCAACAATTGATTTGAAACATCAATAAAAAAAAAGAAAGAAATATTGAGCTTGTACCTTGAGATTATACCTAGCTTTTGGTTGATTGGAGCGAGTAGTGGATGAAAAACACAGAGCAGTCACACTCAAAGAAGCACTTAGCAATTGAATAAAAATCCCCAAATCTAAATGATAAGTAAACAAAAGATAATGAAATCAGAGAAATGAAAACCACAGACAAAGAAGTTAACTCACAGTTAAACAACTAATTACAAATGACTGAGAGAATAAAAAATTCTATGCCTACAAGTTGGGGCGAACGCACCAGGAATGCCAATAATTATAACTTTCTTACCAGCGGCAAGTGAGTAAATGGAGACTTGTCAGAGCTGATCTTGCTCGTTGATTCTCATCCATGGATCAAACCTTTAATCAAAGCAAAATAGCTCAAATTCCCCAACTTGAACCTCACTAAAATTAACTCAAGCTTCTACTTCCTTCCTTTTCTCCTTCTTTAAATTTTCCTCTTCTTCTGTAGAGTTCAAGAACCAATTTCATCATTAATCCAACAAAACTAAAAAATAATGCCATTTAAATGAATAATTAATGGCCTAAAATGATGAATTTAACTGACTCAATCTCTTAGCCTAAGAAAATTAAACTTTAAATTGTAAATCCCTGATTTTTCCAAATCTGCCACTCTCTCAAATCTACCAAAAATTTTTGATTAAAACTCACCCTAAAGCTATCATTTGAAGAGGAGGGGTTGTTAGCATGACCGGTGGTCGGTGACGGCAAGAAAAAGTCAAAATGGAGCTATAAACTCAGAGCAAAACACAGCAAATGCAAGGAAAAAATGGGACTGTTGTCGTGTGTGAAGAGGAAGAGAATGAGAGAAAGGCCAATAACAGTGGCGATGAACAGATGGAAGGGCGGAGATGGTGGAGACAGTGAAGGGAGATGGCTAGAACTATGGGAGGGATAGAGAGGCGTGAGGGCTAGAAATCGGGGAAGAAAGAAAAGAGAGAAGGGTGGAGTTTTTCACGATTTTGGGTTAATTTGAGAATACTAAGAGAGAGATAAATTTTTAAGTAGCAAAATTAGGAAAAATTTTATTTTTTTTTCAAATAACGACTAAAGCCCACTGTCACTAAATTTGATTAAATAATTATTACACCTTTAGCCACAACACAAATTAGTCACTAAAATCGTGGCAAATAAAGGTGCTAGAAATTGCCTCCAATTTTAGCAACTAATATTGCCATCGCTAATTTGGAAAATCAATTAATACAGTTGCAAAATTATTTTCCAAAATAGAAAAATTGAATAGTTTTTAGCGACAAACAAACCGTCGCTAATTTTGTCACAAAAAAGGCGCCATCAATTGTCGCCAAAATTTAGCGACTGTTTCTTTTTTTCGTTGATAAACTTGCCATTAGATTGGAAAAATGGATTTTCACGACTAATTCTGAAATGGTCACTAATTCGTCGCTAATTAGCGACAAAAATATATTCGTTGCTAATTTATGTTTTTTTGTGGTAGAACTTAAGCTAACACCTTTTGATAAGTCTTAATGGATATCTTTATCGGCCTCAATTGTTACTCTGAGGTAAGCTTAATAAGCTAAAATATTACTAGGTCTAAATTCAAGAATACCTTAACAATATGCAATTGGGCTGGGAATGGTCTTTCCATCAGTCAAGTAAATGTGGCGGCCATTTTTCTCTGGCAACCTGATCCTTCCTTGATAGCCATCTACCTAAGCCCAACATTACAACCAATGTAAGGCCTCTTGATTCTTGGTTTGGTCTTATCTAATTTAGCAAAGATGACCTTATAATAAGGTTTGGTACATTGGAAGAGGTATATGGTGTTTCTTGAGCTTCGAGCAGAAGCCATGAGTACATTTATGCATTCGAGCTTAGTCTTGTCCCAACCTTACATCTAGAATTTGCTTTCAAATGGCAAAAAATCTATTTTGGCTATTTGCACACACACACGGAGATTGCCTGGTATGCCTTGTGTTTATGCGAGGGTTTAGTAAAACTCAATATTTATATGTTTATATTCTTACCCCTCATTAAGAATGACTCTTTAATTCGTTTCACTAAGATTGAATCAGTTGATAATATGATCCATTCAGTGCTTTCAAGGGCGGGTAAAAGCTTAAGTTTGGGGTACCTAGTAGGTTGCAATCATTTCATAACCTTAGGGAATTTCTTAACGCAAATGATAAACCTTTGCACTCACTGCTCAATATTATTTGCACATATGCTTTCTACAAATGTTTTTACACATGATTGTAGCAAATATTTTACAAATAGTTTTGCACATATAACTTTCAATAGACATCTTTGTGCATAAAATCTTTGGCAAGTATCTTTCACCATATAAGTTTCTGTAGATATTTTTGCGCACATAATTTTGTCAACTCCATTTTTTTTTTGTGAGCACTAGTTGTGCCCTTTTGCAGGTATCTCGTATGCACATTCTTGGCACATATCTCACGTGTACATTTTTTGCATGTATTCTGCACATATCCTGTATGCTCACTCTTTGCATGTGTCTCATACCCACGGTTCCTTTTGCATGATAAATCTTTGCACACACTTTACCTGATACTTCACGTGCATAATACTTTGCATATGTGTCATGTATATAACTTTGTGCATATGTTTCACACACATAATTCCTTACGCACACACAATCTCTTGTACATATTCTTATGCACATAACTATGCAGGAAGGATCTGAATAGACTCCATGAGCAAGAGTAGGCCAAGGGATGACTTCAGCTCAATATTGTCGCCCATTAATGTCAACATAAAATCCCAATAAAGTAGAAATCATATTGATCCATACAAAGAGGACACCTAGAAGAATGAGCCCATCTATATGCACCATGTTGGGGGCAATCAGGTAACTTTCCTTATGTAAAAAAAAATGCTAAAGTGAGTAGGATTAATTTCAGGAAAAAATTAAGTAAAGGGTCATGTGAAAATCCTAAAAAAGACGCATTTTGCACTAAGAAAAGCTAGTGTGAAAACCCAAAAGGGGTGCACTACCTTAAATTAATATTATAGGTACCTGGAGCAATAAGGGGCTACCAGTCAGAACAGCAAAAGGGTTAACACGGATTGCATCAAGCCCAAGTATGGTTTCAACCAAAATCAAGGAGAACGGCGCTAGCCCTTCGTATATGCCCTTGATAACAACAAGTCAAAAAATTAGCAGTTAGCCCATCACTAGTTACTGTCAAGTATCTGGCAAAGCAGATCAAGAAAATTATAGTAATGTGATAAGATGGTATGTCAGTAAAACTATCTAGTGAATCAAATAGAGCTTCTAAGGGGCACATGACCATCTCGGGGTGTCAGTCTCAGAACTATGGGTGATAAAATCCCTAAGGCTCGAGCCACTTCTCTAGGCTAATCTCTTACACAGCTCGGTACACAAGGCAAGGTTCCAAGGGTAAAGGTTACACCAGCAATTGCAGCAGATTCTTCAGTCAATAGACACAGTCCTTAATGGTTAAATCGAAAGGAGTGAAACCTAAGGACCTAGTACTGAGCTATTGCCAGCAAAAGATTTAAGTCAAGTCGAACCCTTCTAAAGAACTTCAAGCTAGAACAGGAAGCCAAGACAGGATTTTCTCAAGTTTTAGGGACATTAAGTGTCCTGTACAGTCTGTTAAGAATTGGTAAAGACATATCAGAAGTAGCGGGTGTAGACATTGGGTCCTGAGATAGCCCAAATCAGGAAATAATATCACCTATGCACAAGTGGAAAATTGAAAATGATGTTTTCTATCCTTGATTGCACAATTTTTGAAAGCTCTCTGTGAACAAAAACCTTTTATTCTTTTTTTGGTTTTGAAAAAAGTGTTTTGGTCATGTTTTTGTTGGGGTCCAGTGACAGACGCCCGTCCCTCAGGTGAGGGATGCCCATCCGTAATCCCTAGGGTGAGGACAGCTTCTTATCCTCGACATAGGGATGAATGTCCCTCAAGCTAGGGAAGCTCGTCCCTCGCCGCGCAGCCCACTTCTCATAGGGGTGGGTTGTGAGGGATGCCTCGCCCCTGCGAGGGATGTGTCCCATCTCAACCATGGGATGGGAATCCCTTACCAGAGGGACGCCCATCCCTCGGCCCTCTAACACCATTTACTCCATTTTTGGCTCCCAAAAAATGGGGAATTTGAGTTTGAATTAATTTCTAACACTAATTTTTAGGAATTTTAAGGGATAATTTCAAATTTTTATTTTAAAATGTGTAGTTTTTTATTAGGAATTAATATGTCCTTTCCTAAAATCTCTAGGTTTTCTTTTAAAGGATATAAATTGAAAACTTTAGGAAAAGAAAAGGAAGAGAAGAGAGATAGCCATTATTCTGCGATTCAAGAATTTTGAGAGAAAAAATATTCTTATTTGGTTTTCAGACTTCCTATTCTTAATCAAAGGCAGTGATTGTGATAGAGAAATTCATTCTTTTCTCTTGAGGTTGAAACATTTTTCTTTGCTTCTTCAAACAAGTTTTTGAGATAGTTTTTTAGAGAGAGAAAACTCAAATCTTTCTTGCTTTTTTTTATTCGATTCTTGCAGAATTTTGAAGAGGAAAATGAATTAGACCTCTTCTTTCCAACATTCCATAATCTGAGGGTAAAATTTCGGGGCCCAAACACTTTCTTCATTACACTTTATTTCTTGTTTCCACCATTAATGCATAATTTTTAAGCTCTTTAACATGTGATTATTTTGATTAATTTGATGTTTTAATTTGTATGTTTAGATGTTATTTTAAATATCTTGCAATGAATATCGCATGAAAGTATGTAAAAACGCATGAAATAACGTTGTTTGGCTTTCAGTTTTTTGGAAAAAAAATAAAGAAAAGTGATTTTTGGTCTCCTGGATATGAGGGACAGGGAAGGAGGCTCAAGGGACGGCCATCCCTCACCTCTTTTCCTTGTTTAGTCTTCTTTTCATCCTGTTTGCCTCAGTTTTGATGCCATAATCATATGATGTATGTTTTATGGTATTTTAATGCTACTTTTCCATGTCGTAACGGTTTCCTTAATTTTATCATGTTTCTTAGTTTATTTGATTCAACCATTATTAACATGTTATTTTTTGTGTTTTATTTGGTTTATAATACTTTCCATGTTTGAGCATCACTTGTGAGCAGAGGTGTGGAGTAAGGAGATTTAGAGACCTTTTGGTTTGATTTAATATTTTGCACATTTTATTTATTTTCAGATGCTTTATTTATCATTTTAGCTTAACTTGTAATGAAAATGATTTTTCTTATGCACGTTAAATTAAAAATCACAAAAAATATTTGTATTTAATAAAATTGGGTTTTTTTAATAAAATGGGATCAATATCCTAATTTTCAACCAATAAATGTCACCCCAAAAGAAGAGTTAAATTTTCATCAAAATGGGATCACAAATCCTGATTTTCCTTAAATAACATCAAAAATAACTATTCATTTTCTTAAATGTACATGAGGGAACCAATATTCCCAAAGGAAATAATGCCCTATTTTATGTTTGAATTTTATTCATTTAATTTGTTGTTTTGGGGGGATTGTATTTTTGTCCCTTTTTTTGTAATTTATTTATCTATTTTACTTCTTTCTTTACCACTTTCCTCGTTGGTTGCAGTACGCTTTATTTTAAATGCATGACCGTGTGAGATGAGAGATAGAGTTTTAATAATTAAAAACTCATTTATAATTAACCAAGACATAAATAAGAGTGATGTCCCGAACCACTCTCTGGTTTAGACCTCCAAGGTTAGACAAATTCTTCTAAATATTTTTGGGTGGCGACTCTAAAATACCTCAAGGTGCCCAAAGGTTTCACGAGATTAAATGAATTTTTCCAATGTTCTATTGGGTATGGATTCCAAAGTATCTCGTGTTGCCCAAAATTAGGCGTGAACTGTAACACCCCCACCATCACCCCCGTTGAAAGGGCGCCGACGAGCGCGCTACCCGACGCTCACTCGTATACTAAAAACATTCATATATACACTAAGCAAAAGCAGGCAATAACATCATAAACATGCGCTAAGCGAAAGCATACTAAAACAATAATAATGGCAAATCATAAATCTCATATAATTAAAATATAGAGTTATATACAATATCCAAAAGATTACATCTTATATCCTTTACAAAATAATACATATACCAAAAAGAATTACAGGAGGAGACAAAAATAAATAACTCTACTCCTATGTGGCCAGCCTACAGATGCGCGACTCGAACTGGAACTCAAAACCCTGCCACCTACACGGGAGAAGAACCTGTGCTAAGCGATAACGCTTAGTGGGGAGGAACAAAGACAACAGAACACTAAACAATAAAATCATGCATTAATACATAAATGTAAACATGCATCAAAATGCAGAATTCACTAGACATTAGAGGGCAGAGATATATAAGTCAAGAGTTACTAAAATAAAATCAGAATAGATAGAAGAAAGTACTAAACAATTACACTAACTAGAATCACATAATATTCACAACACTACTCAAGACAAATACCAAACACTACAAACAATAGCCTGAATTTCACTGGTGGAGGATACGGGAACATTACACGGGAGACCGAAGCCTCAAAACAGTTTTTTATACCCGAAGGTAGCACGGAAGACTGGAGTCTCAAAACAATTTATCACTACATGGAGAATGACCATCTCGGAGGTCGGCCGAAAGACCCAAACGGGGCCAAAACTGCAACTGCACTCACTAACCCTTCTTAAGCATGCTTAATTATCCACTACCTTGACACTTCAGGCTCGACAACTCACCCATAATTATAGTACTTTAAAATTAATCTAAGTATACAAATCAAAACACTAACACTTAATGCTCACTAAAGAAACATTAGAACAATATATCACTGAGGCATAAACAAAACCGTGCACCATGCAATAGTGAGAAACCGTGCAAAGTGGGACAAAAGAATCACATTCAGAAAATCGAGCAGGCAGGTAGGGCCTCTGTCGTGTGTCATGCTCACGACAGAGCACGGGGTACCTCGTTACGGGCTCGCGCTAGAAGGTCTGCTCGCAACGAAGCACGCTCGGCAGACTTACACAAAACCGAGCTCTGTCGCGTTCGCGACAACGTTACGATCGCGACAGAGACCTGCTGCTTCCTTCTCGCGCGCACACTCAGCAGCATGCTCACGTGGAGGACTTGATTGCCAAGCTCCCTGTCGCATTCGCGACATCCTCGCGATCGCGATAGAGGGCTCTTCAGCAACAAGGGACCATTCCGCACTCTATCATGCTCGCGACAGAGCCCAGATTTGCCCAAAATCTGCATTTTCCAGCTCTCCTACACACTCAACCTCCAAAACCACTCATTCAATCATGCACAAACACTTACCTCAGTGCTCCCATGCCTACAAAACACGCTCATGGATCATATACACTTAACTTTACACTAACTAGAACAAGAAATCAAAATTAATCATCAAGAACACACCAAGCATACTTTACCCTAACACAACTATTGCACTACTACTAACATGCAAATCACAACAATTAAATCATGCTAAACCAGCACTCCAATTAATCACATACATTCATTTACATATAATTTAACACTCAAGATCACTAATAACATGCAACCACTAAGTACATATGATCCAAGGAGAAATTAGGGGAAAACACTCCCAAGCTTAAAACACCACAAACGAAGCTCCCAAACCTGAAATGAAGCTTAAATCCTCAACTCTTTAAGACACCACTTTATCCTTGCCTTTGCTCTTTTTTCCCTCCTCCGATTCTTACAAAAACCCAGCCATAACACACTTAAGTCAAACGATTAACTCACTCTTCAGAAATTTAAATAACAAGAAGGAGATGAAGAAACCCAACTCAAACTCAAGCACTTACCTCTAACAATCAACTCTAAATTCAGGAAATCCAATCTCAAGCTCAAAGAAGTACACAAGGGAAAGTAGAGAGCAGCCAAATGAAGAAAGGGAAGAGAAGAGAGGATGGGGAAGAGTAAAGAAAAGAGGGAATGGGCAGCTTCCACTGGAAGCTATCCCATTTCAGCCTTCCCTCTCTCCTCCTATCCACTACAAGAAAAATGCTCTTTAACGAAGGGAAATTCGGTCGTTAAAAGTTAAAATTCGGTCGTTAAAAACCTTTAATGACCGAAAAATCCAGTCGGCAAAAGCCCCTTCATTAAAGGTATAGACGACCGAATATTGCATCCGGTCGTTAATGTCTTTAACGACCGGAATGTTTCTGGTAGTTGAAAAGTAATTTTTAGCGACCGAATTTTTCCTTCGCTAATTGTATTCACTTTTAACGAAGGGATTTTCGGTCGTTAAAGATACCTTTTAGCGACCGAATTTTCCTTTCGCTAATTGTATTCAATTTCAACGAAAGGATTTTCGGTCGTTAAAGATACCTATTAGCGACCGAATTTTCCCTTCGCTAATTGCATTCAATTTCAACGAAGGGATTTCGAGTCATTAAACATACCTTTTAGCGACCGAATTTTTCTTTCGCTAATTATATTCACTTTTAACGAAGGGATTTTTGGTCGTGAAATGTACATTTTAGCGACCAAATTTTCCCTTCTTTAATTATATTCACTTTCAACGAAAAGATTTTCAGTCGTTAAAGATACTTTGTAGCGACCGAATTTTTCTTTCGTTAATTATATTCACTTTTCAACCTTTCCTATCGTTAAAAATACTGTTTTACCGATCAGATTTTCCCTTTGCTAATGTTATTCGCTTTCAACGAAGGAATTTTTGATAGTTCCAGATACTTTTTATCGACAAGTTTTTTCTTTCGCTGTATTCACTATAAATAAAATATTTTATTTGACTATTACCCGTACACATCATTCACGCACATATACATATCCAAAATTATAATAAATAGTTTTTTCATAGATTGCAAAATATCAAATACAAAACATATCGATATTTCGACATTGGTTGACATTGTATCATATACAAGTATAAAATATAAAAACAGCCCCTATCTATATCATTTTCTATTCACCTAGAAAATTCTAGAAGAATGCATAATGAACCTTATATCTTCATTGTCCATTGTTTTGTAAAACCTGTAGAATTTAAAACATAAATTCATAATTAAAATTCATACACAAAGGCAATAAATCAAAAGGCCAAATAATTTAATATTTTTAATTTAAAATATAATTTACCTTCAATATTCAAAATCTCGCAACAAGCTAGTGTAATTATATATATACTTCAAAATATCTAAAATCCATCAAGTGTAATTGTATATACACTTCAAAATATCCAAAAAATGAAAAGGGCTACAAAGAAAAAGTAAAATTTAATGCATTATAATGTCATTATAACAATAAAAAAATAGAATAGAACTTACATTAAAAAAATAGAATAGAAAGAGAGAGAAGTTGAAGAAGAAGAAGAAGAAGAAGAAGGAGGAGGTGTGATTATAATAGCAACTTCAGCAACCAGCAATTCAGAAAGCATTGAGAAAGAAATTAACAAAAAATTCATAGAGGCTACACATAACTAAGGGTTTGCTGACATAAAACTAGTTTCTTTGCTTTAATCAACTTATTTTTAGCTAGGTTGTGAGGAAATGAATTTTAACCTTTGTCAAATTCTTATAAAAAGAAAGAATGATTTTAAAATTACTTGTTTATATGCCTTTTATTTTGGAACCATCACAAAAATTCTATACATACCGCTATCTCCGGCAAAATTTACAAAAATTTCTCAATCAATCTCATCAAAGAGTATACATGCCGCTGTCTCCGGCTGCTAAGAGTCAAAAACTGCCGGTTTCAAAGTAAATGCTAGTTATTACTTGCTCTGGTGGCGTACAACCACTGCCTTGGTGTTTTAAGATCATCTTCGGTTGTGGTTAGGACATGCCAATTCCCATTTTCAGACTCCTGCATTGCATCAACAAACAACCATCACTAATAAGATATATTAGGTTCCATCCTGTGATTATTAGGAGTCAATTGCATTTCAGGCTTCAGAAACGCCTAGATCATCTTTGCAGTTCACATATAAATAGTTGGTTGACCATCTCACCTGGATCACAATTGAATAAGGTGGAGGCATCATGTTTGTTGTTCAATCAATAATGATAAAAATTAATATTCTAAGGTTACTATTAATAAGATTACTACATATCTAACAATGTTAAAATTGCTCCCGAAATATCCAGGACCATTTTAGGCAAGCTCAAAGAGTAAAAATGTGATGAATATAATACTTCAGATGCTTATATCTGAAAATAAAAATTAGATTTCTACCGGAAACCATATGAGACATATAAATAGGCCCTGCAAACTATATTAGAAAGAGCAAACAGGTGACACTGGATAAAACGAATGGATCTGGAGTAATTCTAAAATCAGATTAATATTAATGCACGAAAAAGGGAAAGAAGCTGATGCAAGTGCAATACTCTAGAAGCAGCATCCAGAAAAGGATTTATAAGGAAATTTTCCTATACAAACCTGGATGTCTGTAACATGACCCACCACCTGATGAAATGCAATCTGTTCAACTGTACATGATATGGGCTATTTCATATTTTTAAGAAAGGAAAATAAACCTATTTATAAACAAGGAACAATAGTGGAGTATGAGAAACTAAGCTGCCCTTCTGCCTCAGTGAAATTGCAAATCACAAAGGGGAAGGAGACTGACAGATTTATACCTAAACTTTGACACCACAAACCAGGTACTTAACCACTAAGCGATGACCACAAATACTGGTACATCAAGCACTCTGACTTTTATGCATCAGTTTGTCTTGATCCAATAAGCCAAATTAGAAGGATATGAAGAAAAAGGAAAACTTGAAAGCAACAATATTTGATCAATATTAGACAATTTAAAAATCCTTCCACTCTATGCAAGAAGCAAAAACACTACTGTGTGATACTTCTTTGCCAGAGTTGAAGAATGAGAAAACTACCAACATCACAAGAACTAAATGATGTATGTCCATTCATGAATACCATATAATAGAGAGAAAGACAATTGTTGCTTTACCTGGAAATGCACAAATTCTGTCTTAACCTCTTTCTTGCAAGCCAAGTTGTTTAATGAGGCAGCAAAGTTTTCTGTCTCTTTTGGATCTATATCAATACAAATAAGCTTCTCACTACAGGACTGGCATACTCCCTTCTCATCTTGTGTGGGAAACAAGTGTCAAATAAAAGAGATTGTATAATGAAGTAGGACAATCAATGATAAATATTAAAATAGACAGCACTCAAGTCCAAGCAGTATTTATTAGCAAAGCTATAACATCAACAACATACTCAAGGAATGATTTACATAATGGATGTAGAAAACCAACTATAGGATTCCTGAAAATGAACATGACTTTGTTACATTCACTACTAGGATTAATTAAGCTTCTTTGCTATCACAATCATTCATAACTAGCAGTGAAAATTAACTTAGGATATCCAGGAAATTAGATGAATAAAATTATACCTCATAAGTAAATTACTTATCCTTTGCCGCTCGTTATTGAAGATAACTACAAAGTAAAGACATAAGCATCATTATGCTGTAATAATGTATATATCTTTTTCATTAGTCACTAATTACATTAACAACTGTAGAGACTAATTACATTAACAACTGTAGTTATTGAAGATAACTACAAAGTGCTCTCTAGCATACTGATTTTGTTATTCTTCGTCCACTTAATCTTTTCATTAAATTTGCTATATATGAATTATTGTATTTTCAGTGTTAAGCATAAATTAATATCGCAATAAGTGGCCAAGAAAAATAAGCTAAACATTTGAAGAAATAAACTAAGTGTTCGACTCAACAGACAAGTCCCACGAAGAAATATTCCAGAAAGCATAATATTCCAATTGCTTAAAGCACAAAGCATAAAAGGCTAACCATGTTATCCTCATGCAATTAACAGAAACAAACTAGACATTCATACCATCAATAATTTACAATTAAATGTTCTAAAATATAATATATAAAAATAAATCAAGTTAGACATATCAAATGACATAGTGATGTTTTAAATCCGGTCGTTGATTGCAACTTTGTCTAAGAAACTGAAACATTAACCACAAGTTACTAATTAATTGCTAAATAATAAAATTATTAATCACAGCCAAGAGTAAATGTTTGGTGGGTCCTAGTATATGTTTTTTGTTTGTTATATTGTGTCATTTTGGGTCACATGTCAAAGGCAAAAATTGTCTAGTTGATGTTACCTTATTAGACAATGATAAATTCTAAGAGATGAGACAGTGGACTTAGAAACTAACAAATCTGTGAGTTAACAGAGAGTGCTCAAGACAAGAACTTTGAGGATCAACTTGAAGACAGACTGGCTTTGTTGATCACCAGTGATCTCTTAGTAATTTGATTCCATATTCATAATTAATTAATTATTTACCAACTGGTTAAAAAATCAGGATAACATTTTTTTATAGAAGAAAAAGGAGGCTTGAACCTAAAAACTCACTAAGAGGACAAGCATGGTGTTCCCTTGGGAACAAACCAAATGTTATTTGGTCACAATAATTCTAACATTTTTTAGCGTAAAAATTTAGAGTGAGGTTGCAAGCAGCGAAAAATATGGGAAATGCATGCATTCATACATATATTAAAATAAAAAAAATATATATATTTGGATCAGATTCCAAGAGAAACAATTAATTGGGCTTTGATATTTTCTGCTATGTTATCCTAAATGTGTTGTCCTCTAATATCTAAATAGAAACCAAGATATATATAAAATAAAATGAACGGGCCATATGACATATTATCTTGCAGATTTGTATATATATCTTATCCTATACATATAAGCTGGTTTGGATTTGTAAAAATTAGCACACAGACTTGAAAACACCCAACAAAATTGAAAGGTTGTCCATTTTCTAACAACCATTTTGTGGAATTGGACAAAGGTTCAAGAATCTTTTATCAATAATTCTGATATCTAATTGGTTAGCATCCACACATGTTGGTCTATGATTGGTTAAATTATTTCACCAGATATGACATATATGGATAGATAAGTTTTCATCTTTCCAACTACTCTAATTATTTATGCACTACTTGTAACTTCATTGCAAATATTTCTTTTTCTTTTGTTTTCTTACCAATTTTACTTTCATGGATAACAAAAAGTGTAGTGTTTGATGCAGTAGAATCTTTAGAATATTCAATGCATCATCAAGATCAATGAATTATCCTTAAAGGTTATTAATTTAAATTATGATTAACTAGTAAAAAAAATGATTTGATACAGGTAAGTGGCCATAATTACCATTGCTTGCACGGTGGAAAAGATGGCGATGGTGAGATACTGGTTAAAATAAAAACAATATATATAGCATTAATTGTAATGTGTTGAACTTTAAAAAAGAAATTAAAACTATATGTCCTAAATCATCAAAACTATATGTCATTCCTAAAAGGAGAATAATGAAAAATCGAAATTAGCAAAATCTAGTTTTCACCTCCAAACAAATTAGAGTGTAATAAGAAGCTCTGGTTTTTGAACAACTAAAGCTCAGTAGAATATAACTCAATAAAAAGCTCTGGTTTTTGAGTTGCATTTCCAAGTTGGTATGCATGCTCGACAACTACACTTGCTAATCAAAGCCAAATACAACATTTGTACTGCCAAACTCTACCAACAGAGCATATAGGACATTAAAACAAATTAAATATTGTACTAGTTTCAATACTTGCTGCCATAGGAAACAGATTTGCGCTTGTCCCCTATAAGATTCACCCCCAATTAAATCTGTAAGTCCCTTCAATGAACCAATCAATTAAAAAATAAATGAAGATCAGACAAATATAAAATAACCACACTTGCCCATCCCACATACCAAGTGAATCAGAATTAAAGTCACATTTAAACCCAAAAAAAAAAAACCACCAGACAATTGTAGTTTCGAGTTTCAAGTTTTATTCAAAGCGTACCATGAGCTAGCATTTTGTTCACCAGATGAACAGCATAAGTGTTGCAAGCAAAATTAAGAAAATGTGGTTTAAGCTGCTCAAACACGGCATCCCTTTAAGTTTTCCAACAATACTTAACACAGGTCTCATTCAAGAGAAACAGAGTAGATGAGAATCAGCGTTACCACACATGAAAACTGAATTTTAAGATGGCACAAAAAGTGATACCTGCAAAACACGTGAAGAAACATGGGAGCTAGCAATTTTTGGAATCTTCCCCTTCATCATTTGTAAAGCTTCACTAATTAACCTTGCAATAAATTGCAAATCAGAAAATTCAATTTGTTAGAGAGAAACGGGAAGAAAGGGAAGAGGCAAAACCCAAAAACCTTGAAAATTAAATGATATTATAAACTTAAAATACTTGTATACATACTTTGATCTTTCATCGCTGGCAATTCTGGAGCGGCAACGTCCATGGCGAGCGGTGGTGGGAACAGCAACAGCAGTAGCGGGAGAGGCTGGAGCGCGAGGGAGGTGGATCAAATCTGGCGCGCGTGAGAGTGAGAGGGGAGATGGCGAGCGGCAGTGGGAGCAACAGCGGCAATGGGGGAGGCAGAGCAGATCAATCGCGCGAACGCGAGAGAGAGGAAGAGAGAGGGGGAGGAAGAGAGAGAGAGAGAGAGGGGAAGAGAGAGTTTTTGGAGATAAATGGTTTTGAAGTCCGTTGTTTTGTTATAAGGCAATAACCATCGGATTGTAAGTCTTTTAACGATAGGAACTAATCCACTCGTTAAATAATAACCAAATTTGAGTTTTAACGACCGGGTTCAATTCACTTTGTTGTTATATCTTTTTACGATCGAATATTTATCACTTCGCTAGATTTTGGTCGTTAAAAGTAAGTTTTCTTGTAGTGATCAACTCACTTCTTTTCTTCATTAATTGCTCACCTACCTTGCCATGTGTCACTCATCCAAAGATCCCATGTGTCCAAAACTCAAATAACTTCCCAGCTAAACACCATACACATAATCCACTTGATCACTTCTCATAAAACACTTTATATACATGGCACCATACACACAAACCACACAATAAAATCTCTTAACTCACTTATATTCTTTTACCATACACTACAAGCACACTCTATAATTTCTCCACTTAATTAAATTTTCTTGCAATTAAGTCCTTAATATCCAAATTTTCTCTTGCTCATACTACTGAAATACTCTTAAATTCCTGACTTATCATGCAAATTCCAACTAACCCCTTTTTGGGTTATTACGTGAACCCACTTGGACCCTAAAAGCAGGCTTTTTGGGACATACAGGTTTGGTGTGCTTCATAGTGGTGACTCCGTTGGGGACTTTGAGACTTTGCTTCAAAAGTGTCTTCTCTCTCTTCAAAAAATTGCATTGCATCCATGCTAGAGCTTTAGAACTATGCTACATGGTCCCTTTATTATCCCAGTGTGTTCCCAAAGAATGACCTTATACTCACTCAACGTAGAGAAGTGTTAAGGATAATCACCAGCCCAAGTCTCGTACCATCATGGTATATTAACCCAATTGGTCGTCATGCTCGTAATGAGCTAGACCCGTTGGTAAGGACCATGTTTGGGTAGACTTAAAGTAACATCACCCAACTAAAGCTTATAAAATTGCAATAAATAATTCCTTTAGGTGAAATGTGTCGTAATATAATGCTACGCATGTGGGCTGTCATGTATTGAACAAAATCAAATAAATTAAATGGTTTTTCATCAAAGGCTTTCATGCTCGGTGGGCCCCTCCAAATTTAATTGAGGTGTTTGAATACATAATGGCCAAAACTCATACGTATGCACTTTAAATAAGAGATGTTATGCTGCCAGTTTTCTATTGTGCACCATACGTGTCCAATGAGTTCCCCGTTGGGCTAGTTTCTGTCTGTTTTTCTAGATTTATCCTTTAACGGCTATAAACGGCTAGTTTCAATTTCTAACAGCTAGAACTATGTTTTTGGGTATAAAAACATGTTATTTTACCTCTTAGAAAGTTTGAAAAAATTTAAAAAGAATTTCTATCTCTTAAAAGAAAAAGCTTTACATTTTTTTATCTCACTTTCCACATCTTTTGCACTTTATTCTTTACATATTCTCCTTAATTTGATTATAGCTTTTGTTGTAATTATTTGTGAGGAAAATTTATAGTGTAAAAGATTGTGAGTTGGGTTGGCTAAAACCTAAAAGATAAATTATAGTAAGTTTTTTTACGTATTTTACTTTGGAAAAAAATTATGGGTGGATATACATATCTAGGATTGTATATTAGCTTTGACTCTTGCCCTTAAAAGAGTTAAGAGTAGAGAGAAAAGCTCAAGAAGTGAATCTTGAGGAGTGGATATAGGTATATTGGCTGAACCACTATAAATCATTTGTGTTTATTTTTCTGCTTTCCTCAACTATATTTTTGATAATCTAAAATTTGTGTTTTCAAAATTGTTCTTTAAAACAATTCTTTAAATATTCACAATAAATTTGTACACACGCTTTTTAGAATTATTTTTGAGATCTTGTTTGAAAGAGAACTTGTAAAATCTGAGATATTATTTGCATTGCATTTCTTTGTTTATAGTTATAATTATGTATATTCATATATTTCTGTTACATTTGAAAAATAGCCATAAAAGCAAATAGAAATTAAGTTAAAAAATTAATATTATGATTAGGAAAGAAAGTATGTATCCTTAAAAGAAAAATGTAATGTTAAAGGAAAACATATTTGTATTTGTAATGGTAATGCTGTTAAAAATCTAAATACAAATTTGCTCATGAAAAACATGCACGTATATCTAAGAGTTGTCACAAGAAAACTTACACCCTAAAAAAGGTTAACAAATTTGCACCTTATGGTAAAATGGCAAATAGCTCTTTTGTTACATATTTTTATTGCTATAGAAAATGACATATATCAAAATTCTGTAATTATAAGAAAAATGCTAATTCTGTTAAATAGAAATGGGTAATTAAAAATTTTAAAATTGTTGTTACTAACCATAAAGGACCCAAGAAGGATTGGGTACCTAAAAACACTTAAATTCATTGCAGATTTGCCTAAGGAACACCAAGACAGAAAAGTGGTAAATGGATAGTGGCTACTCTAGGCATAGAACATGGGACAAAACTAAGTTTTTTAAACTGAAAAAATCTGAAGGTGGTTTTGTCAGCTTTGGCGATAACAGAAAAGGAAAAATTATTGGTATTGGATCTATTGGTTCTAATCCTGTTATTGAAGATGTCTCTCTTATTGAAGGTCTAAAATACAACTTGTTAAGTCTTAGTCAACTTTGTAACAAGAAGAGAAGAGTAATTTTTGAAGTAGATCATTGTAGAGTTGAAAATGTTGAAATAGGAAAATCTATTCTAAAAGGTCAAAGATCTAGAAGTATCTATTGAGTTAGCCTAGAAGATATTAAGAAAAGTGAGGCTAAGTGTCTTATTTCTAAATTAAGAATATCTAAGTATTTTGTGGCATATAAAATTGGGTCATGCTAGCTTTCAGGTAATAGAAAAGCTGGTTAGAAAACATTTAGTGAATGGAATGCCAAAAATGAAGATTGATAAAGATCATGTGTGCAAGGCGTGTAAACAAGGGAAACAAACCGGAAACTCTCATAAATTTAAAAGTGGCATTTCCACCAAGAAGGCTTTAGAGCTTCTTTATATTGATTTATTTGGTCCAATAAATCCTTCAAGTATTGGTGGAAAATCCTATGTGTTAAATGTGGTGGATGATTATACTAGATACACTTGGGTATTGTTTCTTGCTTATAAGGATAAAGCATTTGATGCTTTTAAGAAATCGAGTAAGAAGATTCAAAATGAAAAAGGATACAAGATCACAAGTATAAGAAGTGACCATGGTGGAAAATTTAAAAATAAGAAATTTGAAGATATCTATAACAATTCTGAAATCAATTACACCTTTTCTGCTTCAAGGACAACCCAACAGAATGGTGTAGTAGAAAGGAAAAACATAACTCTTTAAGAAATGGCCAGAATTATGCTGAATGAGAATAATCTACCTAAGTATTTCTAGGCTGAGACAATCAACACTGCATGCTACATTTCGAATAGAAGCCTGATCAGATCAGTGTTAGAAAAGACTCTATATGAGCTATAGAAGGACAGAAAACCCAACATCAACTATTTTCAACCTTTTGGCTGTAAGTGCTTTATTTTTAATGATAAGATTAACTTAGCTAAATTTGATACAAAATCTGATGAAGATATATTCTTAAGTTATTCTTTAAATTCTAAAGCATATAGAGTCTTTCACTTAAAATAGAAGAGTCAATAAATATTAAATTTGATTTTACTAATATCAATTTTGGAGAAAGGAGTTTTTCTAATAATGAAATAGGTTTTGAGGAAAAAGATGATAAAAATTGTCATAAAGTTGAAACAAAAAAAGTCACCATATCAGCAACTAGATCTGGATGATAAAATTCTGGAACAACATGAAGATGCAGAAGTTCGAACAGAAAATGTACCAGAAATTCAGACAGAACAGTAATATAAGCAACCAACTGAATTGCCTAAAGATTGGAGATTTCAAAAGTATCACCCCAAGGATAATTTATTAACTGATCCTTCTAAAAAAATGATAACAAGAAGAGACATGCATGAATATTGTGGTAATGTTGCCTTTGTCTCTCGACTTGAACCAAAAAATCATATTGATACTCAAAATGATGATAACTGGATTACTGTTATGCAAGAAGAGTTAAGTTAGTTTGAAAGAAATAAAGTTTGAAATTTGGTACCTAGACCCTCAAATTGTTCTATTATTGCAACAAAATGAGTGTTCAAAAACAAGTTAGATGAGCAAGGTAATGTTGTCAAAAATAAGGCCAGATTAATGGCTCAAGGCTACAATAAAAAAAAAAAAGGTATAGATTTTGATGAAACCTTTGAACCTGTTGCTTGATCAGAAGCTATTAGAATATTGTGTGCATTTGCATGTTTCAAACATTTTAAATTATATCAAATGGATGTTAAAAGTGCTTTTTTAAATGGTTTATTAAATGAGGAAGTATATATTGAACAACCTCCAGGTTTTAAAAATTATAAACATCCAGATTTTATCTATAAACTTAAAAAGTCTTTATACGATTTGAAGCAAACTCCGAGAGTTTGGTATGAAAGATTAAGTTGTTCTTTGCTTGCTCATGATTTTAATAGAGAAAAAGTAGATACTACTCTTTTCACAAAGCATAAATCATCTCATATTTTAATTGTTCAAATCTATGTTAATGATATTGTTTTTGGTTCTACTAACATTTCCTTGTGCATAGAATTTAAAGTTATCATGAAAAAGGAATTCGAAATAAGCATGATAGGTGAACTAATTGTGACGCGCGCCGAATCCCCGCAGCCGCCCGCTCGACCGCCCGCACGTGGGCGATCGGGGCATTGCGGGTCCGTTGACAGCTTGCAATAAATCGCAAGTGCGTCTATGTTGGGCAACAAGGAGGTTTCATGGAGTCGCCACCCAATAGAACATTGGGAAAGTTTCTCTCGCCTCGGAGAGCCTAAGACTGCGCGTTGTATCCATTTTGGGCCAGCCAGAGGGGTCTTAGAAGGTGAACCTCTTGCCCTAAGGAGCCTAGGATTAGCGCTAAAGTCTCGTGACCCAAGAAATATCTTGGAGGGTAACCTCTAACCTCTTGAGCCCAAAGACCACAGCTGGGTCCGGGATTTCTCATCTATTTCTACCTCGATTATTTTATGATCAAAATTTAATATCATTAATTCGCTCTCTCTCCACACTATGCAATTGAATTGAAAAACGCATTTTATTCACGTATTTAAAACAATAGATAAATAAATAAATAAAAGAATAAAGCATTAAATCAAATAAATTACAATAATACTAGGAGCGGAATACAACTCCCATTTGTAAATGTGTTATACATGCATAAAACGGGTTGTTCATTTATTTTGAGGACTTTGGTCCCCGCATGTGTTCATTATGGAAAACAATTTTTATGTGATGATTTTTATTGGATAAAAATAGGACATTGGTCCAAGTTTTATTTAGCAAACATTCTATTTAGTAGACAACATTTGTGTGGTGGTTCTTTTAAGCACGGTCGAAAAATCATTTATTATTACAGACCACAAATACGTAAAATGCAATAAAATAGTAATTACATATTTCTAAATAAATAAATAAATACATAAATAATTGCATAAATAAATAACAATAATAATAACAATAATCAATAATGATAATAATAATAATAATAATAATAATATTAAAACATAAAATTAAATAATCACAAATCAATTAAATTAAATAACCATAGAACTCAATAATAATAATAGTAATAATATTAAATAATAATAATAATATTATTATTATTAATAAACAAAATTTAAATAAATACATATATAATAATAATAATAATAATAATAATAATAGTAAACAGAAAATTGAATAAATAATAATAATAGTAATAATAATAATAAATCAGAAATTAAATAAATAAATATAATAATAATAATAATAATAATAATAATATTAACAAATAAACATAAAATAAATAATATTAATAACAATAATTAACATAATCACAAAACAGAATAATAAATATTAAATAAAATAATAGAAATAATAAAAACAGAATTATAAATAAATAATAATAATAATAATAATAATAATTAATTAATAATAATAATAATATTAATTAATATTAATTAATAATATATTAAAATAAATAAATATAAAATAGACTCACCGGATTTCCCTCACCGGAGATTCGCTGGAGCGGCAGTTGACGACACCTCCCTCACTGCTTCGTAGATCGCCTCGTCGGGAGTCCAAATTCGGTGGCCACGCGCCGGAATGTGGTGGCGTTCGGCCGGAAAACGCGATAAAGCGTCACTGTTTTTCACCGGCATTGTGCCTCGACGCGCCCTCCTCCGGCAAGTGGTGGATGATCGGACGACATGGAGAGGTGCGTCTGGACCTCGGCAGTCGAGCGGCGGGGCGCGTGCCTCAATCCGACGTCGGAGGTGGCCGGCGGAGGCGACGCCTTCTCTCCCTCCTTTTCTTCCTTTTCTTCCTCCGGCGCCTGGGCTTTCCGTTGGCCTGGGTCTGCTCCTCTCTCCTTTGCCTTTTATTTCCTCTTTTCCTTTTCTATTTCCTTTTTCTTGCTTTCTTTTGCTTGCTCTCTCTTTTGCTTGCTCTCGGTTTCCTTTCCCTTTTCTTTTTCTTTTTCTTTCTCTTTCTCTTTTTCCTTTCTTCTTGATCTTTCTATGGCCGGCCTCCCTCCTCTGTTCTTGCTCTCTCTTCTCTCTTCTCTCTTTCTATTTTCTATTTCTTTTCTTTTCTTGTTCCAGCCGACCCCTTTTCTATTTTCCTCATCCTTTTCTTTTTATACACCCTCAAATTAGGGTTAAGGGTCATCAATGTATTTTCCTCCTTTTCTTTTTTTCATTTTATACTTTAATTAATTTAATTCTAATAACACACATTAATTAATTTAAACATTATATATCAATTACACATTACACATTAATATATTCAATTTAAACATTACAATAATTAAACATTACATATTAATATAATTAACCTATTTAATATATAATTTATCTAATTAATTATACACTTTAAACTTTAATTTTACATGCACTTTAATTAACACAATAATATTAATCACTCAATTAACTAATAACATCAATTAATTAATTACCTAATTTTACACACATATTTATTATTTTTTTTTTTTGGAGGGAATAATCAAGGATCAAAAATCACCATTTTCATTTTATACCGGACTCGGGACCCGGTGTCTACAGTTGCCCCCAATTTTGGAGAAGTTAGTGCATAGACACTTAGGTGAGCCAAAATTCAAAGAGGAAGAGAGAAGGGATTATATACCTGTGGCAGAGACCTTGCCTTCTTTCCAGGAGTTGGATAAAGAGATGCCTCCTCAGAGGGCTTTGGGGGTCTGCCTCCTCAGAGGGCTTTGAGATTTTGCCTCCTCAGAGGGCTTCGATGTTTTGAAGCGGTAGTGCCATGGTCGTGCTAACCCTCCTTAGAGTGGTAGTGCCGCCATCGTGCTAACCCTTCGGTGTTTTGAAGTGGTAGTGTCGTGGTCGTGCTAAACCTCCTTAGAGTAGTAGTGCCACAATCGCGCTAACCCTTCAGTGATTTGATAAAGAGATGCCTCCTCAGAGGACTTTGGGATTGTGCCTCCTCAGAGGTCTTCAAAATTTGCCTCCTCAGAGGACTTGAGATTTTGCCTCCTCAGAGGACTTGAGATTTGCCTCCTCAGAGGGCTTGAGATTTTGCCTCCTCAGAGGGCTTGAGATTTACCTCCTCAGAGGGCTTCAAAATTTGCCTCCTCAGAGGACTTGAGATTTTGCCTCCTCATAGGACTTGAGATTTGCCTCCTCAGAGGGCTTGAGATTTTGCCTCCTCAGAGGGCTTGAAATTTTGCCTCCTCAGAGGGCTTGAGATTTGCCTCCTCAGAGGGCTTTGAGATTTTGCCTCCTTAGAGGACTTTGAGGTTTTGCCTCCTCAGAGGACTTGAAGATTTTGCCTCCTCAGAGGACTTTGAGAATTTGCCTCCTCAGAGGACTTGGAGAATTTGCCTCCTCAGAGGACTCGAGATTTTGCCTCCTCAGAGGACTTGAGATTTTGCCTCCTCAGAGGACTTAGGTTAATTGTCTTGATTGATGCTTGGAATGACGTCGTCACTCGGATTCTGCTGGTGTCCGCATCGAGTCTCTTTTTCTGCGAGACTTAGAAAGGCAAATACGCAGGAAAAATTCGTGAGCATGCATGTGTATGCATGTATATGCAGCAATGCAGTATAAAAAATTCGTCTAAGTGGGTTGGAGGCCACAGCCGATTTGATTGTAATTTGCAGTAAGATCAGTGTCTTCTGAAATTACCTTTGAATTTCATGCTCTTTGGGAATCATGAGGTTCTCATCCTGAAATCTGTAGTCATTATTTTAAGGTAGTGCGTCCCTCATGGATTTTCACACTAGCTTTTCTTGGCGGGAAATGTGTCCTTTCGGATTTTCACATAACCCTGTGTCTTATTTTTGCCTGGAATGGACCCAACCCAATCCAGCGGCTTTTTCTTCTTTTTTTTTTCTTTCTTTCTTTTTTTTTTTCTTTTTCTTTTTCCTTTTTTATAGGACAGACTGCCTGTTTCCAGGTTTTCACCCTGTCCTTTGGCCTAACTTTTGCTTAGAGCGCCAATTACGGTTTTCATCTCTAACGGCCTTTTTTCTTTTTTTTTCTTATTTGTTTTTCTTTTTCGTTTTTCTTTTTTTTGTACATCAGATGAACTATTCTGATTACATCAATACCATTGCATAAATGCACATATTTCAATTTGATTTCATAATATATGATCATTATTTGGCATTAATCTCAAGATACAAAACCTCATCCAATCTCGGGATAGATCTTGAAAACATCAAACTCCTGTTATCAATCTGCTCTCTTTTTTATTCTCATGATTGAATATTTTCTCTCTGCTCTCATTTAATCTTTTGAATGCAAATTCTAGAAGCAACGTCGGAGACGAGACTTAACTCGAATACATAAATGCATTCATGGCTTCTCGCTTAAAGCTCAAGAAACACCATAGGCCTCTTCTTACGTACCAAACCTTATTAAAAGGTCATCTCCGCTAATTGGATAAGACTGAACCCAGAATCAAAAGGTCTTACTTTGGTTGTAATATTAGGCTTGGGTAGATGGCTATCAAAGAAAGATCAGGTCGCTAGAGAAGAATGACCGCGATATTTTCTTGACTGGTGGATGAACCGTTCTCAGCTCAGTTGCATATGCCACAGTATTTTTGAATTTGGGCTCGATAACATTTTAGCTCCTTGAGATCAGAAGGGCAATCATTGAAACTAGTCAATTGGTCATTATTTTGAGCTCTTTTTTTTTTCTTTTCTTCGCTTCTTTTTCTTTCATTTTTCATTCATTTTTTTCTTTTTGGATTTTTCGCTTTTCTTTTTCTTTTTTCTTCTTTTTGCTTTCGCTTCTCTTTTTTTTTGAGCTCATGCCTTTCATGCATGACTAAACCCTCTTTCCAAAGTCTGAACTTGCTCTTATCAAGGCAATTTTTTTAATAGTCCAAAGAATTGTTCAAATGTACATCCATCAGTTTTAGAGCGGCCATTCTTCTAAGGGGAAGCCAAAATCATTTTAGGCGAGGAGGTAGTTTTAATGTGTGTAACAACAAAATTGGTACGCATTCAGCATACCTGCATCAAGGCTCAACGGGCTAGCAAGCGATTACAGAACAAGGGTAGGAAATAGTCATTTAGAGAGCTATACAAAGAAAAGATTGCCTAAATCATTTTCCAGGTTCTGTCTTATCCAGAGATCGCTTCGACGGGTAATCAGAAAGGTTCTAGTGCTCTTAGTGAGTTTTCATCCAATCTCCTAATTGCAACTAGTTTTTCTTTCTTATTTTTATTTTCTCTCTCACTCTTTCTCTCTCTTCAGGAGTCATATCAGATGCCATCAAGATTTCGTTTAGATTTTCCCAAAGTTCCAAGATTAAATGCAGTATTATTAATTGAATTAATGTCAAAATGAATGAATGTATCAGGATCATAAGAAATGAAATCATTAGAAATAATATACAAGTACGCAACAATATAATTGAAATGACCAATATTGCATATGCCATTATTTAAAAAGCTCAAATATACAGACATCTCGTAGCAAAGCAGGCACTGCGACCAATGTCTTTCATCTGTCATCGGCTTTTATTTCCCCTTCTTCTCTTGGCCAGCAATTTCTTTATTGTTGATGAGATCCTGAACTCAGTTCTTCAGAATTTGGCATTGATCCGCTAACTGGCCAATGTTGGTGGAAAGCACAAAATTGCTCCATTCTATGAATAGCTTCCCCTTGGTTTAAGGCAGGCTTAGCCGACAATGGATGTAATTTTCCCTTTTTGAAGCCTCTTTTTCTATCATGGGTGCTCTACCCCTCACAGCTTGATAGACTATTGGCTCTTCATTTTTCCTCCATCATAAATCATCATTGGGATTGGGAATCTTTTCCCTCCTTGGCTTAATAGGTGCCGCAGCTTCGTACTCATTAACTGGCTGACAGTAGCATTGCCAATAAAAAGAGCCTCTCCACCAGCAGGTGGTTCGGCTTGCCCCCAGCATGGGCTATTGGTTGTTGCGGGTCAACAGGTGATTGTGGAATAGTAGGTGCTCGTGAATCATGAGGATGAGGTACTAGATGCTGAGAGTGGCTCAGGATCCCAATCAAGCACTAATTCCAGCAATCCAAAGGCGAGTCTGTCCTTACTAATCGACTGTCGGGACCTCTAACCCACTTGGACGAATTATGATGGCTGAAAATTTAATTTGTTAGAATGATGCATGGATGACAATATACAATGCATGATCGTGAATTGTGCAGATGGTCCTTGGTGAGTGAAAGATTAATAAATTACAATGCTATGATTCAATGCATGAAAAAATTATATACATGATGGTATATGCATATGAAAAATAATATGTAGACAAAAGGATATATACACAATATGAAATGTATTTTTTTATATTTTATTTTTTCATTATATTTTTTTTTTATTTTTTTTGATTATTTATTTATTTTTGACATGAATAACATGTGATGTATGTGCATATTGTGCAGCATTCATAGCCACATGCAAGCAGATAGATCTTTCCAACCTTATTTCTCCCACACACGGGGTCGTGCGGTCTTTTTCCTAGGTGGGCTTTATCCAAGGGTTAACAGGGAACCCAATGGACGCGTATAGTGCACGGTGAAAAACCGGCAGCATAGCCTTCCTTAAGTAATGCACAAGCGCATGGATTATGATCATCATGTATTTAGGCAGTCCAAATAAATTGACATGAGCCTATCGAGGCATGAAAGCCTTTGATTAAGTGATCAGTCAAATTATCTGAATTTGTCCAATACATATTGATCCATATAACAAGCAAGGTATTATGGTTCATACCACCTAGGAAAAGTATCTATTGCCATTACATGAGCTTTGGTCAAAAGGTGGTGTTACTTTTTGGCTACCCAAGCAAGATTCCTGCCGACGTGTCTAGCTCATCACGAGCGTAACGACCGATCGGGTTGTCATTTTGATATACCATTGAGGTACGTGGCTTGGACTGGTGATTATCCTTAACACTTCCCCAAATTGAGTGAAAATGGGGTCGCGCTTCAGGAACGCACTGGGGCTAAAAGAGGTACCAAACTAGCGTATTCTAAGGCTCTAATGATATGCGAATGCAAGTTTGAGAGAGAGCAAATTTATGAATTAAATTTTAATCATAAATGTTAAAAGAGGTATTTTCGAATTGAAATCTCGAACCATAAACGTCCCCAGTGGAGTCGCCACTGTGACGCGCGCCGGATCCCATGCGTCGCCCTTTCTGACCGCCCGCACGTGGGCGATCGGGGCATTTGCGGGTCCGTTGATAGCTTGCAATAAATCGCAAGTGCGTCTATGTTAGGCAACAAGGAGGTTTCATGGAGTCGCCACCCAATACAACATTGGGAAAGTTTCTCTCGCCTCGGAGAGCCTAAGACTACGCGTTGTATCCATTTTGGGCCAGCCAGAGGGGTCTTAGAAGGTGAACCTCTTGCCCTAAGGAGCCTAGGATTAGCGCTAAAGTCTCGTGACCCAAGAAATATCTTGGAGAGTAACCTCTAACCTCTTGAGCCCAAAGACCACAGCTGGGTCCGGGATTTCTCATCTATTTCTACCTCGATTATTTTATGATCAAAATTTAATATCATTAATTCGCTCTCTCTCCATACTATGCAATTGAATTGAAAAACGCATTTTATTCACGTATTTAAAACAATAGATAAATAAATAAATAAAAGAATAAAGCATTAAATCAAATAAATTACAATAATACTAGGAGCGGAATACAACTCCCATTTGTAAATGTGCTATACATGCATAAAACGGGTTGTTCATTTATTTTGAGGACTTTGGTCCCCGCATGTGTTCATTATGGAAAACAATTTTTATGTGATGATTTTTATTGGATAAAAATAGGACATTGGTCCAAGTTTTATTTAGCAAACATTCTATTTAGTAGACAACATTTGTGTGGTGGTTCTTTTAAGCACGGTCGAAAAATCATTTATTATTACAGACCACAAATACGTAAAATGCAATAAAATAGTAATTACATATTTCTAAATAAATAAATAAATACATAAATAATTGCATAAATAAATAACAATAATAATAACAATAATCAATAATGATAATAATAATAATAATAATAATAATATTAAAACATAAAATTAAATAATCACAAATCAATTAAATTGAATAACCATAGAACTCAATAATAATAATAGTAATAATATTAAATAATAATAATATTATTATTATTATTAATAAACAAAATTTAAATAAATACATATATAATAATAATAATAATAATAATAATAATAGTAAATAGAAAATTGAATAAATAATAATAATAGTAATAATAATAATAAATCAGAAATTAAATAAATAAATATAATAATAATAATAATATTAACAAATAAACATAAAATAAATAATATTAATAACAATAATTAACATAATCACAAAACAGAATAATAAATATTAAATAAAATAATAGAAATAATAAAAACAGAATTATAAATAAATATTAATAATAATAATAATAAATAATTAATTAATAATAATAATAATATTAATTAATATTAATTAATAATATATTAAAATAAATAAATATAAAATAGACTCACCGGATTTCCCTCGCCCGAGATTTGCCGGAGCGGCAGTTGACGACACCTCCCTCACCGCTTCGTAGATCGCCTCGTCGGGAGTCCAAATCCGGTGGCCACGCGCCGGAATGTGGTGGCGTTCGGCCGGAAAATGCGATAAAGCGTCACTGTTTTTCACCGACGTTGTGCCTCGACGCGCCCTCCTCCGGCAAGTGGTGGATGATCGGACGACATGGAGAGGTGCGTCTGGACCTCGGCAGTCGAGCGGCGGGGCGCGTGCCTGAATCCGGCGTCGGATGTGGCCGGCGGAGGCGACGCCTTCTCTCCCTCCTTTTCTTCCTTTTCTTCCTCCGGCGCCTGGGCTTTCCGTTGGCCTGGGTCTGCTCCTCTCTCCTTTGCCTTTTATTTCCTCTTTTCCTTTTCTATTTCCTTTTTCTTGCTTTCTTTTGCTTGCTCTCTCTTTTGCTTGCTCTCGGTTTCCTTTCCCTTTTCTTTTTCTTTTTCTTTCTCTTTCTCTTTTTCCTTTCTTCTTGATCTTTCTATGGCCGGCCTCCCTCCTCTGTTCTTGCTCTCTCTTCTCTCTTCTCTCTTTCTATTTTCTATTTCTTTTCTTTTCTTGTTCCAGCCGACCCCTTTTCTATTTTCCTCATCCTTTTCTTTTTATACACCCTCAAATTAGGGTTAAGGGTCATCAATGTATTTTCCTCCTTTTCTTTTTTTCATTTTATACTTTAATTAATTTAATTCTAATAACACACATTAATTAATTTAAACATTATATATCAATTACACATTACACATTAATATATTCAATTTAAACATTACAATAATTAAACATTACATATTAATATAATTAACCTATTTAATATATAATTTATCTAATTAATTATACACTTTAAACTTTAATTTTACATGCACTTTAATTAACACAATAATATTAATCACTCAATTAACTAATAACATCAATTAATTAATTACCTAATTTTACACACATATTTATTATTTTTTTTTTGGAGGGAATAATCAAGGATCAAAAATCACCATTTTCATTTTATGCCGGACTCGGGACCCGGTGTCTACACTAATGTTCTTTTTAGATCTCCAAATTAAGCAATGTATAGATGGTATCTTCATAAGTCAAGTGAAGTATACAAAGGAATTGCTAAAGAAATTTAAGATGTCTGATGCAAACTCTGCTAGTACCCCTATGAGCTCTCTATAAAGACAGACAAAATGAAAAGTGTAGAAATGTTGAAGAAAAATTATACATAGGCATGATCGGATCATTACTATATCTAACTGTAGGTAGACCAGATATTAATTTTAGTGTATGTCTATGTGCTCGTTTTCAATCAACTCCAAAAGAATCACACTTGTCTACAGTTAAAAGAATTATGAGATATTTATATGGAACTCAAGAATTGGGTTAATATTATTGGATATTTTAATGCTGACTATGCTGGCTGTAGAATTAATAGAAAAAGTACTTCGGGTGCTTGTCATTTTTTGAGAAATTATCTTAATACTTGGTCACGCAAAAAACAAAATTTTGTGGTTTTATCTACAATAGAGACAGAATATATAGCAGCTGGTTAATGTGTTGCTCAAATTCTATGGATCAGATAGCAATTAAAGGATTATGGAATAAAATTTGACAATATACTAATATTCTGTGATAATACAAGTGCTATAAATCTAACCAAGAATCCCATTCTACATTCAAGAACAAAACGCACTGAAATTAGACATCACTTTATTCGAGATAATGTGCAAAGGGAAGATATTTTATTGGAATTTGTTCCTACTGAGCTTCAAATAGCAGATATCTTCACCAAACCTTTTAAAGAATATATATTCTATCAACTAAGAAGAAAGCTGGGTATGGGTACATCAGAAGCTTAATTTTCTATTGAGGTTCATTTCTAGTTAAATTCTGATAAAAACAATTTGACTTGTTTCATTTTTTTAATATTTGTGATGATATGACTTTATTTCTGTGTGTTATGTTATAAAGAGCTTTTTATGTTTTTAAAAAATGGCTAAAGACAGAGAAAATTTTTATTTTATTTTTTTAACCAAAAACCAGTTTTTTGAGTTTATCAAGTTTGTTTATGAAAAAAATAGGAACAGTTTTGTTTTGAATTTAAATAAGCAATTATCGTGTTGGGAAGAAAAAAATTTTGTATTCTCTTTTCAATTACTTTTTCAATTAATAAAATGGCCTTTTATCTCTCTTTTAATAAAAAGGGGATTTTTTAAAATTGGTATAAAAAGGGGATTTTTATCTCTCTTTTAATTGGGAATTCAAAATACCGATTTCTTTATTCTTCAGCTTCTTACATTTTCTTCTATTTTCTCTGCAAATCATATTCCTTTTACACCCAATTGCCAAATTGAAGACAAAGGCATGGCGATTTTTATCCAAACCCGACACACCCAAATCAAAGGACAGCAACCCGTGAAAACTAAACCCAAATCGAAACCAATGCCCAAAATAAAATATGTAATAATTCCTTCAAAAACAATCGAATGGGCTGCTCAAGTATGAATTTAGCTTTGTAGATGGAATTCGAAGGATGAAAATCGTTGTTGGCATATACAGGTAATGTAATTCTACCCAAATCTGTAAAGGTATTTTTTGGGTCTTTGAGCAATGTCAAAGAAATTAGTATTTCTTTATACTTTTTATTTTGAACAATATTTGTATTGCTGGGTTTGCCTTGAAAATATTTTTTTTTTGGATATTATTATGCTAAATAGGTTATTTACCCCTTTTGCTGATGACAAAAAGGGGGAGAAAAATTAGAATATGTTGAGTTGATATTTTGACTGAAAAATGACTTGATATTTTGATATGTTGAGTTGATATGATATTTTGATTGAAAAATGAATTGATATTTTGATATATTGAGTTGATATGTATGTTGACTGAATTTTATCATAGAAAAATTGAAATATTGGGAATATATGATTTAGTTGTATAAGTGATATGTTGGGAATACGTGATGTGTTTTATAATATATTCTTACAGATCTGATTACTTACTAAGTTGTTGCTTAAATATTATCTTTGCATATTTGTTATGAGATGTTTATGTGATATGTGTGTGATACTTGTATACTTGACAATTACAGATCTTATAGTGAAATTTTATTGGATAATTGATAATGCTTACATGATATGATGATATATTGCCTAAGCTGAAATATATGACTTGGAGAAATCTGTTATAGCATGACATATAGGGGATTTACATTTTCTCTTGTAGCTTTTATCTTTTTGTAAATACTTTCAGGGGGAGATTTATAGACTAACCTAGATAAACTTCTAAGTGGAATTTATTAAGGTTTTGTCATCATAAAAAAAAGAGATTGTTGGCTCAAGGCCACATCCTAATCTTGATGATAATCAAACTTTAAATAAACTCTATTGTGAATTCTATTCTAATTAATTTATACATGAATTTTCTACATACTTTTTGATGCAAAATATCAAAGAAATGAAGGATAAAATACTTCAATCGTAGATACAAGAAGATAATTCTGAAGAATGCCTTAGTTTGTTGGGAAATATGATACTAAATTGTAAAATCAAATTGAAGCAAATCATTTCCATTCATGCATGCATATTATATCTTGAAAGTTGTATAAAAATATTTTTAAGTTAGAAAATGAGTTCTTGATTAAAACTAGTTTTCGTTATAAAATGGTTATTTAGAAAATGAATTTATATCAATATCAATTTTCTAGACAAAAATTTGGATTTCGCTACAGGATAAAAATAACAGCTATATATAAACAACTAGTTTCTATATGTTTTTCCATATTTACCCTCCAATGGCTATAAACAGTTAGTTTCGATTTCTAACAGTTAGAACTAAGTTTTTGGATATAAATACATGTTATTTTTCCTCTTAGAATGTTAGAAAAAAAGTTAGAAAGAATTTCTATCTCTTAAGAGAAAAATGATTTACATTTTTTTATTTCACTTTCCATATATTTTGCACTTCATTTTTTACATATTCTCCTTAATTTGATTATAGTTTTTGTTGTAATTATTTGTGAGGAAAATTTATATTGTAAAAAATTGTGAGCTGGGTTGGCTAGAAGCTAGGATAAATTCTAGTAAGTGTTTCACATCTTTTACTTTGGAAAAAGATTATAGACAGATATACATATCTAGGATTCTATATTGGCTTTGACTCTTGCCCTTAAAAGAGTTAAGAGTGGAGAGAAATGCTCAAGAAGTGAAACTTGAGGAGTGGATGTAGGCATATTGGCCGAACCACTATAAATCCTTTGTGTTTTCTTTTCTGCTTCCATTTTCCTCAACTATGTTTTTGATACTATGAAATTTGGGTTTTCAAAATTGTTTTATAAAATAATTCTTGAAATATTCACAACAAATCATACACACACACATTGTAGAATTATTTTTGAGATCTTGTTTGAAAGAGAACTTGCAAAAATATGAGATATTATTTATATTGCATTTCTTTGTTTATAGTTATAATTCTACATATTCATACATTTTTGTTCCATTTGAAAAAGATCCATAAAAATTTAAGACACTAAATTCACCCCCTCTTATGTGTCTTTAGAACCTACAGCTTGTGTGAGAAAAAAGAGAAGAGGTACATTTTTAAGTTTTGAGTTCAATTTTTACGTAGTAAAAAGGAGTAAATGATGTATGATATAAATACTACTATATAAATATTGAAGATGTTGTTAGAAATTGTCAACTTACGTTATTGGTGAAGTTTTTAACTATAAAGTTGTACATGAGTAGTGTGGAAGTGAAAATCTGTCATGTTAAGAGGTATTCATTATGGCATTGGATATTAGATCTTTATTAAATCGTCTAATTGTGGCAAGAGGAATTTGTTTCTTGTTACCATTGGAGACTATTTGTGAGTACATTTTTTATTTCTTTTGCCTCGTCTATCCTGTCCCTTTTGCTTTAGAATGTCTGCACGATACTTTTGTGTTGTCTAAGGTTAAAGTTCAGATGGAATTTTGTTGTTCTATTAAATTTAAAGGTTTAAGATAAAGGGATGATTTGAGTTCTTACAGTGTTGCTTGTTCATGCCAACATAATGTGTTCCTTGAATTCTCTTAAGCATTATGCATGTATAAGTTATCCTCCATGATGCTTAAGTCCTGTGCTTGGTTGTTAATATTATCTACCTAGTGTTGAAGGCTTGTGCATTATTTGGATTAGGTTGGTAATAACTAAATAACTTGTATGCAGTGGTTGTGTTGTCACTGTTCATTACTTTAAGAAGACATGGCAGTTAATAATTTAAGTCATGAATATTTAAAAATCTTAATGAAATTATTTCTTTTAGTGGTTATAGAGTTGGTGTTTATAGATATGGATCAGATGAAGGCAAGAGGCAGCAGTTCATCGCAGCAACCTGATCGACCCCCTTCTCTAACTACTTAGAAATTTTTATATTATTTAGTATTTGTAATTTCTTAAGTTGATACATTACTATTTTGTTTTTACCATAATTACTTTCTATAATTAATACATTTTGAATTACATTATTTTTGTCTATTATAATTATTATACTATAATTTCATTACCTTTTCTATTTAGAAATTTTAAAAAAAAATAATATACCAAATTTGCAAACAGAATCGAAGGTTTCGTAGTTAAATTTACCTACGAAAATAAACATACTGTAGGTGAATTTTCCTAAAAAATTTTATTTTGTAACTAATTTATTGACCGAAAAATAGTTTTCGTAGGTAAATTTAACTACGGAATTTTATTCCATAGGAAAACTTACCTACGGAATTTTTATTTTGTAACTAATTTACCTACGAAAATAACCTTTCCGTAATAAATTTAACTATGGAAATACACTTTCCATAGTAAATTTTAACTACGGAATTAGACTTTTCGTAGTAAAATTTAACTACGAAAATGCTTTTTCCGTAGGTAATTTTTACTACGCAATGTACAATTCCGTTGTTAAAAGTATACAATGATCAAATGAATGACAACTTTGTCTATCGGTAATTTTCGTTGGCAATTTTGATTCCCTATGACTTTCCGTAATAATTCACTATTTTTCTTGTAGTATAATAATTCAAATTTTTATTAAGGATAAACCCATCTGGAGACACTTGAACTTGTTAACAAAATTCATTTTGACACATGAACTCTGAGAATGATCAAATAAACACTCAAACCGGTAAAAATATCTCTCTTTCTCCCTTTAAGTCTCTCCCTCTTAGTCTCTCTCCCACTCATCCCCTGTTTTTCCCTCCGGTTACCATCACAACATTCTCCATATCAAACTTGATGAATTTAGTAATTTTGTTGCTTTCAAGGTTAAAAATCGTGGCAAGTATAGCAAAGGATAAGTTCATAGCATATAAAATCCAAACAGCAAGCACAAAATCAAAGGAAGCATTTTTTTCAAAGTCTGGGAAATTCAGATTTGGATGAATTCTTACTCCAAATTCATATTATACAAAACCCAAACAGCAGACACACAAAAGGTCAAGCATTTACTTGCTTTGAAAAATCCAATTCAATAGTGATTAAGCATGTATATTTTCAAATCAACACAAGAAATAAAGATTTAAAGTATATTAAGATGATAAAATGCATAAAATTAAAGTTTAGTTAAAGATTAAGCCCTAAAATTAAATTTTTAGATTTCAAATTCCTAACTCCCGAAAATATGCCTCTTCTCATTTTCTTCTAAATTTCAGATTTTTGGCAATTAATGCTTCACCTTCCAGCCGCCACTCATGGTGGAAGAGATCAGTGGGGCTGCGGTTTTCAACGGCAAAGGGAAAATGGCATAATTGGGGTTGCAACTGAAGCTAGAAACTTAGGAAAAAGGGGAAAGGGGCTGCTGCTATCGTGCATTGGAGAGAGATGGAATAAAGAAAGGCCGACAACCCAATCGGTGGGTGCTAGTGAAGGGAATAGAGGTGGTGGTGACAAGGAAGAGGGAGGGAGAGACTGATTGAGAGAGAAAGGAGAAAAGAAAAATTTCACACATTAAGGAAGAAGAAGAAGAAGAAGAAGTAACCGACACGTGTTAGTGATTTATTCATGACTGGTACATCTTAGTTATTCCAGGAGAGTCACATTCAAGCATTAGGCCCGCTCCATTTTATCTGAATTTTGTGTTTAAAAATATCGAAATTAGATAGTTTAAGTGTTTAACAATATTGTAATTAGAAAGTTTAAGTGTTTATGTGGTCGTTTATTGAGTTCAGGTGTCAAAATAAATTTTTTGTACAAGTTAGAGAGTCTCCAGATGAGCTTACCCTTTTATTAATAACCACTTTCTTTCAATTTTTTTTTTAATTAAGTCCCTCTGTCAGTTTTCTTAATTAAATAAATTAAATTCTTGTTAGTTTATTAGGTCGTTTGTTGAGTTCAGGTATCAAAATGAATTTTTTGTACAAGTTAAATGGTCTCCAAATAGGTTTGCCCTTTTATTAATAACTACTATCTTTCAATTTTTTTTTTTCAATTGAGTCCCTCTCAGTTTTATTAATTAAATAAATTAAATTCTTGTTAAGTGGTCCTTCATAGAGTATTTTGCAGGCATTTTAAATTTAATTGATTAAGTTATTCACTTCATATCATTTTTTTTATGTGTATGATTTAATCATTTTTCGTCCATTTAAGTTGTATTACTGTATTTCGAATTAAATTATGCCATTTCATATAGTACTAATATACATGCTAATATTTTTCTTTTATTACATAAATACTTTTGCTATTATATGTCCTTGACATTTTGGTTTATTTTTGCACGATTAATTTATTAATCTTTGATCATTTGCCTTGTTCATTGATAGAAAAGTCCGATTGGATTTAGAAATGGAAATTCCAATATGTCATAATCCGTATAAATTCATAACTTAAATATAATGTTAACAATACAACTTGATTTATCAGGACGCGTAGGGTGTCTAACACCTTCTTCGTGGGTGACCAACCCCTGAATCCAATTTTAACGCAAGCTGTTGCTTTTCTGGTGTCCAATAATAATAAATCGGCGCGCTGCACAACTAAGAAATGTACTTATTTTTAAGTTGCCTTATGAAATTTTGCTTATTTAATGAAGTTAAGATTATAAATTATTTGTTATATTCATTCAGTTTATAAATTATTTGTTATATAAATTTTATTAATTAGGAGCCAGTCACATTGAATTGAAAAATTCAACTAATCAATTGCATATTAAATGAAAAAAAAAATTATTTATTTGGTAGGGGTGTGCATCGGTCGGGTTCGGGTCAACCCGAACCGAACCCGATTAACCTGAAACCCGAACTTTTACCTAAATCATCACCCGAACCGACCCTAACTCATAGAAAGGTCCCAAACCGAACTACCCAACATTTTTCGTGCCCCGAACCGAACCACCCAAAACACCCGAAATTGAAATCCCATAAAACCCAGAAAATCCAAAAAAATAAAAACAATCTTAAAACCCAGAAAATTTTCTTCAAGGAAATCCTGAAAATCCAACAAATATTCTTCATCAGGAAGATCCAACCAAAAAAAAATTAAAAAGAAACCAAATTTATGCAAAAAGCACACATATCTCAGCCAAAAAAAAATCAAATCTGACCAAATCTATACAAAATCCATATCTTCAGCAAAAAAAATAAATAAAAAACGAATCAAAACAGCATATCTCAAAGAAGAAGAAGAAGAAGAGAGAAGCAAGATTGAAGAAGAAGGAGAGAGTGAGATGAGAGGCAGATCGAAGAAGAAAAAGAGAGAGAGGAGAGGCAGATCAAAGGAGAAGAGAGAGGAGAGGAGAGGCAGATTGGATAAGAAAAAGAAGAAGAGAGAGAGAGAGGAGAAGTAGATCAAAGAAGAAGAAGAAGAGAGAAGAGGAAAGGCCAATCGAAGAAGAATAAGAAGAAAGAGGGGTAAGGGCAGATCGAAGAAAAGAAGAGAGAGAGAGAGAGAGGGGGACTGAAAAAAAAGAGAGAGAGAGAGGTATATATAATATTTTGGTCGGGTTTGGGTTTTGATGATTTTAACCCGACCCGACTCGAACCCGAAATTCAAAAATTCTTAACACCCGACCAGACCCTAACTATCCGAACAACCCTACCAAACAGTTATTTCGGGTCGGGTTAATCGAGTCGGTTTGGGTTTTACACATCCCTATTTTTGGTATGAAGTACGTCCACAATAAGGGGTTAATTTCACTTATGGTCACTTAACTTATACTAAAATTATGCAAAAATAACAAAAAAAAATTCAAAAAAATTACTGAACTTAAAACTTTTATACACAAAAATAATTATGACCGATTTCTGGTTATTACCCTTGCCGGAAAGTCCAACTGAAACGCCATGTCAACAATTTGTACACACGTCATTAGCTGACACGTCAGCTGCTAGTTGAACAGATAGAAAATTGACACATATCAAAACTAACGTATCAATTGATGAAATGGAATAAAAAGTGTGTTCATGTGTGCATAAATTACTGACATAGTGTGCCAACTGGATTTTCCGGTCAGGATCATCACCGAACACCGGTTATAGTTATTTTTGTATATAAAAGTTTTAAGTTCGGTGAATTTTTTGAAAGCAAAATTTTTTTTGTTATTTTTACGTAATTTGGCATAAGTTATGTGACCACAAGTGAAATCAACTCCCACAATAAGTCTACTTGGTTTTTATAGTTTTGAACTAATTATAGGTAAAGCCTTTGAAATATGTGTTTGACCTATAGTATCGTTATAGTTTCCATAATTTGCAATCTATTTCTTCTTTTAAATAGATATTTACAAATTAATTTGGGAAAACTATTTTGGTTCTTACGTTTTTTTTTTCTTGCGTTGTTAAATAAATTATAGCAACCGCAAGGAAATCTCAAGGATTTTTCTAATTTAGGATTGGGCAATTTATTTGGGTATTTAAGTGAAAAATGATAAGAGTAAACACAATATCAACAAACATGAGTCCCTTAAAAATTGTTGAACTTAGTTTCGTTGTGTTGGTTTGGTTTTCTCCTGTTTTGACAAGTTTCGAAGTAACTTTTACTTCTTTAATGGATGATCAATGGGTCTTCCTTTTCTGTAATGATCTAGAGCCAGTTGGACTGAGGCGTGGATCCAGTATCACATATGATATCGGTAATGTGAATCACATTTATAAATGTAACTTCTTTTTCGCCCCGGAACCAATATTCATGACTGGTATTACTTATTTTGATAGTAAATTTGATTTATTTAATAAGACTATATTAAATTGGTGTCCGCCCAGACTACAAAAATGCTCCTGGAGTATCAAAAATGATGGAATTGATCTTGAAACCTATGATTCTTATAATCACGCTTTTGTCAACAAAACCATATATGAAATATTTTCATATGGCTTTTGAATAATTTAAATTTTCTCTTTCTTTAATATTTTACCAATTTAATTGGAAAAAGGGTGAAGTAATTTTGCCTATTTTTCTTTTATTTTATTAGGAATGTAAACATTTCTCTTAGTTATAAATTCGAATAATCCATTTCTGACGTAGGAATGCATCACATTTAGAGCATTGCTGTAAATTATTAGGAGTCCACTCCTCATTTAATGACGTATATGATGATGCTTTTTAAAATGAGAATAAATTATTTGATGGCACTAATTAAAAAGCATCATCAAATGTAAATTAAAAGCTTCAATAAATGCTTTTTTTCTTCTAGAATGTGTATTTTTTCAGATGAATTTGCTAATCATTGGCAAGCTTCAAGACCTTGTTGAATGAAAAAAAAAAAAAATCTTTTATATATATATATATAAATATTCTTTTTCTTTTGCTGCCTCAAAGTTTTAGAATTTTTTTTTTTTAATCTTTATAATGTTGATTTTTCTGCATATTTGACTGAAAGCCAGAAGATAACAAATATAGACCACAGTTAAAATTTTCTCTGTTTATTCATTCAGCCTCTTGATAAACCAAGCACAACCAAAAACTTAAAATTGCAATCTTATTAGCTTTAAATTTACTGTGGGTTCCATTTATTTATATATATATATATTTTTATTATCTCTATGCCACATTGGGTAATATATCGTATTTTATATAGATAGTTAGCTTATCAAGACAGATTTAAATTTTGTTCTTTGCTTCATTGTGTAATTTATGGTAATTAATTAATAATATATCAGAATTATTTTCAATTTGAAAAGTTCATGTACATTAATCGGAGATCAAAAATTCAGATAACGGTTGTTCTACTCACAAAAATAATTGTCAAAGATCAAATTCTTATTTTTATTATTATTATTATTATTATTATTTAACAAATGATTATTAAATATGCAACATCCGCTAGCTATAAAAATCAAATACTTCTTATAAAAAATTTAAATAATTCTCACCTTACAAATTAAATTTTGGGATTGAATTAAATTCAATCCCATGTTTTTAATATGGTATCAGAACTATTAGTTCTTGATGTTGGGCTATCCGCATATTTCTAATCCTGCAAATTTCATACTCCAAATTTCATGCATGTTTTCTATTAGGAGAAAGAGGTGTCACAAAACATACCGAATGCTCATATATTGGGCTCACTCTAAATGCCTTTCAATTTTTCCTTTTCTCTATTCACATCCTTCCACACAAAAAGAAACATCACTACATATGTGTGGGATTTTGATGTTTCCTTTTTTATCAAAATAGCCAGTAGAGTATCTACTTCCACCAAAAGATTGGGTCTACTTTTCCCACGAGAGAGCATGACACGTAAAGATCAACCCTCTCATAATTTTTCACATGTGGAAATATTTTCCTCTACGAGGTGGTTTTATTAGAGTCAGCACCCAATGGATTAGATTGGAGACTAAACCCATGAGATTCGAGTTCCGAAAATTTCTACCTTATTAACATTTTATCATTCTCGATAGTTATCATATTTATTATTTTCCTTTAATACAAAAGATGTATTAAAGCGATAAAAATGGGCATTCTTGCATGCGTAATCCTAAATTATTTTATTTTTATCATAAATTATACATTTTGAGAAACGGGGCTTTTATTTGTTTAGCATTTGGACGTTATGGTCTATTATGTGAGTGAATTGGCCCTTGGACCATCTATAGAAAGTTGGGGCATTGATCCTTTAACCATAACTCATTTGTGGTAATTTTTATCCAATATTGATCATTTTATAATAGTGAGACATTCGATCCAATTTCGCCGTTATTTCCAAATGTCCTTCAGGAACACGTGTGATGAAGGCAATAAATATTCATTTGTGCTAGCTGTCCTATACAAATCATTTTAATTCAAAAGGCCATAGCCGCCTATCAGACTGCTCAAGGAAGTAAAAGTTCAAAAGAGAAGAACTCTTGGGAAGGATAAAACAATGCTGAAGAGTAGGAGGATGTTTTAATCCATTTTCAAATTCATTTCTTTTTGAAAATGCTATTATTATTTCTGAACATGTACACTCTAGTATGGGGCAGATAGGTATAAAGTGTTCAAATGACAACATAGTGTAAAATGGGTGAATTTTGTGAAAGTGGCGAAGTGGTCATCAAAAATATGCATGACATTCAGTTACATAATTGTTAAAACATGATATGAATCCCATCACCACTGCTACTCCTAAACATTGGGCAGCAATTAGGAGAGATTGCACTGTGAATTATTTCCTAAAGAGGATAAATTAAACTATATTGGGGCTTTAGCAATGAGAACCCTTGTCTTGAAAAATTCAGTTTCTACCCTGGAATGGTTAAAACTTCCATTTACCCCATTATGCTTGGAGCTGCATCTCTTAATCACATTCTGCTAATTCCTTTCAATGAAACTGGCATTCATCTTTTAAGAGGAGGCAGTAATATGGATTGTAGCTACGATCCATGTAAATGTCAGGCATACTGGACAATGCTGGGTATATGCTGGATGATAATGAACCAAAAATAAAGATAAGTTACTGGAACAACATGGTCACTCACTTTCAGACTCATCTGCTTAGATGACTAATGTCATTTCTTAATTGGTGCATGGTAAAAAGGTACACTGATGATGCAGACTTTGCTTGTAAGGACTATTTTTGTATGGGTGTAAACACATGGCAGAATTAAGCAAGGTTCATGCATTGTCAACTCTTGTGACAATTTTTCTCCAAAAATATCTTCTGATATTGTTCAAATGCATTGCTCTCCCCACATATCATTTTTCCAAGAATTTGTTGTTTCATTATCCCCAGCCCTGAGTCTTGCAAGAATGGGTCAAACTAGAAAGACTTTCACATATCATTTAGTCTCCAGAATTTTCTTTTTTTTTTTCAATGATTTTTATTTACTTTTTAAAGACATTCAATTATTTTAAAGAGGGGCAAAAATGTACAGATTAAATACCCTATGCATGATGCAATGATGATTTCTTTTTCTAAAAGGAATAAAATGTCTATGGGTTTAATGTAAGTGCATTTGAAAATTTTCATTTTTTTATTCTTGTGAGAAAATGAAAGAAAACACTTATTGATAAATCCAAGAAAGTCTTTATCTGTAGGAGAGAATCGATCCGATCGGATGAGATAAACCTGTAATAAGAAAAGCCCGGTCGGACCAGGCGTGAGCACTCCGAAGCTTAAGTTAGTAGCTTAGAGAGAGAATGTGCTTTAGAGAGATAATGCTGTGAATTCAATACCTGGTGCCATCGTTGGCTGAGCTATTTATATGAGATAGTTGAGGGGCACTCGAGTGCCTGGGGTGTGATTACTGGCTGTCAGAGTAGGTATTCGGCGACATGACAGAGAGCAGATGGTAGACATGGGCGCTGCCTTGTGTCAGGCGGCTGATGGGACTGGCGGTCACATCAGCCGATCGGGCAGGTGCGCTGCCTAGGAGCTCGTGTCTGATACCTTTTGCTGATGGGCTTTGGGCCCTGCCAGTTAAGTGGGCCGACTGAATGGGCCTTAAGGCAAATGATATTTGCTGTGTTATCACTTGTCCCCCCTCAACAGGTCCGATCGGGCATGGGATTGCCTTTGTATGGTCCGTTCGGATGGGGTCGGCTCTGCAAATTCCCGATCCGAGGACGCGCATTGGCGCGCGATTTTGAAATTAGAAGGCGCTTTTTCTGAAGAGACGCGCGTGCTTGGACAGCTATTTTCATTTAGTGCTGCGCGTGTACCGAGGGCGACGCTTCGTTCTTTGCAGAGGCATAATGTCTTTCGACACGTGGCGCCTGTTGAATGGTGCGTCGTTTGATGTTTTTGAGAGGCTTCAGTCTATAAATAGGGGACTCTGCAAAGCAATCTTTCTTTACTTTCGAAATCCCTAGCGAAACTCTGCCAAAATCTTCCTTTGATTCCCAGATTTCTGCAACTACTCTTTACTTCTTCTTCGAATCTCTCGAGCCTTTCTTCATCAAGTAAGTAACTTTTTTCCCCTCTTTGCTTTCTTTGTGATTTCGTCTTTCGATTTCTTCCCACACCCATTTCATTTAGAAAAGAGAGTTGCGCCTTTCCTTCGCTCTTTTTGTTAAAGATGGCTTCCAGTAGTGCTGAAGCATTAGACACAAGTTTTTTGGAGTGGTATGAGAACAAACCAGCCGCCGAACCACATTCTCGCCTGACCGCCGGAGAAGTGGCCGAAATTCCTTCCAAATACGGCCTTCCTGATGAGATATCGGTGTTGGCGTGCCCTGATTCAATGTCAGTGACTGAAGGGCCTTTCAGCCAATATGGAGGAGAGTGGTTTATTTGCCACCTCTGGAGCCTGGATGCAGGTCTGAGGTTCCCGTTGGGCGCCTTTGAAATGGCGGTGTTGAGGGGGTATGGTCTCGCCCCTAACCAGCTGCATCCGAACGGCTGGAGATATGTGGCGTGCTTCAAAATTCTTTGCACAATAGAAGTGGTGGCGCCAACCCTGGAGCTTTTCACTCACTTCTTCTATATTTCGGGCCGGAGCGACGGAACGGAGTACTTCTTTACAAGCCGCCCAAAGAGGAAGTTGGTGTTCGTCCCCTCCTCCATGAAAGGGTACAGATAACGGTACTTCTTGGTGGGGAGGAAGGGCGAATTTGGAGTACGCCTTACCCGATCGGCTAGGGTCGAGATTCTGAAGGACCTTGCCGCCGGTCAGGAATTCTACGAGAATGATATAAATAAACTGATGGCCGCCGTCCGTAGGAATAAAGGGCCTTACGAGTCCAAATTCCTCTTGAGTACACTGTTCCGCTCTCCCGGCTTCCAAGATGCTGAGGACGTAGAACGTGAGCGTTAGGATCAGAGAAAACCCAATCATCGTGCATCGAATCATGCATTGCACTTTATTTATATTTCGTAAAGAGGATTTGTGTATGAAAGAACTTATCTAGTTTATTTTCTGTTGTGCAACTGAGATGGCTGGTGGGAACGGAGCCTCCAAACAACTTGGCGATCGGATCCGTCAGAAGCGCGAGGCAGAGAAGAAGGCCCATGAGCAAAGAAAGAGGAGGAAATTGGCCCTTGCTTCTGAGCTTCAAGCTTCTAGGGGGGCGGTCGGTACCTCCACAACGACTCCTGCCATCACGGCCATTCCGATCTCATCGGCACCCCCCGCTGCCATGACTACAACTGCTGCGTCTGCTGTGCCTACCTCCACTGCTGCTGGGCCGAAGATTGTGCTTCGAAGGGAGGCCCCTCCTCAGCCGGTGCACCCTCGGCGCCACACTCTTCGAGATGAGTCGGATGAAGATGATAGGCCGATCGGGGCCACCTTCCGAGAGGTAGAAGAGGCTGCCAAGAGGAGGGCTGAGGAGGCCGCCCAGAAGAAGGCCGAAGAAGCGGCCAAGAGGAGGGCTGCTGAGCTGATCGCCGAATCGGACGCTCGGGTCGTAGCCAGAGGCAAAACCGTTCAGCATGGCGAGTCTCTGCGACGCTCTTCCGATCGGCGGCAGGTTCCCATGAGGGACATTCTGAGAGAGAACTTTGGCGATGACTGGTCGGTGAGCCAGGCGGCTAGTTTCATTTGCCGGGGTCTTCTCCGGGATGACGATCATCGGGATGCTGGCGACGCCAGTCAGCTCAGCAGGGAAACGCATGCTATTGGCCAGCAGTTGATAGACGTAAGTACTTTACCATCTGTTTCTGGTGCTCGTTTACACCTCTTATCTGAGCCTTTTACTCTTGATTCTGTATAGGCTGCCAGGAGGACGCAGCGGCTTCACATGATGGCCAGTCTGTGGAAAGGGAGGGCCGATTCAGGCACCGTGGCCAAGGCGGAGGCGAACACTCGTTGTGAAGCAGCTAAGAAAGAAGCCTCCGACCTTTGAGCTGAGGTGGCCAAGCTGGAGGAGCGGTATGCTGCTTCTCAGTCGGAGACAATGGCCTTGTGGAAGGAGGCTCACCAGAGTGCTCAGGATCTGAAGGCTCGGCAGAGCGAGGCCGACAGGCTGAAGGGCGAAGTTGCCCATCTATCTGCAGAGGGTGCGCAGTTGAGGCGGTTCGAGGCGGATGCAACCCGACTGGATGCCGAGTGCAGAGAGTTGGCTGCCGAGAATGCCAAACTGAAGGCAGAGGGCGAGCAGCTTCGAGGAGAGGTGGAGTCCTTGAAGAAGTCGGAAGGGGAGAGGGAGGCTTCCTACACGGAGATTCTTGAGATTGAGCTTGCCAACCAAAGGGAGCGCCTGATCGATGAGTTAGCAGACACTCAGGTGGAGCTGTTGTCTCGGCTAGTCCATGAAGCTGGGCGGCGCTTCCCCGGGGTGGATCTGTCATGGATGGACGACCCGGCATCACTGCCTGCTCCTCCGAATGATGATGACGACGAAGGCGCTCCCGAGGGGGAAGTCACCGAGAGAGCTTCTGTAGAAGGCCCTTCATTTCCGGAGACTATTCAAGAGGTTCCCTCTGAAGTGGAGCCTGCGGCGCCTTCAGATTCTGGAGCCGAAAAGGAAGTTCCTCCTGCACTCGAAGTCTAGCCAGTGGCGCCTTCTTCTGTTGGGCCTGTCTCTGAAGGGGGGGCAGTATCTGTACCGCCAGCTGTCGACCCTTCTCAAGCCACCGCCAATCCGATCGCTGAAGAGGTCGTTGACCCTCCTGGCGAAGTGGAGGTTGTAAATATAGATAGTTAGCTTAGGAATTTAGATCAGCCTTACTTTTTCCTTTGTTTTCTATCTTTGTAACAGTTATTCGCAAATTGTATAGCAGAGGCATTTTGTATAAAATTGTAAGTACTTAATAAAATTGCCTATTTCTGCAAATTATTGTATACATAGGTTTGTATTGAGTTTTGCAGTTTAATCGAGCTAAGTACCACTCGTGAAATAGCATAACATTAGCATTAAATTTTGCAAGTACTTCCTGAATTCGGATAATGCCTAAGCTTGATGTCCGATCGGGTCAATCGGACTTTTCAAATCGCATAGAATTTGCGCAATTAGGTTAAGTGATGCTCATAAAGCTGCATAAGAATTGCATAGCTGAGCCAGGTGATACTCGTAGAGTTGCATAGTAATTGCATAACCGAGTTAGATAGTGCTCGTAGAGTTGCATAAAAATTGCATAGCCGAGCGAGAGAGGTGAGGTCCTCTTTAATATGGATAATACTTGGGGAGGTAAGATCCTCCATCGTTATAGATTCGCTTTTGTAGCTTGGGATGGGCATCAAGCCTAACGTGGAACGCTACATTATGCAGTAATTGAATAATAATTCAAGAAGGAACCTTTTTATTAATCAGGCAATTGCCAGGTTCTGATACATTATGAGACATGGTACTTCTTGAGTACTTCAACATTCCAGCTTCTGGGGACATCTTGCCCTTCAACAGTTCGGAGCCTATAAGTGCTCGGGCTTAGGACTTTAGAGACCTCATAGGGCCCTTCCCAATTCGGCATTAGCTTTCCCACTCCGGCGTTTCCTGAGCCTAATTCTGCCTTTCTGAGTACCAGATCGCCTACATTGAAGGTTCTAGACCTTACTTTAGCATTGTGGTATCTGGCCACTCTTTGTTTATAGGCAGCGATCCTGGCGCAGGCGTCCTCCCTCTTTCCTTCTATGATATCTAAGTCTTGGCATCTCTCTTGAGTGTTCATCCGTTCGGAATAGAGAGCCGATCGGTAAGAAGGGAGGCCGACCTCTACAGGAATCATTGCTTCGGAGCCGTAGACGAGGGAGAATGGCGTTTGATGAGTGCCTGTTCTCGGCGATGTTCTGTATGTCCACAGGACACTCTGCAGTTCTTCAGTCCAATTGCCTTTGGCTTGACCCAGTCGCTTCTTCAATCCCTCCAAGATGGTCCGATTGGAGACCTCAGTCATTCCGTTGCTTTGGGGATGAGCGACAGATGTGAACTTTAATTTGATGTTCAAGCCTTGGCAAAAGTTTCTGAAAATGGAGCTGTCGAACTGCTTGCCATTATCTGCAATAAAAACATTAGGTAAGCCATACCTGCAGATGATGTTCTTCCATGCAAAGCTTTTGACCCTCTCGGCTGTGATGGTGGCTACTGATTCAGCCTCAATCCATTTGGAGAAGTGGTCTACTGCTACTATGAGGAACTTCATCTGCTTTTTGCCTTGGGAAAAAGGTCCTAAGATGTCCATCCCCCACTGGTCGAACGGCCATGCAACTCCGATCGGCTGTTGATCTGCTCCGTGCTGCCTTATAATCCTGCCATGAATTTGGCATTGCGGGCATATCCTTACTTTTTCCTGGGCGTCTTTGAGCATACTAGGCCAATAGTATCCCGTCTGAAGGGCTTTTCTTGCCATGGCCCTGCTTGCCTCATGCGCCCCGCATATGCCTTCGTGGAGCTCTCTGAGGTTATAGTCTCCCTCTTCCTCCGTCACGCACTTGAGCCAAGGGTGGCTGAAAGCTTTTTTGTACAGATCACCGTTAATGATGGAGTAATTGAGAGATTTTCGAGATACCTTTCGAGCTTCATCTTTGTCCTCGGGCAGATGCCCTGTCTGAAGGAACTGATTGATCGGGCTCATCCAGGTTTCATTCTCTTGGACAATCTCCATCATTTCCGATTCGTCTAGGGAGGAGGAAGTCTGGTCGACAACGGTAATGGTTTCCTCTATGACGCTTTGTGCGGAGGCAGATATCTTAGCTAGCCGATCGGCCTCTGCAGTTTGGTCCCTTGGGACTTTCTGTAGCACCCATTCCGATCCAGCCTCTTCCAGTTTTGCACAAGCAGCCTTGACTTTGGCCAGGTACTGGATCATTGTAGCTTCTCGTGCTTCGAAAGTCCCCAAAACCTGACTGGTTACTAGTTGGGAGTCACTCCTGATGGCTACTGACTCCGGTCGGATGGCATGGAGCAGTCTCAGCCCTTGAAGGAGCGCCTCATACTCTGCCACATTATTAGAAGCTTTAAAATTAAGCTTTATGGCGTACCTTATTGTGATGCCCAGAGGGCCTTTTATTACTATACCGACGCCTCCTCGAGTGTCGTTTGCTGCGCCGTCCACTGTCATTTCCCAGTTTTGTGGCTTGGGCTGACTTTGTGGTTCCTCACCCGCAAATTCAGCTATGAAGTCTGCTAGAGCTTGGGCTTTAATCGCTTTTCTGGGTTCATACCTGACATCCCAGGATTGTAGCTTAATTGCCCATCCCACCATTTTGCCTTCCAGGTCGGGCGTCTGGAGTATCTTCCTAAGAGGGTGGCCCGATCGGACGACAATTGTGTGCGCCTCGAAGTATGGTCTTAGCTTCCTTGCACACATCATGAGAGCAATAATAAGCTGCTCAACCGGCCCTTTTCTTAGATCTGCACCTCTCAGTACTTCACTTACATAGTACACGGGCAGCTGCTGAGTATCTTCCTCTCGGACCAAAGCACCTGCAACAGCTTCCTTAGAGGTGGCTAAATATAGGTACAGATTTTCACCTGGTACCGGTCGGCTAAGCAGCGGCGGGTTGGTGAGGAATGCCTTCAATTCTTCAAAGGCTTGCTGGCAGTCTTCCCCCAGATGAAAGTTTCACTCTTCCTTAACTTCTTGAAGAAAGGTGTGCATCGCTTGGCTGAGGAGGAAATGAATCGTCCTAGGGCTGTTATTCTTCCGTTCAGCTTCTGGACGTCTTTAATGTTCCTGGGGGGTTGCATCTCGAGGATGGCCTTTATTTTTTCTTAATTTGCCTCAATCCCTCGTTGAGAGACTAGGAATCCCAAAAATTTTCCTGATGGTACCCCGAAGACACACTTCTCGGGGTTGAGCTTCATCTGGAATTTATTTAGAGTGTCAAAAACTCTTGCCAGATCGGCCGGATGTTCCTCCGCGCTTCGGTTCCTGACAATCATGTCGTCAACATATACTTCGACATTCTGCCCGATCTGGTCTTTGAAGATCTTGTTCATTAGACGCTGGTATGTGGCCCCAGCATTTTTCAGTCCGAACGGCATCATCCTATAGCAGAACATCCCGTCGTCTGTGATGAAGCTGGTTTTCTCCTGATCTATGAGCCACATCAGAATTTGGTGGTAGCCCGCATATGCGTCTAGAAGAGAATAAATGGCGTGGCATGCCGTGGCGTCTACCAACGGGTCTATGCTGGGCAAGGGATAGCTATCTTTGGGACATGCCTTGTTAAGGTCGGTGAAGTCCACACACATCCTCAGCTTGCCAGACTTTTTCTTAACCAGCACCACGTTAGCCAACCAGTCTGGATAGTCTACCTCTCGGATGGTTCCGGTCTTGAGTAGCCTATCCACCTCCTCAGAAATGAACTTCCTCCGATCGGGTGCGTGCCTTCTTAGCTTTTGATGGATCGGAGGAAAGTTCGGGTCCACATTTAATTTGTGGGTGATTATTTTGGGGTCTACCCCAGAGATATCTTCTGGCTTCCAGGCAAAGGTTGCTTGATTGATGGTCAAGACATGCATGATAGCTTCTTCAGTTTCTTTATCCATGCTCGTCCCCACCTGAACATTTTTGCCTTTACTCAAAGACCTGGCCTTTGTGGCCTCTGCTGGGTCCATCCTGGGCCTTTCTGCCTGCTCTTGGTGCTCAAGGCCGGGCTCTACGACCATCGCTTCTCGCTGTTGCTTTATCATGGTGATGTAAGCCTCCCTGGATGCTTTCTGGTCACCTCTCAGGATGGCGACGCCTCCTGTGGTTGGAATCTTCATCACCATGTAGCGGATGGAGGTCACGGCTCCTGTCTGGAAAAGCAACGGCCTGCCGAAAATAGCATTGTAGGCAAACGTCATGTCAATAACCATGAAAATTACCTTGCAAGCGTGGGCTATTGCTTCTTGGCCGAGCTCGACAAAGAGCTCTACAGATCCCACCACGGGGATGGTAGCATTGCCCAGGCCGATCAGAGGAGTGGCGTTCGGCTTCAGCTCTCCGATCGGAAGTCCCATGGCTCGGTAGGCTTGGAGAGTTAGGACATTGACAGCACTGCCGTTGTCCACCAAAATTCTCTTTACATTGAAATTATTTATCTGAGCTCTCACAACGAGAGCGTCCTCATGTGGAAACAGGACGTCTCGTGCGTCCTCGCTGGAAATGGTGACTAAGGCAGGCTGCTCTGCCTGTTGGGAGAGGTAAACGCCTTTCCCTTTCCCCTTCTTGGGGAGATCTTCTCCATATGATGACCCTCCGGTGATCACATTTATTACCCCTGCATACGGCCTACCCGGATCGGCATTTCTGGGGTTCCTGCGCTCGTCATCATCTGAGTCAGGACCGTCCCTTCGAGGATTCGGCTGTCTGCAGGGTTCGTCTCCTCCTGCCGGGCCTATGAATCTTCTGAGGGCCCCACGGCGTATCAGCCTTTCAATTTCCTTTTTGAGCGAGGTGCACTCGTCGGTTAGATGACCGACGTCTTTATGGAAATCACAATATTTACTTGGGTCCCTCACACCTCGGCTTTTTGCAGAGAGGTCTCTGGGCCAGTTGACTTTTCGGTGCCTCTCTTTGATCCACATCAGCACCGCAGTCGGGGTAGCATTGAGAGGTGTGTACGTCCTCTCTGCCTGATCCTGATCATCTGGACGCGTGTTCCGGTCTCTTCCCGATCCTCTGGCATGGCCTGAATTTTTGGAGCTTTGAGCTCCGTCGTGGCCTTTAGCTGTCCGATCGGCAGTGGGGGCTCTTTGAGTAGAGCGATTGTCCGGGTACTGCAGGCGATCCAGAACGCTGGTCCTTCCTCTTCTGTTGGACCTAAGCGCATCATCCAGCTGGATGTGCTGCCTTGCCCTCTCCATGAGCTCGGCAAAACTGGACGGGGGTCTTGTTGTAAGTGACTCAAAGAGTGGTCGGTCAGTGATGCCCCCTGATAAGGCGTTGGTCGCCATCTCAACACTGACATTTCTCACTTCAGACATGGTGGCCTGAAACCTGTCGATGTAGTCTCGAAGACTTTCATCTGTCCTTTGGTAAAGGTTGCACAGGTCGTTCACCGTCTTAGGTGCTCGTGTTTGCACGATGAACCTCGTAGTGAACAGCTCCCTTAACTGTCTGAATGACGTAACGGATCCCATGGGTAGCTCGTGGAACCATGTCAATGCATCCCCTCCCAAAGTGGTGGGAAAAACCCTATAAGCTATTCTTTCGTCATAAGTATAGACCTGTACCTTGGTCAAGTACTCTGCCAAGTGTGTGGTAGGATCGGTTTTGCCTGTATATCTTTCCATAACCACATCTCGCCACCTGGGGGGGAGCTCAGCATCGGTGATTTCCCTGTAGAAAGGGGAGGCGGTATTCCCGCAGGTGTTTCCTTCGAAGGCGCCTCTTTTGGGTGCGAGGACACCTCCCGTTTATTCAACGGGTTCTGTTTGCTCAGGGTCGTGACGGTGGACTCGTCCCTACGCTTTTTCATTTGACTGCGGTTTGGGGTGCACATGTGGGACACGTCGTCCCTGATGGACGGAGTGGCGGACCTGTTGCTGTATGGAGAGGCCCTACTTGCAGACATTATCTGCTTCCCCTTGTCACTCTTTCCTAGGGTCCTGATCGCACTTTTCCTGGTTCCCTGAGCTCGGGACTCATTAATAATGATTCCCTTATTCCTGTTTCTCCTGAAGTCTTCGCCGGCGAGGAAATCCTCTTGGGCTCTTTCAGAAACATCCGGCATCTTACCCTTTTTCAGAGTCTGGACGATGCTTTTAGTAAAATCACTGAGGATGGCGCGCATATCTCTCACAGTGATAGGGGTGTCCTCTGGTTGCCTTGTAGTGGCATTGTCGAATTCGGGAAGGAGGTTGGTCCTCATGGGGGACCTAGTGGGCGCCTCCCTCCTTCTCGAGGTGCCTGAAATGGCACGAGGGTTGTCATCATGGTCATGGTCCATGGGGTTGTATTCTCACTGGATCTTGAGTTCGACATTTCTCAACGAAAGCACCAAATGATAAATCCAAGAAAGTCTTTATCTGTAGGAGATAATCGATCCGATCGGATGAGATAAACCTGTAATAAGAAAAGCCCGGTCGGACCAGGCGTGAGCACTCCGAAGCTTAAGTTAGTAGCTTAGAGAGAGAATGTGCTTTAGAAAGATAATGCTGTGAATTCAATACCTGGTGCCATCGTTGGCTGAGCTATTTATATGAGATAGTTGAGGGGCACTCGAGTGCCTGGGGTGTGATTACTGGCTGTCAGAGTAGGTATTCGGCGATATGACAGAGAGCAGATGGTAGACATGGGCGCTGCCTTGTGTCAGGCGGCTGATGGGACTGGCGGTCACATCAGCCGATCGGGCAGGTGCGCTGCCTAGGAGCTCGTGTCTGATACCTTTTGCTGATTGGCTTTGGGCCCTGCCAGTTAAGTGGGCCGACTGAATGGGCTTTAAGGCAAATGATATTTGTTGTGTTATCACTTATGATTCAAATGCATGTATGCATGATATGATGGAAAATGTATGAATTAAATACATATGCATTAAAAAAAAAACGAAATACATGCATGGTTTAATGATAATTTTCCTTGAAGAAAATTGGAAGAAAATGATAAGTGTTAAATGCAGGTATGTTTAATTTTGAAGAACAAAGGAAAAAAAAATTGTAAATTTTTATAATTATTTTTGCTTAAAAAATGCATGATGGTATATTTTAAAAATATAAATTAATATGACCTATTTATGATACAATTTATTTATAATCCAATATAATTGGTTTCAAAGATTGTGACTTAATTTAATTCTATCAAATTAATTTACGAGTTATAAAAATGTAATGCATTTATAATCCATTTCGATATATTTGACAGGTGTAGTATGGATAAGAAAGAAGGACTGACGAGGGAAGATTAGCTTCGGTCACATTGCTTCGGTCATGTAGCTGAAATAAACAAGAATCTAAAAAGTAAAATACCAATCAGGAAAGCATCATAAATAGATTATTAGAAAGAATAAAGTTGATTAAGCATCAGATTCCAATATACGAAATGGATTTTGATTAGAAATAAATTGGATACTTTATTGAAAAAAAAAAGATTGATATGGGGGAATCAACTCATTTAATAGTCCTATATATGAAACTTTTCTACTAAGACCTTTGGACAAGGAGCATCTTTTCTACTTGGCTTTATACCAAATCAATCGGAAAAAAATATTTTTATATGCACTTTCCCTATATTAAACTTACTTTTAGCGACTTAATTATTATCTAAAAAAAAATAAATTTCACTTCTATATAAAGGGCTCAATACATACCATATAGCTAGCAAACTCAAGAAAACAAACATTAATTGGGAATATGGCCAGTCAGGGGGAGTATCGTTTTTCCGAGGATGGTATGGAAGGTTTTTCTACTTTAGAAATGAAGCAATCGGCCAAGAAGCCTGCCGAAAACTCAACTTGCCGCCATAATCACGGAGACAACCAAGCTCCGGCAACCATTACCGACGAAGAAGCAGCTCGACGCTATGGTGGGCGGGTGATAGATGGAAAGCCTGTCATCACCAGCCAGGAGGCCGCTCAACGATACGGTGGCATGGGGATAATAGCGACGAGGCGTGGGATAATAGCGACGAGGCAGTTCAAGTTTTAAGTTTGCTTTACAGCCATATTATAGTAATTTAAGACAGTTTTTTAATAACCATATTAATTAGCCTCCTCCTTGCTCTAATATACGATATCTAATAATCAATCGTATCACCTCTATGCTATTAAATATGTTAGATATATATTATTTGACTACACTACAACATGTATAATAATCACTGAAATATATAATGTTTATTTTTTTTTTTTTTGTAAGAATATAATTAAGCATACATATATAGAAAAAAATATATTTAAAGGAATAGATTAGTTAAAGTTATAAAAAGTGAAGCTTGTGAGGTCTCCGATTTACTATCACGAAATAAAATAATAATGTAAAAGAAAATTATGATCACAAAATAAATATAATAAACGAAAATCAACTACTAATATTTATTATATAACAAATTTTGATTTTGAAGTTGTGCCCGAGTAAAGAGAGAAAAAAAAATTGAAAAAATTGCAGTCTGCCACACCAAATTAAGAGTTTCATGCATTTTGTTGAAGTGGGATGATGAATTTGGTTTCTATTGTGAGCGAGAAGTTTTTGTTGAGATTTTTGTGCATTTTTCGGCTACAGTGTTTGTTTAGATGCAGACTTTGTTCTGAATAAGTGATGTTTGTTCCATTTTCCTGATCGGTGAAGTTTGCGGGTAAAACCAGCTGATTTTTCAGCAGTAAATGTTGATTTGTTTGCATTTGTCCCATGCCTAAAATGACATGATGAAATGTTCAAATTTAGCAAGAACGGGCCATCTTTAGTCGTTTTGCACTTACTTTGTAAAATTGTTTTGAAGCTCATATTGGAACCTGAAATTACTTTTAGAACAGAAAATTTAGCATAAATTTTTTTATGAATGTATTTTATAATTAACTGAAAAAATATTAATTATCCGGTCCGAAAAATCAAAAATCGATAAACTGATTATCTGATTGTAATGAACTAATTAATAATTAATATTTTGAAAAAAGCGATATTATATAATCATGTACCTCAATCATTGATACTTGGTTTTTCAATTTATTGAAGTGTAGCACTAGCTTCTTTGGAGCAGTGCATCAGTATTTGTAATTGAGAAAAGATTATGAAAATTGCAAATATGAAAAGGATAAGACAGAGATACCAACAAGAACAACTTTAAAATGCAACTTCGCTTAATATTGGTACTACATGGACCTCCACAAATGCCCTGTAAGAAAACTTAGAAGTAGAAGCTCACCTAATATAGAAATTTTAGGAACGGTATAGTAGCTAAACAAAAAAAAAAATGAGAACTTTGCTTCTTGTACACTCTGGCTTGCTTTAATTTTATCAAATGGGCATTTAATTATAGCCTCTTGCCTTAGACTTACCTCCAGAACGAAATTATTCCAATTATTCTTATTTCTTTTAATTATTATTAATTTTTCGATTACATGTTATTAAAAATATCATATTAATATTCAAAGGATAATAAAAGTATATATGTTGGTTTGTTTACATTTGTTTTATTGGCTACAGGATTTGTTTAGTTGCCAAACAAAAATAAGCCTGCAAAAAGTCAAATCTATTTTGGGAAATGGACAAAAGCATATAAGAAATATAAGAAAAAGATCGATTGAATTGTTAGTTTGTATAATAAACGATTTTAAGGTTTTATTTTTCTAAATACTTTTCAAGTACTGTACATAGGGGTGTACACAGTTCGATTCAGTTCGGTTTTTTACAAATCTCCGTATTATATTGAAATTTCGGTTCTTATAAATTTCGGTACAGTTCGGTTCTTATTAATTTCGGTACAGTACGGTTTCTATTGTGAGAGAGAAGTTTTTGTTGAGATTTTTGTGCATTTTTCGGCTACAGTGTTTGTTTTGATGCAGACTTTGTTCTGAATAAGTGATGTTTGTTCCATTTTCCTGATCGGTGAAGTTTACGGGTAAAACCAGCTGATTTTTCAGCAGTAAATGTTAGTTTTATTTTATTTTTTCACCTTCTCATTTTTGTAACTTATTTTTCTCAGAATTTCCTTGTTCAGACATATTGAAATTTTTAGCCTTAAATCTGCTCCAAGAAATGCTTTAAGCTTAATAAGGGTTGGGGTAATTCCCCTTTTTTTGAGGGGTTTAGTGTTGGACTTTTCTTCCATATGAGGAGGGAGTCCAAATTTTTGACCATTCATTTTACAGTTGTGTGTTTTGAATATGTATGTGTGAAATAAATAAAAGAAAAAAAAAAGGTTGGCAAAGAGTGAGAGAGTTGAAGAAAGAGGGAGAAGAAAAATCTGGAAGATTTAAGCGGCCTAAGGGTCCCGTGGTTTTACTCCTTACATCGAGGAGGTTTTTCACGTAAAAATTTTGCATGTTCTTGTGTTGATTGTGGCTGTAGAGAAGATCTTATTGCTGTGGTATTGGTTTTTGATAATGCTCTATTTATTAGTTTACCTAAAAGGTACATTCAAGTAGGGAAAGACAAACAACGAAAATTCATTCCGCAAATTAAGCGTTTCCGTTGTTGGTCATTTTTCCCATCAGATTGGTATCAGAGCATTTGGTTGTTATTGTTGTTGTTAAACTTGTTTGAATAATGGAAGCTAATACAAATAGAATGGTTAATTTAAATGGTTCAAATTACCATGTTTGAAAAGGCAAAATGGAGGATCTTTTTTATGTGAATGATTATTATCTACCGGTATTTATGAAAAATATGCCTGATGATAAGAAAGAGGCAGAATGGACTATTTTGCATCGACAGGTTTGTGGGTATATACGGCAATGGGTGGATGATAATGTTTTGAACTATATTATTGGTGAGATAGATGCACGCAAATTATGGAACAAACTTGAGCAGTTGTATGCTCGAAAGATAGGGAATAACAAGTTGTTCTTGATTAAACAAATGATGAATTTGAAGTACCGAGATGGAACTCCTATGGGAGATCACTTGAATGCCTTCCAAGGAATTATAAATCAGCTTGAAGGAATGGGAATCAAGTTTGAGGATGATATACAGGTTTCGTGGGTTCTTGGTACTTTACCGGACTCTTGGGAGACGTTTAGAATGTTATTATCTAACTCTGTGCCAGATGGGGTTATTACTATGGAATTGGCTAAGGGCAGTGTCTTGAATGAAGAGATTAGAAGAAAGTCACAAGGTTTCTCCTCACATTCAGAAGTCTTAGTCACAGAAAGGCAGGGGAGAAGTAAGAGTAGAGGTCCGAATAGAGGAAATCAGCGCAGTAGTTCTAAGGGTAAGCTTGCTGATGTTGAGTGTTTCATTGTGGTAAAAAGGGGCACACTAAAAGGTTTTGCAGAAAGCTGAAGAAAGAGAACAAACAATATGCTTATAACAGACAACGGGCTGACAACAATCAGAAGAATACTGACAGTGGTAATGAAAATGTTATGGTTAATGCTACTACTGATAACTATCTTGTTTGTTGTGATTGTGATATTGTTAACCTTGCACATGATGAGTCGAGTTGGGTAATTGACAGTGGTGCTACGTGTCATGTTGCATCACGAAGGGATTATTTTTCATCTTACACTCCAGGTGACTTTAGTGATGTGCAGATGGGTAATGATGGGATATCAAAGGCTATTGGTATTTGAGAAGTCTGTTTGAAATTTGACACTGGGATGGAGTTGGTTTTGCATAACATGAAACATGTCCCGGATATGAGATTGAATTTGATTTCTACAGGCTTGCTTGATGATGATGGCTATTACAACGGCCTTGGTAATGGACAATGGAAGCTCACTCGAGGCTCTTTGATTGTGGCAAGAGGTAGCAAACATTCAAAGTTGTACACAGTACATCCAAAGATCTCCAAAAGCTTTGTTAATGTAGTGGAGAATACTGATGTGATTAATTTATGGCATAAGAGACTTGCCCATATGAGTAAAAAGGGCATGTCTATGTTGTCAAAGAAGAAATTGCTATCTGGTGTGCAGGATATTCACTTGAAGAAATGTTATGATTGCTTGACAGGTAAACAAACAAGAGTTTCTTTTAAGAGCCATCCTCCTTCCAGGAAGGAGAAAATACTTGATTTGGTGCATTCCGATATTTGTGGTCCTATCTCTACAAGGACACTTGGTGGTTCTCTTTATTTTGTTACATTCATCGATGATTATTCAAGGAAGATTTGGGTTTATACCTTGAAGTCTAAATCGATGATTATTCAAGGAAGATTTGGGTTTATACCTTGAAGTCTAAAGATCAAGTATTAGATGCATTCAAACAGTTTCAAGCTCTAGTTGAGAGACAGACTGGGAAGAAGCTCAAGTGTATCCGAACAGATAATGGAGGGGAATACATAGGCCCTTTTGATGTATATTGTAGACAACAAGGTATTCGGCACCAAAAAACTCCTCCAAAGACCCCGCAGCTGAATGGTTTAGTAGAGAGGACAAACAGGACATTGGTTGAGCGAGTCAGATGTGTGCTATCACATGCAGGATTGCCTAGATCATTTTGGGGTGAGGCTTTGAGTACTGTGGTACATGTTTTAAATTTAACACCTTGTGTTCCTTTGCATTTTGATGTTCCTGACAGGGTTTGGAGCTGCAAAGATATTTCTTATGATCACTTGCGCGTCTTTAGATGTAAGGCTTTTATGCATATTCCAAAAGATGAGAGATCTAAGCTTGATGTGAAGACTAGGCAATGTGTGTTCATTGGCTATGGACAAGATGCGATGGGTTACAAGTTATATGATCCAATTATGAAGAAAATTGTGAGAAGTCGAGATGTTATCTTTATGGAAGATCAGACTTTGAAAGATGTTGAGAAGGCAGAGACAGTTCCTCAGCGTACAGACGATCTTATTGATTTGGATCCAGTTCCTCCTCAGCATGCTGATACCCAGATTGAAGATGATGATCAAAATGTTGACCAACAAGGTACTGATGATGTTGATGCTCCACAACAAGTTGATATAGATGAGATTGTCCATGAGGAGTTACCGGTACCAGATGCACCACCATTTGTTCCACTTAGGCGGCCTGTTAGAGATCGTCATTCTTCTACATGTTATTCTGCTGATGAGTATGTATTGTTGATTGATGGGGGAGAACCTGAGAGTTATGCAGAAGCCTTGGAAGATGAGCACAAGAAGAAGTGGATTGATGCCATGCAAGATGAAATGAAGTCCTTGTATGAGAATAACACCTTTGAGTTGGTGGAGTTACCTAAAGGCAAAAGAGCTTTGAAGAACAAGTGGGTGTACAAAGTGAAGCAAGATGAGAACTCTTCACAACCACGGTACAAAGCTAGATTGGTTGTCAAAGGATTTAGCTAAAAAAAAGGTATTGATTTTGATGAGATCTTTTCTCCAGTTGTGGAAATGGCATCTATTCGTGTTGTTCTCGGTTTAGCAATTAGCCTTGATTTGGAGGTTGAGCAGATGGATGTCAATACTGCTTTTCTTCATGGTGACTTAGATAAGAAAATTTAAATGGAGCAGCCTGAAGGGTTTCAGATGAAAGGCAAAAAGAGGTATGTGTGTAAACTTCAGAAAAGTTTATATGGTTTGAAGCAAGCACCAAGGCAGTGGTACAAAAAGTTTGAGTCCGTTATAGGGGAGCAAGGCTACCGGAAGACTACTTCAGATTACTGCGTATTTGTTCAAAGGTTTGGTAGTGATGATTTTATCATTTTATTGCTATATGTTGATGACATGTTAATTATTGGAAAGAATACTGCAAGGATTGCCCAGTTGAAGCAACAGTTGAGTAAGTCTTTTGCTATGAAAGACTTAGTGCCAGCAAAAATAATTCTTGGCATTAAGATTACTCAAGATAGGGTTGCCAAGAAATTGTATATGTCACAAGAAAAGTACATTGAAAAGGTGCTTTGCAGGTTCAACATGGATAAAGCTAAAGTGGTTAGTTCTCCTCTTACAACCAACTTTAAGCTAACTGAAAAAGATTGCCTTTCTACTGAGGAAGAGAAGGAAGAGATGGATAGAGTTCCATATGCCTCAACTGTAGGAAGTTTGATGCATGCTATGGTGTGCACAAGACCTGATATAGCTCATGCAGTAGGTGTTGTTAGTCATTTTCTGTCAAATCCGGGTAGGAAGCATTGGGAAGCAGTTAAGTGGATATTTAGATATCTTTGAGGTACTTCCAAATTGGGTCTTATATTTGGAAATGGAAAGCCAGTGCTAGTTGGGTATATAGATTCTGATATGGTAGGAGACAAGTATAGTCACAAATCAACTTCTGGGTATTTGATGACTTTTGCAGGGGGAGCTGTGTCATGGCAATCAAGACTTCAAAAGTGTGTTGCACTTTCTACTACAGAGACTGAGTATATAGCAGCAACAGAAGCAGGTAAGGAGATGTTATGGTTGAAGAGATTTGTGCAAGAGTTAGGCTTCAAGCAACAGCTCTATGTAGTGCTTTGTGATAATCAAAGCGCGATTCATCTTGCTAAAAACTCGACTTACCACAAGAAAACAAAACATATTGATGTGAGGTATCATTGGATTAGAGATGCTCTTGAAGAGAAGCTGTTTGAACTTGATAAGGTTCATACTGATGATAATGGTTCCGATTTGTTGACAAAAGCTTTAGCTAAGGAGAAACTAAAGGTGTGTTGTTCTATCGCCGGGATGGCAGACTCTTCCTAATAATCAGAAAGAGGGAGATTTGTTGGACTTTTCTTCCATATGAGGAGGGAGTCCAAATTTTTGACCATTCATTTTACAGTTGTGTGTTTTGAATATGTATGTGTGAAATAAAAAAAAGAAAAAAAAAGGGTTGGCAAAGAGTGAGAGAGTTGAAGAAAGAGGGAGAAGAAAAATCTGGTTTTTCTACTCAAAACCAGTCCCACAATTTTTCTGTTTTACAGAGATTTAGCCGTTGGATTGGGGTGAAATTTGGAAAGAAGCTTAGTCACACGTCGATCTTCATTATCAACGGTTGATATCGTATTCTGAAGTTTGGAGATTATTTTGTGGCGGAGACAGCAGAACTTTCTTCTACACAGACCAGTCCCACGAATTATTTATTTTGTGGAAATTTCACCGTTGGATTGAGCTGTATTTTGGACAGCATATTTCTCACATCTTGATCTTCATTATCAACGGTCCAGATCGGATTCTAACATCTGGAGGTCAGTTCGTGGCTGGGACAGAATAGAAATTTTTGGGTATTAACTCTCTTGCTTTTGTCTTTGATTTATTCCATATATCTTGATCTTTATTCCACAATTATGATGATGATGATGATGATTATATGCCTCTAGTTCTGTCTAGAGAAGATTTGCTTTAATAGACAAAATATATGTTGTATTTGCCCATTAATTGATAGTGGAAGATTTAAGCGGCCTATGAGTCCCGTGGTTTTTACTCCTTACATCGAGGAGATTTTTCACGTAAAAATTTTGCGTGTTCTTGTGTTGATTATGGCTGTAGAGAAGATCTTATTGCTGTGGTATTGGTTTTTGATATTGCTCTATTTATTAGTTTACCTAAAAGGTATATTCAAGTAGGGAAAGACAAACAACGAAAATTCATTCCGCAAATTAAGTGTTTCCGTTATTGGTCATTTTTCCCATCATTTAGTTTATAGAAGAATAGTTTGCAAATTGCAACCTTAATTTTTATTCCTAAAAAAAAAAAAAGCTTTGCTCGAGCAAGTTTGACCGGTTGAAGTTGTAAGATTCAGCATGTTGATTTGTTTGCATTTGTCCCATGCCTAAAATGACATGAAATGTTCAAATTTAGCAAGAACGAGCCATCTTTAGTCCCTTTGCACTTACTTTGTAAAATTGTTTTGAAGTTCATAATTGATAAAGCACATAATGTCTTTATTTGAGATAGAAGGAGAGTTGCTGGTTTGTAGTGGAAGATCCGATCGGAAGGGTGAATTCCTTTCACCGTTATGCTTGGAGCTGCATCTTTTAATCACATTCTGTTAATTCCTTTCAATGAAACTGACATTCATCTTTTAAGAGGAGGCAGCAATATGGATTGTAGCTATGATCCATGTAAATGTCAGGCATACTGGGCAATGCTGGGTATATGCTGGATGATAACGAACCAAAAATAAAGATAAGTTACTGGAACAGCATGGTCACTCACTTTCAGACTCATCTGCTTAGATGACTAATGTCATTTCTTAATTGGTGCGTGGTAAAAAGGTACACTGATGATGCAGACTTTGCTTGTAAGGACCATTTTTGTATGGGTGTAAACACATGGCAGAATTAAGCAAGGTTCATGCATTGTCAACTCTTGTGACATTTTTTCTCAAAAAATATCTTCTCATATTGTTCAAATGCATTGCTTTCCCCGCATATCATTTTCCCAAGAATTTGTTGTTTCATTATCTCTTGCCCTAAGTCTTGCAAGAATGGTCAAACTGGAAAGACTTTCACGTATCATTTAGTCTCCAGAATTTTCCTTTTTTCATGATTTTTATTTACTTTTTAAAAGCATTCAATTATTTTGAAAAGGAGCAAAAATATACAGATTAAATACCCTATGCATGATGCAATGATGATTTCTTTTTCTGAAAGGAATAAAATGTCTATGGATTTAATGTAAGTGCATTTGAAAATTTTCATTTTTTTATTCTTGTAAGAAAGTGAAAGAAAACACGTGATGATTTTTTAGAAAATACTCGTGTTTATAGTGAAGAAATTTTTAAGAAAAAATGAAAGAAACATTTATGATTCAAATGCATGTATGATGGGAAAAATGACCAACAACGGAAACACTAAATGTGCGGAATGCATCTTCGTTGTTTATCTTTTTCTATTTGAATGAACCTTTTAGGTAAACTAACAAGTAGAGTAATATCCAAAACCAATACCACAGCAACTCGATATAAGGAGTAAAAATCACGGAACTCTTAGGCCGCTTAAATCTTCCACTATCAAATAATAGGCAAATACAACATGTATTCTGTCTATTACAGTAAATTTTCTCTAGACAGAACTAGAGGCATATAATCATCATAATCTTGGAATAAACATCAAGATATATGGAATAAATCAAAAACAAAAGCAAGAGAGCTAATACCCAGAAATTTCAATTTTGTCCCAGCCATGAACTGACCTTCGCATATTAGAATCCGATCTTCACCATTGATAATGAAGATCAAGATGTGAGGAAAATGCTGTTCAAAATACAACTCAATCCAACGGTTTAATCTCTATCAAATAAAGAATTCGTGAGACTGGTCTGTGTAGAAGAAAGTTCTGTTGTCTCTACCATGAAATAATGTCCGGACTTTAGAATCCGATCTTTACCGTTGAGAATGAATATTGACGTGTGACTACGTTTCTCTCCAAATTTCAGCTCAATCCAACGGCTGAATCTCAAGAAAACTAAAAACTCGTGTGACTAGTTTTGTGTAGAAAAACCAGATTTTTCTTCCTCTTTTTCAACTCTCTCTACCAACCATTTTTTTATTTCTTTCTTTCACACACATTCTTCAAAATCACTCTTCTATAATAATACATCTTATCCAAAGAGCCACTATTGTTGACTCTCTCCTCATGGACAGAAAAAGAAGTCCAACAAATCTCTCTCTTTCTGACTATGAGAAAGAGTCCGCCATCCCGGCAATAGACCAACACACTTTTAGCTTCTCCTTAGCTAAAGCCTTTGTCAACATATTGGAACCATTATCATCGGTATGAACCTTATCAAGTTCAAACAGCTTCTCTTCAAGAGCATCTCTAATCCAATGATACCTCACATTAACATGTTTTGTTTTCTTATGGTAAGTTGAGTTTTTAGCAAGATGAATCGCGCTTTGATTATCACAAACCACTACATAACATTGTTGCTTGAAGCCTAACTCTTGCACAAATCTCACTACAAGAAAAAAGGCCTATAACTGAGCTAAGCGAAATACAATACTAGCTAAAAGTGCTCGAATGGTGATATAGCCGAGCGAGTGATAGTAATGAAAATCGAACTGCTAATGAACAGTGATGTTTGATGCTGAAAAAATAGCCGAGCTCTTGATGAGAGACTATTGATAATAGATCTTCAAATTGGAAACGTTCCACAAATGGAGGACTATTTTTTTCGAGAAATCCTTTAACTTGTAAGCTCCACCCCCTGATTTCATGTATCAAGTACAGACCTTCCCAATTTAGATTGAGCTTTCCAACCCCTGCCACTGTCTGGGTCGTGATCACATTTTTGAGAATGAGCTATCTGATTTTGAATAATCATGGCTTGAGATTTCTATCGTGTTAGGATGACATTCTTTGCTTGTATGTCGCAAATTGCATTTAAGCAAACTCTCTTTCCTCTAATCTGTGTAGTTGACACGTTATGCTTGCCTCATTCTTCTTAGCATCAAACCTTGAGGTTTAGATATTTGGGACACCGATCTCACATGGAATAACCGCTTCTGTCCTATATGTGAGGGAGAAAGGCGTGACTCTAGTTGTCGATCTTGGTGAGGTTCGGTAGGCCCATAAAATGTTGTACAGTTCATCAACCTAGAGGCTTTTATTGAATCAAATCTTTTCTTCAGTCCTGTCAATATGGTTTGATTAATTACCTCGGTCATGCCATTTGGTTGCGGGTGGTATACAGAGGTAAAGCAAAGCTGGATCTTTAATTCCGAATAGTAGTCCCTAAATGCTGCATAATCAAACTATTTGCTATTAGTAGTGATGATAGCGTGTGAAATCCTGAACCTCATGATGATAAACTTCTGGAAAAACTTGATAATATTTGCCGGGGTGATTGTGGCAAAGGGTTTTGCTTCTACCCACTTGGTGAAATGATCCACTGCCACAACCAAGAACTTTCATTGCCCGGTAGCTAAAGGAAAAGGGCCTAAAATGTTGATACCGTACTGAGCGAATGGTCAAGTACTGTGGATTGGAACCTGAGAGGTAGACTTTTGATGCATTATATTACCGAATTGCTGGCATTTTTTGCAATTTTGAACTAGTGCCTTAGCATTTTTCTCCATACTAGGCCAATAATATCCCTGTAGCAAAGCCTTCCGAACTATAGCTTGTGCCCCTTCATGTGCACCACAAATGCCTTCATGGATTTGTCTTAGCACATATTCACCATCTTCTGTACTTAAACATCTTGCCCAAGGGGCTAAAAAAGATTGCCTATACAATTGGTCATCCAAGATTACGTAGCGACTGGATCGCCGAACCACTTTTCAAGCTTGGATCTAATTCTCAGGAAGAACTCCAGTGCTCAATTATTGGTAAATTGATAGTCATCATCCATCCATTAGTTCCTGCAAATGAATCCTATAGGTCTCATGAGTTAGGGCCAATAGGACTGACAAGATGATGTCCCCTATAGATGTTTGGTCCTGAAAGCAAGCCTACTTGGCCAAGGTATCCACTCCCTCATTCTCTGTCCGGGGTATTTGCGCACTGGATCGGCCATACACATCCCATTTGTTCCAGTTGAGAGAGGAGTGCAGCTTTCAACTCTTTATATCAGACCATCGTTTGATCCTTGGCTTCAAACTTCTACAGCATCTGGCTGAAAACTAGTTATGAGTCAGAGAAAAAATCCAATGAGTCTGGTTTTACCTCATGGCGAGCTATAAACCGAAACTGAGAGCTTCATACTTCGCCACATTGTTGGAGGCCTAAAATGCTATGTGAGCCATTCCTCGTATTGTTACCTTTCCTGGCCCAATAAGGATCACTCTGGCCCCAGCACTTATCAACGAAGATGCTCCATCCACATACAACTTCCAAGAACATAAGTTTGGCTCTGGTGGTGATGCATATAATTCAGCTACAAAGTTAGCTAGAACCTGATTCTTTATTGATGGGCATGCCCATCTTCATACTGAACATCAAACTCACCTAACCGAGCTGCCCATTCAGTAACTCTCCTAGATGCTTTCAGCCTCAGAAGCACTTTTTTAAGATTTGAGTTTGTACGAACCACCACAGTGTGACCCTAGAAGTATGGCCGGAGTTTTATGGCCGAAGTGACTAGTGCGAAGGCTAGTTGCTCCAATATGGGGTATCTCAATTCAACGCCCTTCATTACCTTGCTTATGTAATAGATTGGGAACTGCTAGTTACCCTCTTCTCTGCTCAAAACTGAACCAACAGCTCCGGATGAAATCGCCAGATACATATACAGAGTTTCACCTAACTATACGACTTAACAATGATGGCATGTTGAGAAACAGCTTCAAATCTTCGAAAGCTTTTCGATAGTCTGGAGTTTACTCAAAATTTTGTGACCTTTTGAGAGCATTGTAAAAGGGGAGACAATGCTTAGCGTAACAAAAAAATAAATCTACCCAGGGCTATTACTTTTCCATTAAGTTTCTATACCTTTCGAACTGACTTGGGTGATTCCATCTCCAGGATAGCTTGAATCTTTGTTGTGTTGATCTTTATTCCCTTTTTTGAGGTCATGAACCCTAAGAATTTGCTAGACTATACTCCAAAAGCACATTTCTCTGGGTTGAGCTTTAGACCAAACTTTCTGAGGGTCGTGAAAGTCTCTTTCAGCTCAGTTGGTAATTTCTTTGTTGTCTTGATTTTGACAATCATGTCATCTATATAGACTTCCATATTTCTCCCGAGCTGATTAGCAAGCATCCTGTTCATCAATCTTTGATAAGTGGCACCGGTATTTTTTAGCCCAAATGGCATGACTCAGTAACAGTATGTTGCCCGATGTGTGATAAACACAATTTTCTCTTTATCAGCCTTATTCATAGGTATTTGGTGATAGCCAGCAGAGGCATCCAAAAAGGCATACTCTTCGAATCTGAAAGTTGAATCAACTAGAAGATCCATATTGGGTAGCAGGTAGCTATCCTTGGGGCAAGCCTTATTAAGATATGTGAAATCAATGCACATACTCCACTTTCCATTTGATTTTTTTACTAGTACCACGTTTGACAGCCAGCCAGGGTATAAGACTTCCCTTATGAATCCATTCTTCAATAGTGTGTCTGTCACCTTCGCCATTGCTAACTGTCGTTCGGGAGCATAATTCCTCTTTTCCTGCTTAATAGGCTTGCAGTTAGGCTGGATGTTAAGTGAATGGCATATTACCTCAAGAGATATGCCTAAGTATCTCTAGGCTGAGGCAATCAACACTGCATACTACATTTCAAAAAGAAATCTGATCAGATCAGTATTAAAAAAAGACTCTATATGAGCTGTAGAAGGGCCAACATCAGCTATTTTTAACTTTTTGACTATAAGTGCTTTATTTTTAATGATAAGATTAACTTAGCTAAATTTGATTCAAAATATGATGAAGGTATATTCTTAGGTTATTCTTTAAATTTTAAAGCATATAGAGTCTTTAATAGAAGAACATTTAAAGTAGAAAAGTCAATAAATATTAAATTTGATTTTACTAATGTCAATTATGGAGAAAGGAGTTTTTCTAATAATGAAATAAGTTTTGAGAAAAAAGATGATAAAAATTGGCAGAACGCTGAAAAAAAAAAGTCACTAGATCAGCAACTAAATCTGGATGACAAAATTTTGGAACAACATGAAGATGCAAAAGTTTGAACAAAAAATGTACTAGAAATTCAGACAAAACAGTAATATGAGCAACCAACTGAATTGCCTAAAGATTGAAGATTTCACAAGTATCACCCCAAGGATAATTTATTAATTAATCCTTCTAAAAAAATGATGACAAGAAGAGCCATGCATGACTATTGTGGTAATGTTGCCTTTGCCTCTCAACTTGAACCAAAAAATCATATTGATGCTCAAAATGATGATAACTGGATTACTGCTATACAAGAAGAGTTAAGTCAGTTTGAAAGAAATAAAGTTTGGAATTTGGTATCTAGACCCTCAAATTGTTCTATTATTGGAACAAAATGGGTGTTCAGAAACAAGTTGGATGAGTAAGGTAATGTTGTCAGAAATAAGGCCAGATTAGTGGTTCAAGGCTACAATTAAAAAAAATGTATAGATTTTGATGAAACCTTTTCATCTATTGCTAGATTAGAAGCTATTAGAATTTTGTGTGCATTTGCATGTTTCAAAAATTTTAAATTATATCAAATGGATGTTAAAAGTGTTTTTTTAAATGGTTTATTAAATGAGGAAGTATATGTTGAACAACTTCCAAGTTTTGAAAATTCTAAACATTCAGATTTTGTCTATAAACTTAAAGAGAAGCAAGCTACAAGAGCTTGGTATGAAAGATTAAGTTGTTTTTTGCTTGCTCATGGTTTTAATAGAGGAAAAGTAGACACTACACTTTTCACAAAGCATAAATCATCTCATATTCTAAGTGTTCAAATCTATGTTGATGATATTGATTTTGGTTCTAGTAACATTTTCTTGTGCAAAGAATTTGAAGCTATCATGAAAAAGGAATTCAAAATGAACATGATGGGTGAACTAATGTTCTTTTTATGTCTCCAAATTAAGCAATATATAGATGGTATCTTCATAAGTCAAGTGAAGTATACAAAGGAATTGCTAAAGAAATTTAAGATGTCTGATGCAAACTCTGCTAGTACTCCTATGGGCTCTACTATAAAGATAGACAAAATGAAAAGGGTAGAAATGTTGAAGGAAAATTATACATAGGCATGATTGGATCATTGCTATATCTAACTGTAAGTACACTAGATATTCATTTTAGTGTCTGTCTATGTGCTCGTTTTCAATTAACTCCAAAAAAATCACACTTGTTTGCAGTTAAAATAATTATGAGATATCTATATAGAACTCAAGAATTGGGGTTTTGGTATCCAAAGAACACATCTTTTAATATTATTGGATATTCTAATGCTCACTATGCTGGTTGTAGAATTGACAGAAAAAGTATTTTTGGTGCTTTTCATTTTCTAAGAAATTCTCTTATTATTTGGTCATGCAGAAAACAAAATTTTGTGGCTTTATCTACAACAGAGGCAGAATATATAGCAACTAGTGGATGTGTTGCTCAAATTTTATGGATCAGACAGCAATTAAAGGAATATAAAATAAAATTTGACAATATTCTAATATTCTGTGATAATACAAGTGCTATAAATCTAACCAAGAATCTCATTCTATATTCAAGAACAAAGCACATTGAAATTAGACATCACTTTATTCGAGATCATGTGCAAAAGGAAGATATTTTGTTGGATTTTGTTCCTACTGAGCATCAAATAGCAGATATCTTCACCAAACCTCTTAAAAAATCTATATTCTATCATCTAAGAAGAAAGCTGGGCATGGTTACATCAAAAGCTTAATTTTCTGTTGAGGTACGTTTCTAGTTAAATTCTGATAAAAAAAATCTGACTTGTTTCATTTATTAATATCTGTGATATGACTCTATTTCTGTGTGTTCTATTATAAAGAGCTTTTTATGTTTTGAAAAATGGCTAAAGACAAAGAAAATGTTTATTTTATTTTTTTAACCAAAAACCAGTTTTTTGAGTTTATCAAGTTTGTTTATGAAAAAATATGAACAGTTTTGTTTTGAATTTAAATAAGCAATTATCGTGTTGGGAAGAAAAATTTTTTGTATTGTCTTTTCAATTAGTTTTTCAATTAACAAAAATGGGCTTTTTATCTCTCTTTTAATAAAAAGGGGATTTTTTTTAATTGGTATAAAAAGGGTATTTTTATCTCTCTTTTAATTAGGAATTCAAAATACCGCTTTCTTTATTCTTCAGCTTCTTACTTTTTCTTCTATTTTCTCTATAAATCATATTCCATTTACACCCAATTGCCAAAATTGAAGACAAAAGCATGGTGATATTTATCCAAACCCAACACACCCAAATCAAAGGAAAGCAACCTGTCAAAACCAAACTCAAATCGAAAAACAAAATCTGTGATAATTCATTCAAAAACAATCAACTGGGCTGGTCAAATGCGAAATTAGCTTTGTAGATGGAATTTGAAGGATGAAAATCATTGTTGGCATATACAAGTAATGTAATTCTACCCAAATCTATAAAGGTATTTTTTGGGTCTTCGGGCAATGTCAAAGAAATTAGTATTTCTTTATACTTTTTATTTTGAACAATGTTTTTGTTGCTAGTTTGCCTTGAAAATATTTTTTGTTTGGATATTATTATGCTAAACAAGTTGTTCACCCCTTTTGCTGATGACAAAAAAGGGGAGAAAATATGAATATGTTGAGTTGATATAATATTTTGATTAAAAAATGAGTTGATATTTTGATATATTGAGTTGATATGTATGTTGACTGAATTTTATTAGAGAAAAATTGAAATATTGGGAATATATGATTCAGTTGCATAAGTGATATGTTAGGAATATGTGATATGTTTTATAATATATTCTTGCAAATCTGATTACTTACTAAGTTGTTGCTTAAATATTAACTTTGCATATATGTTATGAGATGTTTATGTGATATGTGTGTGATATTTATATCCATGACAATTACAAATCTTATAGTGAAATTTTATTGGATAATTGATAATACTTACATGATATGATGATATATTGCCTAAGCAGAAATATATGACTTGGAGAAATATGTTATAGCATGACATATAGGGGATTTATATTTTCTCTTGTAGCTTTTATCTTTCTGTAAATACCCCCATGCATATATTCAGGGGGAGATTTATAGACTAATCTAGATAAACTTCTAAGTGGAGTTTATTAAGGTTTTGTTATCATCAAAAAGAAGAAAATTATTGACTCAAGGCCACATCCTAATTTTGATGATAATCAAATATTAAATAAACTCTATTGTGAATTTTATTCTAAGTAATTTATGCATGAATTTTCTACATGCTTTCTGATGCAAAATATCAAAGAAATGAAGGATAAAATACTTCATGCATGGATACAAGAAGATAATTCTGAAGAATGCCTTGGTTTGTTAGGAAATAGGATACTAAATTGTAAAATCAAATTGAAGCAAATCATTTCCATTCATGCATGCATATTATAGCTTGAAAGTTGTATAAAAACATTTTTTAAGTTAGAAAATGAGTTTTTGATCAAAATTGGTTTTCGTTAGAAAATGGTTATTTAGAAAATGAATTTATGTCAGTATCAATTTTCTAGACAAAAATTTGGATTTCGCTACATGATAAAAATAACAGCTATAAACAGCTAGTTTCTATCTGTTTTTCCAAATTTACTCTCCAATAGCTATAAACGACTACTTTCTATTTCTAACAGCTAAAACTAAGTTTTTGGGTATAAATACATGTTATTTTACTTCTTATAAGGTTAGAAAAAAAGTTGGAAAGAATTTCTATCTCTTAAAAGAAAAAGTGTAACACCCCTTACCCATACTTAGGCGATCCCATCTAATAAGGAGTGAGATGCCGTATGAGCAATGGTGCTACCACACAGATACAAAATACACATACATTCATACATAACGAAATATAGAGCAATTTAAAACTTCGCATCACCAATCATGGAAAAGCTGATCATGCATTAATATAATGAAAGCATTACATTACTGTTCTGATCAACTGAAAGATACAACAGATAATTACAAATCCCAAAATACATATACAAAAGCGGAAGCTATTACAAAACCATATAAGAGAGTTCTATACAAAAAGAATCTTCAAAAGTACAAAAATAAGCCCTACACTAAGACCCTGCTGTGTTGGCTTTGAAGGCGACGACTCTTCCAAAAGCGAATCCTTCCGCACCTGCACGGGTAAAAACACCGTGCTAAGCGATAAACGCTTAGTGGGGAAACACACATATAGCATAAGGACAACCATTCACAATGGTCGTCAAGGCAATTCACATGCGTACTTCATGCACAAACGATAATCATGGCATAACAATAGCATAATTTCATGCTCACATACATATAGCCATTCAACAGAAGATTCATAACAATAATCATATTCTCATAACAGATTCCACTTTTCACCATTGAATCCATAAGGATATAACATATGTTTTCCCATATAACAATTCATACAAAACACCTGCTGACCCGAGGGAGTGGATAACGAGTATACGGACAGAACTTTACGGGTACGAGCCGATACGGACAGTACTTTACGGGTACGAGCCGAGAAAACTAATTTTTCATTTAACTTTTACAAAACATTACAAAGGGGATCTTAAACAAGATCCTTTCAGATAAGGGTTCGTGAGGAACCAGACGGGGACCTGATCGGGGTCCAAACAGAAACAGAAGCTGCAGCAAAGACTCTATTAGGCATGCCTAACTATCCACTTACTAGACTCTAGCAGGTCATACATAAGCCAATCAATCCATTTCATAACTTCCAAAATCATCATCATACATGCACATAATCCTATCATGGTCACGCTTGCATATTATTCATGGAATACCAAGCATAAATCTCATAGTTGCTAAAGAAAACTGAAGTTCAAGCCACACGCGATAAAAGAAAACTCATTCAGCATACAAGGGACTGTCGCGCTCGCGACGTCTGTCGCGCTCGTGACAGAGACCAAAGTCTCTTCGCTGCGCGCGCGCGACGGATTTCGCGACCGCTAGAAGGACGGAAGGGCCAGGCTCTGTCGCACTCGCGACTGGTGTCGCGATCGCGACAGAGGACAATCGGTGCTGTCGCGAGCTCCCGACAGATCGCGTGCTCGCAATAGCACTTGGCCAACGATACGCTCTGTCGCGATCGCGACAGTCGTCGCGCTCGCGACAGAGGATACACAACACTTCTGCTGTCGCGAGCTCGCGACGGAGGTCGCGTACTCGCAACGGCAAAGCTCCCAACACTGCTCTCTGTCGCGATCGCGACAGCGTCGGGATTTCAAAAATCTGCAGAAATTCTGCAGATTTTCCTCTTCCAATTCCTCACCCAACATCACAAAACTCAATCAAGAGTCACTTACCTCAATTCCAGCCATCCAATAGCATCAACAACCATAATACAACATTTATTAACAATAAACTTCAAACAATCCATTAATTTGCACATTCAATTTCAAGAATCAATCAAAAACCCAATTTATGCATCAAACCACATCAATTCCAAACTCATTATAATTAACTCATAATCTTGCAAGTTCCACATTCTAAAACAAAGACCCATAGCATAAACATCAAAATAAAGGACATCTAACAACCTAATTCCATGAATCCATCAAAACACATTTACATGCAAGAACAAGAAATTCCCAAACCTCAAAAATCCTTTGCTCCTATTGCTTAGTTCCACTTGGCCCAACCTTCTCCTTACCCTTCGGTTCACGAGGAGGTTCAACTAAGCACAAAATAACATACACACAAACACAAAAATCCAAGTTCAAACCCAAATCCGAAAATAAGAAAAAGAGAAGAAGATGGAGAACTAAATGAAGAAAAGGAGAATAAATGCAGTAGATTTACCTTTAAAATGCTATGCAATGAACAATTTCCACCATTAGAGGCTTGAATCTAAGCTAGGGCACTTAAGAGAGTGCAAAGGAGGAAGAAGAAGAAGAAGAAGAAAGAAGGAAACGGGAAATGGGGTTTCAAAATCTGATTTTTCCCTTTTTCATCTTTTTCTCTTTCCCACTTTACACATGTCAATCATCTAGTGAAGGAGATTACTCACTCACACCCTGACTAAGTGCATCACATACACACAATGAGACACCCTAATAATGCATCCTACCTATGTGTGAGCAACACACACAAGAACATCTCCCTTAGCACACCCTACAAACATATGCATGTCCACATATTACAATAACCCACTAGTGCATATCCTACTATGGTGCACTCATGCACACACATGATGAAACTCTCATGAACACACACTACAATGGTGCACTTGTGCACACACAATTCATTCCCAACTAATTCACACCAAAACACCATGCATGCACCCACATGCTAGCAAAACTCTTAAAACATGCAAAATTACCAAAAGCCCTTATAATACAAAACTTATGTAAATGCACACACATACATATATGGCTCATTCAACTAGGGGGCAAACGGGGTGTGACAAAAAGCTTTACATTTTTTTATTTCATTTTTCACATCTTTTACACTTCATTCTTTATATATTCTCCTCACTTTGATTATAGCTTTTGTTATAATTATTTGTGAGGAAAATTTATATTGTAAAAAATTGTGAGTTGGGTTGGCTAGATTCTAGGATAAATTCTAGTAAATATTTTACATCTTTTACTTTGGAAAAGATTATAGGTAGATATACATATCTAGGATTGTATTTTGACTTTGACTCTTGCCCTTAAAAGAGTTAAGAGTGGAGAAAAAAGCCCAATAAGTGAACCTTGAGGAGTGGATGTAGGCATATTGGCTGAACCATAATAAATCCTTTGTTTTTGCTTTTCTACTTCCATTTTCCTCAACTCTATTTTTGATACTCTAAAATTTGTGTTTTCAAAATTGTTCTATAAATCAATTCTTGAAATATTCACAACAAATCATACACACACACTTTGCAGAATTATTTTTGAGATCTTATTTGAAAGAGAACTTGCAAAAATATGAAATATTATTTATGTTCCATTTCTTTATTTATAGTTATAATTCTACATATTCATACATTTTTGTTCCATTTAAAAAAAAGACATAAAAGTTTGAAACACTCAATTCACCCCCCCCCCCTCTCTTCTGTGTCTTTGAGACCTATAGCTTGCGCGAGGAAAAAGAGATGAGGTACATTTTTAAATTTTGAGTTCAATTTTTACGTAGTAAAAAGGAGTAAATGATGTATGATACAAATACTACTATATAAATATTGGAGATGGTGTTAGAAATTGTCAACTTACCTTATTGGTCAAGTTTTTAACTATAAAGTTGTACATGAGTAGTGTGGAAGTGAAAATCTGTCATGTTAAGAGGTATTCATTATGGCATTGGATATTAGATCTTTAGTAAATCGTCCAATTGTGGCAAGAGGAATTTGTTTCTTGTTACCATTGGAGACTATTCGTGAGTACAATTTTTTTTTTCTACCTCGTCTATCCTATCACTTTTGCTTTAGAATGTCTACATGATACTTTTGTGTTGTCTAAGGTTGAAGTTCAAATGGAATTATGTTGTTATATTAAATTTAAGGGATAATACATAAGAAGCCCCTCCAACTTGTTACCAAAAATCACTTGAACCCCTGAACTTTAGGAATGACCAAATAAACACTTATAGTTGGTAAAAGCGCATAAAATAAACACTAAAAATGCCTTTGTTCGGCTAATGAACACGCGTGAGTGACAGACGCGCTGACATGGAATTTGACCGATCTGAAATCTTCATCTTCGATCTTCATCCCTATCAATCTTCATCTCATCCCTATCAATCTTTATCTATAGCTTCCCATATAGCATCCCTATCAATCTTCATCACCATCTTCGCTGCCTTTCCACCACCACACCCCAATCCAGCAACCGAGCTTCTAACTCCACCAATAGTCATGCCGAATCGACCAGGAAGATCCGGGGCAACACGAGCAGGAACAATAACAGATCGGGTGAAATGCGTTGACGCCGCCAGTGCATCTGTCGGAGCTGGAGCCATTGGACCAATATCAGATTTGGTGAAATGCAGTCGGTGCTCTGTTTTTTCTTTTCTTTCTTTGGGTGATCTGCTGAATTCCACCTCAACAATTGTCGAATTTGAGCGATTCAAGCTATTTTTCGTGCTCAATTGCTTGCTTCTTTTTTTTTTTTTTTTTGGTACCATTGGATCTATCTCTCTGTGTAACTGACTCGAATTTCACTGCTCCCATCATATATTGTTTGCATACCTCTTCTTCTCTCTGGCTCAAGCATCCAACAAGGTCATCTTTCTCTTTCTCCAGTTAATGATTTTGTTTGGTTTCTTAGAAAATATTAGACCTAAATCACAATTCCGACCTTTTCATTCAACTTCTCCATCCTTTTCTCTGTTCTATTTCATTTCCACTCTAAATTAATCTCTTCCATCCATCCTCATCTTGCAGATCATTTCACAAGTCTTTCCATCAAATAATTTCTTCTTGTTTTCTCAACAGTTTGTGTGTTGCAGCACATACAAGTCTTGTAAGATTCAATTCTTTTTTTTTTACTAACTTAAAACTTTTCATCAATTTCATATGCTTTTGATTTTATAACTCCATTTTTATTTGCTAATATTGTTCTTCCGGTGCAGTGAACGTCATAAAGTGCTTAAATCAGTATCAGGATGGTTTCCTTTGAAATGAATGATCGCAAGAGTAAGTCAACTTTCTTTTATTTTGCATTAAATGTCTTTGCTTCGATGTAAATATAAAGAGGCTAGATGATCTGTGCTAGAGGATTTCTGATTTTATTATTTTTCTCTCTAGAGCTACTTTGATATCTATACTTTGTTGCTGCTCTTTGAAAAAGAATGTTGTTGCTTGCATTCTTCATCCAAGAAATTTTTATGAATTAGATGCTGTGTGAATTTTTAGGGTGAAATAGTATATTAAAATTCTTGTGAACTTGAAACATTTTTGCGAAAACCCATTCCCTTGATGCATTTTTTGAACTAAATAGCTTCTCTTATCACAAACAAGTTTGATGGATTACAAACCTTCCTTTTGATTTCAGAGCACAAAGAGAAGAAGAAGAAGAAGAAGAAGAAGAAGAAGAAGAAGAAGAAGAAGAAGAAGAAGCAATAGAAGAAGAATACGTTGATCCACTACCATTTACTCCTTTAACGATAGGATTTCTGACAATTTACCCGTTGGAAACAGTCCAATATTGGCTTAATGCTCGTTTGTTTTCGTGGGTTACACACATTTTGCCATGTCACGGTTTGTCTTTATTTCATGCCTTTAGCCAACAATAAGTGTTTATTTGGTCATTCTTAAAGTTCAGGGGTTCAAGTGATTTTTGGTAACAAGTTGGAGGAGCTTCTTGTGTATTATCCCTAAATTTAAAGGTTTAAGATAAAGGGATGATTTGGGTTCTTGCAGTGTTGCTTCTTCTTACCAACATAATGTGTTCCTTGAATTCACTTAAGCGTTATGCATGTATAAGTTATCCCTCATGATGCTTAAGTCCTGTGCTTAGTTGTCAATATTATCTGCTTAGTGCTGAAGGATTGTGCATTATTTGGATTAGATTGGTAATAACTAAATAACATGGATGCAGTGGTTGTGTTGTCACTGTTCATTACTTTAATAAGAGATGGAAGTTAAAAATTTAAGTCATGAATATTTAAAAATCTTAATAAAATTATTTCATTTTGTGATTATAGAGTTGGTGTTTATAGATATAGATCAGATGAAGGCAAGAGGCAGCAGTTCATCGCAGCAACCTGATCGCCCCCCTTCTCCAACTACTTAGTTAGAAATTTTTATATTATTTTGTATTTGTAATTACTTAAGTTGATACATTACTATTTTGTTTTTACCATAATTACTTTCTATAATTAATACATTTTGAATTACGTTATTTTTGTCTATTATAATTTTTATACTATATTTCCATTAACTTTTCTATTTAGAAATTAAAAAAAATAATAACATACCAAATTTGCAGACAGAATCAAAGGTTCCTTAGTTAAATTTACCTAGGGTTTCTACAGGTAAATTTACCTACGAAAAGAAACATATCGTAGGCGAATTTTCCTATGAAATTTCATTTTATAACTAATTTCTCGACCAAAAATTAGTTTTCATAGATAAATTTAACTAAGGAATTTTATTCCATACAAAAACTTGCCTATGGAATTTTTATTCCGTAACTAATTTACCTACGAAAATAACCTTTCCGTAATAAATTTAACTACGAAAATACACTTTTCATAATAAATTTTAACTACGGAATTAGACTTTCCATAGTAAAATTTAACTACGAAAATACTTTTTCCGTAGGTAATTTTTACTACGTAATGTACAATTCCTGTCATTAAAAGTTTACTACGATCAAATGATCGATGACTTTATCCGTCGGTAATTTAAATTTTCATATGGCTTTTGAATAATTTAAATTTTCTCTTTCTTTAATATTTTACCAATTTAATTGGAAAAAGGGTGAAGTAATTTTCCCTTTTTTTCTTTTATTTTATTAGGAATGTAAACATTTCTCTTAGCTATTAACTCTAATAATCCATTTCTATTTGGATTTAGGAATGAATCACGTTTAGAGTATTGCTGTAAATTATTAGGAGTTCACTCCTCATTTAATGACGTATATGATGATGCTTTTTAAAATGCGAATAAATTATTTGATGGCACTAATTAAAAAGCATCATCAAATGTAAATTAAAAGCGTCACTATATTCTTATTTTCTTCTAGAATGTGTATTTTTTCAGATGAATTTGCTAATCATTGGCAAGCTTCAAGACCTTCTTGAATGGGAAAAAAAAATCTTATATATATATTCTTTTTCTTTTGTTGCCTCAAAGTTTTAGATTTTTTTATCTTTATAATGTTGAATTTTCTGCATATTTGACTGAAAGCAAGATGATAACAAATATAGACCACAGTTAAACTTATCTCTATTTATTCATTCAGCCTCTTGATAAACCAAGCACAACCAAAAACTTAATATTGCAATCTTATTAGCTTTAAATTTACTGTGGGTTCCATTTATTTATATATATTTTTTTATTATCTCTACGCCACATTAGGTGATATATCGTATTTTATATAGATAGTTAGCTTATCAAGACATATTTAAATTTTTTTCTTTTGCTTCATTCGTAATTTATGGTAATTAATTAATAATATATCAGAATTATTTTCAATTTGAAAAGTTCATGAAGGAATAATAGCAACATGCCACATGCATATATGGAGGTAATATAAACGGGTTATGTGCCACCTACCTCTTGTAGCGCAGATATTTTGATGGAAGCGTTAACAAGCATCTTTTCCGGCGTCACTAGTCTGCTTGATATCCACGAGCAGGATAACGACAATTAGATCACAGTCTAAAAGCCACTTGGAGTGAAAATGAGGCGAGGGAAAAAACTGACAGAGTTTCGGTATAAGAACTCTTTCTTCACTTACTTCCTCAAAGGAAGAGCCTCCTATTTATAGGCATACATCTCCCAAAGGAGATGAATGCTCCATAAATAGGAGCATCAACTCCCATTAGGGGAGTTACCTCCAATTAAAAAGGGAGTATGTAACTTCCCTTTTGCATTAAGAGGGAAGTTACAATACTAATAGAATATTAAGGGACATAATGCCTTAATCAAGACCAAATATGAAACTTTTTCCATATTTGTAGGATTTTCGTACTGACATATATTTTTCGGGTCCACCCGATAAGTCATGGG